>JADLZN010002316.1:970000-1188248 GCA_018155175.1 Sinocyclocheilus anophthalmus | reverse complement strand
GTAGTGTCTGTTGTGGTTTCCATTGTTGTACTTTCTGAAGTTGTAATACCAGGGGTGGTACTTTCTGTTGTAGTGCTTTCTGTTGTTGTACTTTCTGGAGTAGTGGTGCCAGTGGTTGTACTTTCTAACACTGTTGTGCTTTTTGGAGTTATAGAACCAGTGGTGGTGCTTTCTGTTGTTATGGTGTCTGTTGTGGTGCCTGTGGTGGTACTTTCTGTTGTTGTGGTCTCTGTTGTTGTACTTTCTGAAGTGGTGGTGCCATCTGTTGTTGCGGTACCAGTGGTTGTACTTTCTACCATTGTGGTCTCTGTTGTTGTACTTTCTGGAGTAGTGGTGCCAGTGTTTGTACTTTCTAACTCTGTTGTGCTTTCTGGAGTTGTTGAACCAGTGGTGGTGCTTTCTGTTGGTATGGTGTCTGTTGTGATGCCTCTGGTGGTACTTTCTATTGTTGTGGTCTTGGTTGTTGTGCTTTCAGGTGTTGTGGTACCTGTAGTGGTGCTATCTGTTGTTGTAGTATCTGTTGTGGTGCTCTCTTCAGTTGTGGTTTCCATTGTTGTACTTTCTGATGTTGTAACGCCAGGGGTGGTACTTTCTGTTGTAGTGCTTTCTGTTGTTGTGGTCTCTGTTGTTGTACTTTCTGAATTGGTGGTGCCTTCTATTGTTGTGGTACCAGTGGTGGTACTTTCTGTTGCTGTGGTCTCCGTTGTTGTACTTTCTGGAGTAGTGGTGCCAGTAGTTGGACTTTCTAACTCTGTTGTGCTTTCTGGAGTTGTAAAACCAGTGGTGGTGCTTTGTGTTGTTATGGTGTCTGTTGTGGTGCCTTTGGTGGTACTTTCTAACATTGTTGTGCTTTCTGGAGTTGTAGAAGCAGTGGTGGTGCTTTCTGTTGTTATGGGGTCTGTTGTGGTGCCTGTGGTGGTGCCTGAGCTGGTACTTTCCATTGTTGTGGTCTCAGTTGTTGTGCTTTCTGGAGTTGTAGAAGCAGTGGTGGTGCTTTCTGTTGTTGTAGTGTCTGTTGTGCTGCTTTCTGTAGTTGTTGTTTCCATCTTTGTACTTTCTGAAGTTGTAATGCCAGGGGTGGTACTTTCTGTTGTAGTGCTTTCTGTTGTTGTACTTGCTGAAGTGGGGGTGCCTTCTGTTGTTGCGGTACCAGTAGTGGTACTTTCTACTGTTGTGGTCTCTGTTCTTGTACTTTCTGGAGTAGTGGTGCCAGTAGTTGTACTTTCTAACTCTGTTGTGCTTTCTGGAGTTGTAGAACCAGTGGTGGTGCTTTCTGTTGTTATGGTGTCTGTTGTGGTGCCTGTGGTGGTACTTTCTATTGTTGTGCTTTCTGGAGTTGTAGAAGCAGTGGTGGTGCTTTCTGTTGTTGTAGTGTCTGATGTGGTGCTTTCTGTAGTTGTGGTTTCCATTGTTGTACTTTCTGAAGTTGTAATAACAGGGGTGGTACTTTCTGTTGAAGTGCTTTCTGTTGTTGTACTTTCTGAAGTGGTGGAGCCAGTGGTTATACTTTCTGTCATTATGGTGCTTTCAGTTGTTGTGGTTTCTGTGGTAGTACTATCTGTAGTGGTGGTGCCTTCTGTTGTTGTGATCTCAGTTGTGGTGGTACTTTCTATTGTTGTGGTCATGGTTGTTGTCCCGGGGGTGGTACTTTCTGTTGTTGTGGTCTCTGTTATTGTACTTTCTGGAGTAGTGGTGCCAGTGGTTGTACTTTCTAACACTGTTGTGCTTTCTGGAGTTGTAGAATCAGTGGTGGTGCTTTCTGCTGTTATGGTCTCTGTTGTGGTGCTTTCTATTGGTGTGGTCTCAGTTGTTGTACTTTCTGGTGCTGAGTTACCTGTGGTGGTGCTTTCTGTTGTTGTAGTGTCGGTTGTGGTACTTTCTGTTGTAGATCTTTCTGTTGTTGTACTTTCTGTAGTGGTGGTTCCAGTGGTTGCACTTTCTGTCGTTGTGGTTCTTTCTGGAGTTGTGGTACTGGTGGTGGTGCTTTCTGTTGGGGTCTCTGCGGTAATACTTTCTGTAGTGGTGGTGCCTTCTGTTGTTGTGATCTCAGTTATGGTGGTACTTTCTATTGTTGTGGTCTCAGTTGTTGTCCGCGGCTTGGTACTTTCTGTTGTTGTGGTCTCTGTTGTTGTACTTCCTGGAGTAGTGGTGCCAGTGGTTGTACTTTCTAACACTGTTGTGCTTTCTGGAGTTGTAGAACCAGTGATGGTGGTTTCTGTTTTTAGGATATCTGTTATGGGGCCTGTGGTGGTATTTTCTATTGGTGTGGTCTCAGTTGTTGTGCTTTCTGGTGCTGAGTTACCTGTGGTGGTGCTTTCTGTTGTTGTAGTGTCTGTTGTGGTGCTTTTTGTAGTTGTTGCTTCCATTTTTGTACTTTCTGTCATTGAGGTGCTTTCTGGAGTTGTGGTACCAATGGCTGTGCTTTCTATTGTTGTGGTCTCTGTGGTAGTACTGTCTGGAGTGGTGGTCCCTTCTGTTGTCGTGATCTCTGTTGTGGTGCCAGTGGTGGTACTTTCTATCGTTGTGGTCTCGGTTGTTGCCCCGGGGGTGGTATTTCTGTTGTGGTCTCTGTTGTTGTACTTTCTGGAGTATTGGTGCCAGTGGTTGTACTTTCTAACACTGTTGTGCTTTCTGGAGTTGTAGAACCAGTGATGGTGGTTTCTGTTTTTAGGATATCTGTTATGGGGCCTGTGGTGGTATTTTCTATTGGTGTGGTCTCGGTTGTTGTGCTTTCTGGTGTTGTGGTACCTGTAGTGGTGCTTTCTGTGGTTGTAGTGTCTGGTGTGGTGGTTTCTGTAATTTTGGATTCTATTGTTGGACTTTCTGAAGTTGTAATACCAGTTGTGGTACTTTCTGTTGTTGTACTTTCTGTCATTGTGGTGCTTTCTGAAGTTGTGATACTGGTGGTAGTGCTTTCTGTTGTTGTGGTCTCTGTGGTAGTATTTTCTGTAGTGGTGGTTCCTTCTGTTGTTGTGCTCTCAGTTGTTGTAGTACTTTCTATTGTTGTGGTCTCTATTGTTGTACTTTCTGGAGTAGTGGTGCCAGTGGTTGTACTTTCTAACACTGTTGTGCTTTCTGGAGTTGTAGAACCAGTGGTGGTGCTTTCTGTTGTTATGGTCTCTGTTGTTGCGCCGGGGGTGGTATTTTCTATTGTTGTGGTCTCAGTTGTTGTGCTTTCTGGTGTTGTGGTACCTTTAGTGGTGCTTTCTGTTGTTATAGTGCCTGTTGTGGTGCTTTCTGGAGTTGTGGTATCGTCTGTATTTGTGGTTTCCATTGTTGTACTTTCTGAAGTTGTAATTCCAGGGGTGGTGCTTTCTGTTGTTGTGGTCTCTCTTGTGTAGGTGCCACTGGTTGTTCTTTCTGTCATCGGGGGGGCGGTAGCTTTCTGTGTTGTGGTCCCCTCTATATAACTAACTTTCGTTGTAGTGGATGGCTGTCCCCTTCTGTTGTTGTGATCTCAGTTGTGGTGGCATTTTCTGTTGTTGTGGTCTGCTTTGTTGTACTTTTTTTTTTTCTTTTTATTTTCTGGAGCGTGTTTGGCCAGTTGTTGTACTTTCTGAAGTTGTAGTATCCATTGTGGTGCTTTCTGTTGTTGTACTTTCTGAAGTGGTGGTGCCAGTGGTTGTACGTTCTGTCATTGTGGTGCTTTCGGGTGTTGTGGTACCAGTGGTGGTGCTTTCTGTTGTTGTGATCTCCATTGCTGTACTTTCTGGGGTGGTGGTGCCAGTGGTAGTACTTTCTGTAGTGGCGGTGCCTTCTGTTGTTGTGATCTCAGTTGTGGTGGTACTTTCTGTTGTTGTGGTTTCCATTGTATTGCCGGGGGTGGTACTTTCTTTTGTGGTGGTCTGTGTTGTTGTTGTTTCTGAAGCGGTTGTGCCTGTGGTTGTATTTTCTAACATTGTGGTGCTTTCAGGAGTTGTGGTAGCAATGGTGGTGCTTTCTGTTTTTGTGGTCTCCGTTGTTGTACTTTCTGGAGTGGTAGTGCCAGTGGTTGTACTTTCTGTCATTGTCGTGCTTTCTGGAGTTGTGGTACCGGTTGTGGTGCTTTCTGTTATTGTGGTCTTTGTGGTAGTACTTTCTGGATTGGTAGTGCCTTCTGTTGTAGTGATCTCTGTTGTGGTTCCATTGGTGGTACCTTCTATTGTTATGGCCTTGGTTGGTGTGCCGGTGGTAGTACTTTCTGTTGTTGTGGTTTCCATTGTTGTACTCTCTGTAGTGGTGGTACCAGTGGTTGTACTTTCTGTCATTGTGGGGCTTTCTGGAGTTGTGGTACCGGTGATGGTGCTTTCTGTTGTTGTGGTCTCTGTGGTAGTACTTTCCGGAGTGGTAGCTCCTTCTGTTGTTGTGATCTCAGTTGTGGTGACTGTGGTGGTACTTTCTGTTGTTGTGGGGCTGTGAGTGTTGATTCTAAGGGGGAGGTCCTTCTCTATGGTTGTGAGTCTGGTGTGTTCTTCTGACGTTGTTTTGTGCCAGCAGTTTGAGATATTTTTCTGTCATTGTGGTGCTTTCTGGAGTGTGTAATCGGCACTGGATTCTTTCCTGTTGTTAGTTAGGTCTATGTGGTAGTACTTTTTGGAGTGGTGGTGCCTTTTGTTGGTGTGATCACATTTGTGGTGCTCGTGGTGCTACTTTCTGTTGCTGTGGTCTCCGTTATTGTACTTTCTGGGGTGGTGTAGGTGCCAGGTTTGTCTTTCTCATGTGTTGTTTTAGGAGTGTGGAATGGGGGTGGTGTGTATTTGTGTAGTAATTCTCTGCTGTTGGGTGCTGTTTGGTGGTACTTTCTATTTGTGCTGCCTCGGTTGTGGTCCCGGCGGGAAGGGTGTGGAGTTCTGGATGTGTACTCTCGGAAGCTTGTTGTGACAACAGTTGTAACATTTCGTCCTTGGGGTGCTTTCTGGAGTAATGTTGTATGGCCGTGGTGCTTTATGTTGTGTGGTCTCTGTGGTAAGGACTTTGAAGTCGTTGGCCAGCAGTTGTACTTTCTCATGTGGTGCTTTCTGGAGTTGTGGTATCGACCGTGGTGCTTTCTGTTGTTGTGGGCTCTTTGGTAGTACTTTCTGGAGTGGTGGTGCCTTCTGTTGGTGTGATCACAGTTGTGGTGACTGTGGTGGTACTTTCTGTTGTTGTTGGTCTCGGTTGTTGTCGGGGGTGGTACGGTCATTGTGTGGGTCTAGGTGTGTACTTTCTGAAAGTATAGTTGAGCCACAGTATTTGTACTCTGGCCATTGGGGAGCTTTGGAGATGTAGGGTATCAGATTCGTGGGCTTTCTGTTCGTACTATGTAGGTACTCTGTAGTAGTACTTTGGGGCTATGGTGACTTCTGTTGTGTGATCTCATTTGGTTGGTGATTGTGGTGGTGCTATTGTTCTGTGGTCTCTGTGTATATTGCTGGAGTGGTGGTGACAGCGGGTGTGAAATTTTGCACTTGTAGGTGCAGTTAGGAAGTTGTGGTGCTGGTGGTGGTGCTTTTTGTTGTTGTGGTCTCTTTGATAGTACTATCTGGGGTCGTGGGAGGCATTCTCTATAGTTTAAGAATCTCAAGTTGTGGTATATGTGTTGGTACTTTCTGTTGTTGTGGAGTCTGTTGTTGTAAATTCTGGAGTAGTGGTGCCAATGGTTGTGCCAGTGGTCTCTGTGGTAGTACTTTCTGCCTTGGTGGTATCCTCTGTTGTTGTGATATCAGTGTTGGTGCCTGTGGTGGTACTTTCTATTCTTGTGGTCTCAGTTGTTGTGCCGTAGGTGGTACTTTCTGTTGTTGTGGTCTCAGTTGTACTCTCTAGAGTGTTTGTGCCACTGGTTTTGCCGGTAGTTGTACTCTTTGTCATTGCTGTGTTTTCTGGAGCTGTGGTACTGGTGGTGGTGCTTTCTGTTGTGGTTCCAGTGGTGGTACCTTCTATTGTTATGGCCTCGGTTGTTGTGCCGGTGATGGTACTTTCTCTTGTTGTGGTTTCCGTTGTTTTACTTTCTGTAGTGGTGGTACCAGTTGTTGTACTTTCTGTCATTGTAGGGCTTTCTGGAGTTGTGGTACCGGTAGTGGTGCTTTTTGTTGTTGTGGTCTCTGCGGTAGTACTTTCCGGAGTGGTGGTTCCTTCTGTTGATGTGATCTCAGTTGTGGTGGTACTTTCTGTTGTTGTGGTCTTGGTTGTTGTCTCAGGGGTGGTACTTTCTTTTGTTGTGGTCTCTGGTGTTGTACTTTCTGAAGTTGTTGTGCCAGCAGTTGTACTTTCTGTCATTGTGGTGCTTTTTGGAGTTGTGGTATCGATCGTGGTGCTTTCTGTTGTCGTGGTCTCTGTGGTAGTACTGTCTGGAGTGGTGGTCCCTTCTGTTGTTGTGATTTCAGCTGTGGTGCCTGTGGTGGTACTTTTTATTCTTGTGGTCTCAGTTGTTGTGCCGAGGCTGGTGTTTTCTGTTGTTGTGGTTTCCATTGTTGTGCCTGCAGTGCTACTTTCTATTTCTGTGGTCTTAGTTGTTATGCTTTCTGGTGTTGTGGTCTCTGTTGTTGTAATTTTTGAAGTTGTAGTACGAGGGGTTTCTGTTGTTGTGGTCTCGGTTGTTGTGCTTTCTTGTGTGGTGGTGATGCTTGTTGTTGTGGTCTCTGAGGCAATACTTTCTGCAGTAGTGGCACCATTGGTCTTACTTTCTGCCATTGTGGTCTCTGTTGTTGCACTGACTGGAGTTGTGGGGATAGTAGTGGTGCTTTCTGATGTTGTGGTTTCTGTGGTAGTACTTCCTGGAGTGGTCATGCCAGAGGTTGTACTTTCTCTGTTGGTAGTGCTGTCTGTTGTTGTGATATCGGTTGTGGTGCCTGTGGTAGTACTTTCTGTTGTTATGGTGCCAGTATAGGTGATATCTGTTGTTGTAGTCTGTGTTGGTGATATTTCGGGAGTTATGGTGCTGCTGCTTATTGTTGTGGTCTCCTTTGTGGAACTTTCTGGAGTTATGGTGCCATGGTTTGTTGTTGTGGGCTCTGTGGTAGTACTTTCTGCATTACCAGTGGCCAAGATTGTTGTTTCTATTAATGTGGTTTTTATGTTTGAGGTTGTTTCTATCAAGATAGTAGTATAGGAAGTGCTGCTGTTCCAGATATCTGAAAAATAATAACAATAATAATAATAATTTAAACAAGATACATTTAAATACATACAGTGGGGCAAAAAAGTATTTAGTCAGCCACCAATTGTGCAAGTTCTCCCACTTAAAAAGATGAGAGCCCTGTAATTTTCATCATAGGTATACTCAACTTAGGAGAGACAAAATGAGGAAAAAAAAATCCAGAAAATCACATTGTAGGATTTTTAAAGAATAATTGGTAAATTCCTCGGTAAAATAAAAATTTGGTCACCTACAAACAAGCAAGAATTCTGGCTCTCACAGACCTGTAACTTACTTCTTTAAGAGGCTCCTCTGTCCTCCACGGTTACCTGTATTAATGGCATCTGTTATCAGTATAAAAGACACCTGTCAACAACCTCAAACAGTCACACTCCAAAACTCCACCATGGCCAAGACCAAAGAACTGTCAAAGGACACCAGAAACAAAATTGTAGACCTGCACCATGCTGGGAAGACTGAATCTGCAATAGGTAAGCAGCTTGTGTGGTGTGAAGAAATCAACTGTGGGAGCAAATTATTAGAAAATGGAAGACATACAAGACCCCTGATAATCTCCCTCGATCTGGGTCTCCACACAAGATCTCACCCCGTGGGATCAAAATGATCACAAGAAATGTGAGCAAAAATCCCAGAACCACACAAGGGGACCTAGTGAATGACCTGCAGAGAACTGGGACCAAAGTAACAAAGGCTACCAACAGTAACACACTGCGCCGCCAGGGACACAAATCCTGCAGTGCCAGACGTGTCCCCCTGCTTAAGCCATTACATGTCCAGGCCCGTCTGAAGTTTGCTAGAGAGCATTTGGATAATCCAGAAGAGGATTGGGAGAATGTCAAATGGTCAGATGAAACCAAAATACAACTTTTTGGTAAAAACTCAACTTGTAGTGTTTGGAGGAGAAAGAATGCTGAGTGGCATCCAAAGAACACCATACCTACTGAGAAGCATGGGGGTGGAAACATCATGCTTTGGGCTGTTTTTCTGCAAAGGGACCAGAACAACTGATCCGTATAAACGAAAGAATGAATGGAGCCATGTACCGTGAGATTTTGAGTGAAAACCTCCTCCATCAGCAAGGGCATTGAAGATGAAACGTGGCTGGGTCTTTTCAGCATGACAATGATCCCAAACACACGCCCGGGCAACGAAGGAGTGGCTTCGTTAAGAAGCATTTCAAGGTCCTGGAGTAGCCTAGCCAGTCTCCAGATCTCAACCCATAGAAAATCTTTGGAGGGAGTTGAAAATACGTGTTGCCAGCGACCCGCACCAAAACATACTGCTCTAGAGGAGATCTGCATGGAGGAGATCGGGCCAAAATACCAGAAACAGTGTGTGAAAACCTTGTGAAGACCTACAGAAAACGTTTGACCTCTGTCATAGCCAACAAAGGGTATATAACAAAGTATTGAGATAATTTTGTTATTGACCAAATACTTATTTTCCACCATTTAATTGCAAATAAATTCTTTAAAATCCTACAATGTGATTTTCTGATTTTCTCATTTTGTCTCTCATAGTTGAGGTATACCTATGATGAAATTACAGGCCTCTCTCATCTTTTTAAAGTGGGAGAACTTGCACAATTGGTGTCTGACTAAATACATTTTTTTTTCCCCCACGTAGATAGTGGTGGCCAAAATGATTAGAACATAGTATTTTCACCAGCTAAAAAATAGTTTTAAGTCAGTTACTTCTATCTTTTTCTGTAGTGTGTCAGTAGAAAATATCAGTCTACATTTCCAAACATTCATTCTGCCATTAACTGTAATAATCCAGTGAGATTTCTGTTTGCACAAGGAGTCTGACAACAGACAGTGCTCCACACAGAGATCTGATCTCAACATCATCCAGTCTGTCTGGAATGACATGAAGAAACAGAACAAACTGAGACAGACTAAAATCCAGAAGAACTGTAGCAACGTCTCCAAGATGCTTCAAGAAACCTACCTGCAAAGCTTCAGCACTGTTAAAAGTTTTAGGCTCTTGTGTAAAAATGCTGTAAAATGAGTTAACTTCTATTAACTAAATTAAACATTTGGTGTGAGCATCCTTTGTGTTTAAAGCAGCTTAAGCCCAAAGTGCACTTGAGCATAGTTTTTCAAGTAGCTTTGCAGGTAGGTCTCTTGAAGCATCTTGGAGATGTTGCCACAGTTCTTCTGGATTTAGTCTGTCTCAGTTTGTTCTGTTTCTTCATGCCATTCCAGACAGACTGATGATGATGAGATCAGAGCTCTGTGTGGAGCACTGGCTGTTTTCAGACTCCTTGTGCAAACAAAAATCTCACTGGATTATTACAATTAATGGCAAAATGAATGTTAGGAAATTTAAAGTGTTTTTTTTTTTTTACAGATTTCAGTGTCAAACTAGTTTAATAGAAAGCATTAATTACAAATCCATCTATTTATCTACACGTGCAATAAATCCTACAGATTCCAACTCAGCACAATACATTACCAGTAAAGTCCATTGTTGTAGTGGCTGCTGTTGAGGTTTTCATTGGTGTGACAGTAGTATAGGTAGTGTCTATGTTCGCTACAGCTGAAAAACATTGATACATTTTATGTCAACAACGATCCAATTATGACTTAGATATACAAAGGTAAAATGTAAATGTATTTACCTGCACAGTATGCCAAAGAGCAGAAAGCAGGTTTCACAAACTCATAAACAAAATAATTGCCTGGACAGGCTTTGACTTTAATGGGATTGGAGTTGAAATAGCAGCAGTCATTGTTCCAGTGACCGCAGACATCTCGAGTGACCACTTCATCCTCAACTGCTGGATGTCCTCCGTTCAGCCAGAGTGGAGCATGAGTGCCACAACTATACTCCTCAACACATGTGTCTGGCATCTGAACGCTCTGACCCTGAATGAAGAGACGGTACCAGCCATTCCAGCTAACTTCACAGTCACACATTATTTCAGAGGGATATTGATTGTTGGTGGCTCTCCATGGATCATCTAGCACATTGTAGTTGTTGCAGGGGTCAACAAGAGGAACCACTGTTACAGAAAAATGGAAATAATGTTTATTTTTATATGTTATATACTTTTTACTGTTGGATAGTTGCAGTATGAAATAATTACTTTCAAAGCCTAAATCAATTTTTATTTGTGTTAAAAGAGGATAAGCAGCAAACCTGCCTAACAAAAAAAAGTTTATACTTGAAAGATGATTACTATTAGTTTAACGTTGGCAAGAATGCTTTCAATACACACTATGCTACTTATTTGTTATAACTGATTTGAATATGCTGGTCTGTAAGCCAGTTTGCCTTTTTCAACAATTCACAGAGTGCATATTTTAGTCATAATGTTTATGTTTTTATTGTTTTCCAACACTGAACTACATACATTTATTATTATTGATATTTATTTATTTTATTTTTTCTTGACACTGATCAACAGACAAAGAAAAACTGTCAAATTTTACTGCTCAATATATATACATATTGAAAATATCAAACACAAAATAATTGATTGCATATGTATTTACCCAATTTGAGTCAGTATTAAGTAGGTGAACCTTTAACAACATTACAGCTTTGTGTGGGTAAATTTTGCCGGGTTGCATAGAGATTTGGAGTTGATTGACATTTTAAAACTATGCATGAATTCTACAGCAAGTTTAATGTGAGATCAGACCTCTGACTTGGTCAATCCAAGATATAATATTGTTGTGTTTTTTTTTGCCCATTTTTTTCCTTTCTGTTAGTTCTGGCTTTTTTAATCCTTGTAATGCCTTGGTGCTTTAAATTAGTTTTAGCAAAGCTGAAAGTTCTTTTTCTTCATTATGTAAATTGTGCCAAATATCAATAGCCTACACAATATATGAAAAAACACACTCCATGGAGTACACAAGAAGGTGCTCCCCCCTTAAAAACATATTATTTATGTGACTGAAAATAATCAGCTTCAACAGTCAGTGATGAATGAAGTGTCATAATGAATGAATATTTATGAAAGTTTCAGTTTAGATTTATATTGTAATTTTAAAAAAACCTTTTGTTAGAGAGCGGTTTCACTTAAAGGGGATCGTTATCCAAATAATGAAAATTGTGTCATTTAATACTCACCCTATATCATGCGAACACCGTTTAAGGATCGGAAAATATAAATTTAAATTATTGTAAAATGTAATTTAACATAAGCTCGAGATACTTTTTTGGGCGACCAGAGAAAACACCTAACGACTTTATACAATAATTTTTGTCCTCTGCGTCATTGTCCACCCAATTCACGAGACTATCATGAGGCATCATGTGCATTCCTTGCTTCGTTAAACATAGCATGCATGTTCTCGTCAGCCAGCACCACACCATTTGTGTCATGGTACTCCAGGAATGGTGGCGGCGGTGACACAGTTAGAAGAATTGAAGAAAAAAAATCATTATTTTTGTTTTCTTCGCTCACAAAATGTATTCTCGTAGCTTCTTAAAATTACAGTTGAACCACTGATGTCACATGGGCTATTTTAACAATGTCCTTACTTTCTGTGCCTTGATCGTGGTAATAACCTGTCTATGGAGGGTCAGAGAGCTCTCGGATTTCATCAAAAATATATTTTTTTTTTTTTGAAGATGAACGAAGGTCTTACGGTTTGGAACGAAATGAAGGTGAGTAAATGATGACAAAATTTTTATTTTTGGGTGAACTATCCCTTTTAGGCTGATGATACATGGGGCAACATTTTGAGTTGCCCAGCAAAACTGCTCAAACAGTTGCCCTGTACTTTCTATTTATTCAGAACCACCTATTAAATAAAACCAACAGCAATCTATAGTCTACCTTTATGGGCAGCAACAATGCAAAAGTAACAATAATTTTAGATGCAACAATGTATATATTTTACATAGCTTTTAAAAATGTTTTTTAAACTTTGTAAGATTTTCTTTAAAAAATTTTAAAGGGGTCATTTGATGCTGCTAAAAAGAACATTATTTGTGTATTTTGGTTGTATGAAATGTGTTTATGCGGTTTAAGGTGCAAAAAACACATTATTTTCCACATACATGTACATTATTGTTTCTCCTCTATGCCCCGCTTTCTGAAACGCGTTGATTTTTACAACGCTCATCGGTCTGAAAAGCGAGGTGTGTATGATTGGACAGCTATCCAGTGCGTTGTAATTGGCCAAAAACCTCAAATGTGTGACGGAAATGTTACACCCCTTAACACACTGTGATGCCGTGTCCCGGCCGGAGGAGAGTAGTCGTAAGTAACCAGACAAAACAGTAAAAACATTATAAATGAGGCATAATACCATAATACGAGACATAATTAAGGATTATAATGATTTATACTGTCTTGTTACGCGTTGCGTTGCATCGCGCCGCAAACATAAAACCATGTCTGCATTTGTGATCGGAGAAATGACAAACAACAAGCCATACTCTACATTGCTCAAAATTCGCGTTTGAATCATCATTTGCAAATTATTTAAATATGAAAAACATAGTTACAGTCTTTGAGTCAGAACAGCCGGTATTGTAGTTTACTCTACCAGGATCAGGAAACGGTCTTCTATAAAATGTGCTGCACACATCTGTATTTTTGGGTTGAAGTGTTCTGGAACAGTGTGTAAATACAACTTAACCACTGATTTCTAGTCATGTCCTCTTTTAGAAGGCCAACCAAAGTAGTTTCGCTTTCACAACAAAACACACAGCGCCTTCACGACATGGCGGTGGAAACAACAATACTACAGCGTGAATAAAAGTTACGACTTATTTCTTTGCGTGAATATTTGGGCGGTGTTATGCAAATATTCCCACATCGTGACGTAGACATGTGGGGGCGTGTTAGAATGAGCCGTTTTAGGTAGGCATGGTTGACTCTTAACTTTTATAAAGAATATCTCTTTGGATTTGAGACTTTAGTCTTTGCAACTTTACAGATCTTCTTTATGCACCAAGAGCTTGTAACACTCCAAAGAGAAAGGAAAAATTTAAATCGCATCATATGACCCCTTTAAATCATTAAACATTTTTAATGCTCCTCTTGACGTTCAAATTCATTCCATTTTTAAAAGGCTATACATACTTTTACTCCAATTAATTTCCTTTTAATTTTTGTGATTGACAATCATGGAAATCAGCTGCAAATATATTCTGCAAGCAGCTCAGTGATACTAATGACATAAATCTGAATCAAAATCTTAACTGCACATTTCAACACAGTTATTATTTACATAAAATCACAAACATGAATCTGATCTGCACATGCAAAACAATAGTCCTCCAGATTGTAAAAAATTACATTACCAGTCGTAATTGTATATGTAGTGTTGATGTTTGTTACATCTATAAAAAGAGAGAGGGAGAAAGAGATTAAAATCAAATAAACAGATAAAATTATGACTTGAAAATATATTATATTTACCTGCACAATATGCTAAATAGCAGAAAGCTGGTTTAACAAATTCATAGACATAATAATCTCCTGGACAGGCTTTGACTTTAATGGGATTGGACAGAAAAGAGCAGCAGTCATTGTCATATTGACCGCAGACATCTCGAGTGACCACTCCATCCTCAACTGCTGGATGTCCTCCGTTCAGCCAGAGTGGAGCATGAGTGCCACAGCTGTCCTGATCAACACATGTGTCTGGCATCTTAACGCTCTGACCCTCAATGAAGAGACGGTACCAGCCGTTCCAGCTGACCTCACAGTCACACATTATTTCAGAGGAATGTTGATTGTTGGTGGCTCTCCATGGATCATCTACCACATTGTAGCTGTAGCAGGGCTCATCTGTTATGGAACATTAAAATGTACTTTTTTATGTCATTGCTTGCTATTTGAAATTAGATAAGTTGTAGTATGAATTTCATGAAAATTATTTCCTTAAGCTTATTGAAGTTGTTGAAATCTAAACACTGAGCATCACTTTTCCTTTAGCAGTGACAATGGGGATATAAACAGCCCAACGTGCCCTACTGTTGTAGGGTAGTGAAAATGAAATAAAATGGTAGTGGAAAATGTAAAATAAATGTGGAATGTGTAGCTCAGGATGTCAACTGTGACAAAATGAGTGATAGGTCGGTTTACGGTGGCAGGAGGCACACACCTACATCATGTGGTATTTAAGGTGAAATTCCATGACGTACTAGTACATTCCATTAGTTGCATACACTATTGCGACATGCTCAAAACATACTTTTTAAAAACTTTTAGGGCAAATTTCAACACGGCACAAACTTTTCACAATCCATTTATTTTGAGTAACTTAAAACAGTTTGTTAAAGAACCCTGTCTAATCCCATTATCGGGATGGACTGGGAATACTAGAGACTTTCATGCCATGAAATCACAGAAAACATGTTTAAATTCTTAAATTACTGCACTTTTCAGTAAACTAAGTCGTGGGGTCATTTTGATTGCATTTGTAGTTTTTCCTCTATATTTTACTAAGTAAAAGTAATATTTTGCTTTTCTCCACACTAATTCAAAACAATTAATATAACAATCCAAACAGACTTTTACGTTTAGCCAGCAATTTCAATGCATGACGAAGTACTGAATACTTTTCAGCTAATGCAGCTTATTCTCTGTGCTATTGAAATAACATGCTAATGAAGATCTTTTTGTTTTTCCACAACAATTTTTGTCTAATGAAAAGCTAGTGATCAAAATGGGAACCAGTGATACAACTTTTGTGAAGTGAAAGTTTTATTAAAAGCACTATTATTAGCAAATTAATGGAAAGAATTACCTGTTGATTGTCCATCAATTATTTCACCTTTAAAGCAAAAGAATATAATAATGGTTTAATTTGAAAAGATAATAGTCATTTCACGTTTTTGGGCCACAAGAAAATGTATAAAAAGATGCATAAAACACTCACCATACAGTAGCAGTATTGAAACACACAATGAGAATATGAACCTCATTGTGAATAACGGCACCTCCTACACCTGCGCACACACATATACACGTGAAATATGTATTTCTATAGGTATTGTAGTAAATTTAGTTGAATTTGTTGTCAACAGTTGGGAAAACAATTTAAAAGCAGCTATTTACCGATGTTTATACAAACTTTTATGACATATATTACACAATAATATGTTACTTATCATTTAGATTGATCAAAAGCAGATGATTGAAACCGTGATAACAGCGCAGTGGGATAAAATTGGGCAAAATAACTTTACCTGAGACAAAATGTTGATACACAGCAAACTCCAAAACACAGTAATGCTTAATCCAGTTACAGAATACAATGAAGAAAGAACTTCGGGTCTTACAATTTTGTCTAAGACTGTATTAATAAATGTGGGTGGACCTTTTCTAAAACCTGGGTTGGGTTAAACAATACACCACCTCCAACAATAATTCAAACCAGTTTTTCTTTTTCTTTTTCTTTTCGTCACATGACGACAGTATTTCTTTGTGCACCTGCCATTGAGAAAACATTTTTTTAGCCTTGAATAGATGGACGTAGATAGAAGACAATCAGATTAACCTGTATTATGATGAGACACATTCCCAAAATCATTACAGTTTTTCAGACTATTTTACAGTTGCTTTTCCAGATTTGCTCAAACTGGTCAATGTTCTCAAAACAGTTTATGGAGCCATCTGAACAATTCTTAATTTTCTTAAACATACTGTAAATGATTCATGATTTAATACAAGTTATATACAACATTTTTTTGTATTAAAATTCTACACACAAACATCTCTGATTCAAGGTTCAACTGTTAACACTACAGCTAAGCCATACTTTCACAAAGCACAATTTACGAAATGTTCATTTAACAATTTTATTTTGTATAATTAGATTTTTCTATGTATAATTTAGTTACTGGAAGAAGTGCAGCATGGAATGAACATAAGAGAAGAAATAGGAGGAAGAGGAGAGATGATAAAAGAAAGAGTGGAGGAAGTAGAAAGAGATGATGGGAGAAAAGCAGGAGATGATGTATGAAAAAGAGAGGAAGAAAAGAGAATAAGAGTGGAGGACTTTTAAAGATAAACATTAAATGTACATAAAGGACACAGGGGAACCTCAAATAAACCAATCTAATTGTGATTGTGTTTTAAATCAGTGCTGTCCTGTGCTGTCTTTGTGCCATAAAATACAGAAAGATCAATTAAAGTAAGATTTATACTGAAAGCCTACTCATCCTCATCCATTGTAATAAACGAACCAGAACTGACACATCGAGAGTCTGTTTGGATGGCTGTTTTCATTGTTTTTGAGATCATTTGGCTTAGTCTGAACAATTTGGGTAAAATCAGTGTTGTGAATCCATAATGACATAAATTGCAATCTTTTTAAACCACATTACGTAGTTTTCCACTATCATAGTGGTTTGTGAGATTGATGTGACCTACCCACATGGTGAATAACCTCATTTAAAGGCAGAATTCAGCCCTGACAAATCAGCACCTTTCCCGCTGTGATACTTTATTGAGTTGTTTTATTATTTCTTTTATAGTTTCTAACTCATTTGTTAAAATTAATTTACTGTATATATTCAATCTTACTAAGTACTTTTCACTTCATGTTGTTTTGCAATTGCTATAGCTGAAAACAAAAATATGAATCTTGGGTGGATCTGTGCCTTCTGGCCCTTTTATGGCCTCGCCCATGATATAGACAGCAGCAGCATAATGACGTGCATGTATGTGTATGTGTGTTATGAGCATTTTTTTGTGTGTGCCAAAATGCAGCGTCTTTTTATTTCCAAACTATTCTTATATATTGACTGGGAGAGGCAACCGTCATTCAAGGTGGATCAAAGCCGTATGCAGCCTCACCTGTCTGAACAATCAGTACAATAACAATACATATGTTTTGGTGATGTAAGAAATAACTAAACCTCACCCTATCAACCAGTGCTGCAACATTCTTCAGATCCTTTAGAAATGAAGGTTCATTGCTACACACAATTGATGCAAATAAGTATCAATATCATCACAATAGCAAATAAAGACAAGGGCACAGATGGTATTAGAATATCAATATCACATTTATCTCAATGTTATAGGCCTATTACTCAAAGGGAAACAGATCATGAAGCCAGCTTTGTTACATCACTTGATCTTTTGCTTTGTCCTTTTATTTCATATTTGAACAAGCATGTTGTATTATATCCCTGTCTTTTATGTAAGATGCATTTATTGCATTATACATAATGTACATCAGAATTAAATTGTAATGATTTTATGCTTGTGGGTGAACACATTACATCATTACAATACTGACATTTTGAGACCTACAACCAGTTAGGTCACTTGCATATTCATTAATATACTGTATTCATATATAACTTAATATAGATATTATGTGTAGAGAAAATCATCATGATGACGCAGCAGATCGAGATACATCCAGCTGCAGAACCACAGGCCAGCAGCGTCAAGCCGGAAGTGGGCGGAGCAAAAGTTATCTTACTAAGCATAGCGCCAGGTAGTGTTTTGGATCTACCTTGATGTCAAGTCAGCATTTTATTATAACGATTTAATCAGATGATAGGTAGATGAGGTAGATAGACAAAATGAAGCTTGAGGATTTGAACATTTCATTAATTATTTATTTTTTTACAGTTATTTTTCCATTATACACACTATCATACATAAGTAGCAAAATAAAATAAAACTAAAGAAAATAAAACAAATGTTAAGCAAAGCAGGCACACATTTAACAATAATTATCAAAATTGACAAAAGAAAAATAAAATAAAATAAAAAATCGAGAAACATACAATTTATTTTGAGGCCCTTTTTGTCCATGCACTCATCGAGAAAAATGTCCATATTATCATTAAATTGGAATTGGTAAACAAAAGGTTACTTGGCCAGTTGCTGGTCGTCAGCCATTTCGGCCTGTGAAAGCTGAAGAAGAGCTTTCTTCTGGTCTTCCTCTTTCAGTTGGAGGAGCCTCAGCTCTTTCACCAAACCTCTGAAGACACAGAAGTTTTTCCGCAGCTATCCAACTGCAGTGTGGAGGTCTTTTGTTATCCTTGGCTCCTGAATGAGGTGTAACAATCAAATGGAATGAAGTGCTGGAAAGACCTTCAATAATACTGTGCATTCAATAACACATATACTAAAAAGAATCATGAGCTTTAGTCAGGATGTAGCAAGCATTATCAAGTTATGATTGTTTTTTTTTTTCTCAAGTGCCCCTATTTGAGATATAACAAACATACCCTGCTGCAGATTTCAATCTCGTGCTCTTCCGGCACTTGCACGCAGTGAGGACATGTTTCCTGCGAAAAAATTATGGTAATTTGTAGTCTGCTGGACAGAGAAAAACATAAGCGAGAAAAAGATACCTTTCAACAGCAAAATTTTCCAAGAGACTGAGGCACCACCATTTTAGTATTAGAGCAGTGTTTTTCAACCCTGGTCCCGGGCGTCCCCCAACACTGGACATTTTGTATGTCTCCCTAATCAGAAACACCATTCCAGGACCTAGAGTTTTTTTATGAGCGCTAATGGAATCAGTGTGGTTTGATTAGGAAGACACACAAAATGTGCAGTGCTGGGGGGCGCCCAGGACCAGGGTTGAGAAACATTGTATTAGAGGAAAATCAAACTGGCAAATAAGGAAAAACAAATATTAATATATCATCAAATTGAATTAAGTCCCAATTAAATTAAAACAACAACCTTACAGCTGTGAAAATCAAAGGGCATTTCAAGGACCAGTATAGAGAATACTGAAAAATTAGGGCGTAGTCGTTACAATTTAATCTAATTAATTACATTAGGGCGATAATCATATAAATAATGCAAACTTACATTTGGAGTGAAAATACCCCCAAAAGAAATAAAAAGTTTTTGATTCAACATAAAATGTATTACATGGTTTGGCTACAATGGCCTAACATAAACTATTCAACATAAAAGAAGATCATTTGAGAAACATCTCAGTTTTTTTCATTTATGCAATGGAAGTCATTGATAACCAAGACAGCTTTGTTACCAACAGTCTTCAAAATACCTTCTTTTATGTTACACAAAAGAAAGTCATTCAGGTTTGAGTAAATGATGACATAATTAAATTTTAATTGTTGAACTAGCCTTTAAAGTGTTTTTATTAAATTATACTCTAAATAAGAAACTAAAACTGCCAGCAGGTGGCGGTAAATGTCTTCATTCGATTAGTTTCAAACGGCTGATTCATTCAGGAATTCCGTAAACGGCTCTCTTTATGAATGGGTTTTTGAATCATTGGTTCACCCGATTCGTTCAAAACGCGGATTCTTTCAAAAAAACTAATCACAGCTGTGTTGCTCTGAGATGCACAACAATCCTTCTGTGGCTTTATAGGTAATATTTGCACGTACACAATTAAGCAAAATCAGACAATATTGTGTCTAATACAGTATATACCACAATAATATAATTAGACAGGATATAGTATATAATCTATGATACCCAAAATATACTGCTAGATAATTGTGTTAGATTGTAAATATAACACAATATTAACTTATTATTTACTGAACTGTTGTGTAAAATCAAAGTTGGGACAAACAGCACTCGTGTGATTGCTCTCGCTGCTCGTGTGATATCGCTTATATAAATATGAGACAAAAAAAAACTCATACAGGAGTATTTTTGCCCCAATATCTTGAATTTTAGGGCATAGCTGCATTTATAGAGTTGTTGCCCTGCATCATATCAAAGTCCACTCTAGTCTTTGATCATATTGATCATACACAGACACACAATCATAGCCCTATATATATATATATATATTATATATATATATTAATAAACTATTCCTTTTCCTCACCATCAAATGAAGATCCAACAATCAAGGAGTAAGCCCAATTTGGGGAACATTCTAAATAATAGAATATCATTTCAGTTACTCTGAATAAGAATATGACAACACTATCATTGTAGTTAGTAGCTTTGATTTTATTGAAAGCACTATAAATCCACCGCCTTTTCTCTCCGCTACCCTCATCTGTCTAGATTTCATCTGATTAAATCGTTATTAAAACAAATGCTGAATTGACATCAACATAGATTAAAAGGGGTCATATGATGCGATTTAAATTTTTTGTTTCTCTTTGGAGTGTTACAAGCTCTTGGTGCATAAAGAAGATCTTGTAAAGTTGCAAAGACTAAAGTCTCAAAAAAAAAGATATTCTTTATCAAAGTTAAAACTCTGCCACACCCCCCTAAAACGGCTCATTCTAACACGCCCCCACATGTCAACGTCACGATGTGGGAAGATTTGCATAACGCCGCCCAAATGTTCACGCAAAGAAAGAAGGCGTAACTTTTATTCTCGCTGTAGTATTGTTGCTGCCGCCGCCGCAATGTCGTGAAGGCACTGTGTTTCGTTATGAAAGCAAAACTACTTTGATTGTCCTTCCAAAAGAGGACGATATCCACTTCGTCATGCCTAGAGATGATCCATGCTGGTTGCTGAGGAAATACATCAACTTCGCGCTGTGGATTGCCGGATCGGCTTTCACCGTGGACGAGCGGAGTCCAGCCGGGGTTGTCACATGTGGTTGGCGCAAGCCCGCCCACCGCTGCTCCTTCGTCGAATCCGCCGGCCACGCCGTTCTCAAGCCGGCCTCTGCTCACTCAAGGCTGCCGTGTGTGACGCTGTGTTTCGTTTTGTGAAAGTGAAACTACTTTGTTTGTCTTTCCAAAAGAGGACGAGACTAGAAATCAGGGTTACGTTGTATTTAAATACGTTCCAGAACAGTGAACCCAAATATTCAGATGTGTGTAGCACATTTTATGGAGGACTGTTTTCCTGATCCTGGTAGAGTAGACTACAATGCCGGCTGTTCTGACTCACAGACTGTAAGTGTTTTTTATATTTAAAGGATTTGCCACTGACGATTCAAACGCGAGTTTTGGGCAGTGCAGAGTAGCACCTTGTTGTTTGTCATTTCTTCGATCACAAATGGAAACATGGTTTTATGTTTACGCGGCGCAAAAAAGACAGTATAAGTCATTATAAAATTAGTAATTATGTCCCCACTGGATACAAAAAATGCCTCGTTTATAATGGGTTTCAATTTTTTTGTCTCGTCGCTCCGGTCGGACACGGCATCACAATATGGTGAGGAGCGTAACATTTCCGTCACACGCTTAAGGTATTCGGCCAATCACAAGCACTGGATAGCAGGCCAATCACAGCAAACCTTGCTTTTCAGAACAATGAGCTTTGTAAAAAAAACAACGCATTTCAGAAAGGCGGGGCATAAAGGAAAAAACAATAATGTACATTGTGGAAAATAATGCGTTTTTTTAACCTTAAACCGCATAAAACATTTCATTACACCAAATACACAAAAAAATGTTATTTTTTAGCAGGCATCATATGACCCCTTTACAGTTTTTCTCGATTGCTTAAACACATTTCTTGAAACTATGCGTCATATTCTCAAAACAGTAAACACAAATCCATAATGTCTCACCCAATTCCCCAAACATCCTATTTTCAGGTCAAAATGAAGCTCTACGCTCAAAACCATTCACTCTTTCTGAAAAACCAAACTTTGCCCTCAAACATCACACACAAGCTTTCAAAAACACACACACTACAGCATAGTCTTACACACTGGTGAGATAATTTCAAAACAATACTACAAAAACCAAAACCAAAAACCAGTAATAAGTTATGTTGCATGTGGTTCTCCCCCTCAAGGAACTTTTCACATAATGAACACACGTGTACACATTTGCACATTTTTTATTCCTTAAATCAAATGTACTGTACAGTACAATACACCAAACAACAACAAAAAAATATTCTGCCCCAGCATCACATCTTTGTTCTGGGTCAGGCCAGGGAATCTCGTCAACATCACAGGCTATACTGGCCCTGGCCAGGCAGCGGGGGTGGGGGGAGTCCCTGCTATGGCTGATCCACCTGGCATGCAGCTGAATGTTAGTCGGCTTCTTCCATTCCATCGTCTCTGGTCCTACAAAAAATGGACAGTACGATTACTGTAACGTAACATCATTTTTACAAAAGGAAGCAGACAGAAAACTCACTGTATGTAGGCAATTGGATTGATGTGGTGTAACAGAGTACAGCACTCCAAATGTACGTAGAGTACACTGAGGTTACACCTACCTGTTTTCCCCTGCAAGGTTCTTCTGATCGAGCGACGGTGAAGCACTTAAGTTGGCTGAATCATCTGCCCAGCTCCCTCAAGTCATTACCAATGGACAGGGGATGGTGGTCACTTAGTGGCATCGATTGTCATCTGAGATTCACCTGTCTCCTGCCCCTCATCCTCCTCCTCGCTCCCTTCTATCCTATTGCTCCACTCATTATGGCTCTTGCTCAGGACTCTTCCTCCTCCTCCTCCATGCCCACTCCTCCTCTTGGTGTCCTCGACCGTTGCAATACATTTCTCTGTGGATCTATTGTTCCAAAGCTCAGTGAACTGATTCGGGTCCTTTTATTTATTTATTGAAGGATCTGATTGATGTGTGTTAAATTTTGACTCTTAGTGTTTCCACGTGGGTAACTGTGTGCTAATTGAGCTCAAGCTATGCTGACTTGAGTGAACAATATTGAATGCTAGTGCTTTCTAAATGACAACATGGTCTAGGCAATGAGAAATAAAGGGATTTGTGTGTAGAGTTTTGCAGTGACAGTTCAACAAATCTGATTCATGTGTCAAAAAGGGGAATAGTGTTTATAGTTTAGAGAAATAGGTGTGCTTTTTGATAAATGGCGTTATAGTTTTGAAATTTTAGTTCAAAAGCCTGGTAATAGTGTTTAAGCAATCGAGAAAAACTGTAAAACTTTGAAGTGATTCAAAACACTACATGGCACTATGCTTAGTAAGATAAATGTTGCTCTGTCCACTTCCGGCTTGGCGCTGCTGTCCTGAGACTGCTGTGACGTAAGGGTTCTGCAGTTCTGCAGCTGGGGATTGATGAGCAGATCAGGCAGTCAGAGCCCAGTGTAGTGTGCGAGTATGTTGTTGCAACAAAAACATTTCTGAGCAGGTTTTTGTGACAGCGACAGCTTCTTCTTTGCCTTCCTATCAAGGTAGAACACTTTTATTGCCTAAGTCTATGGAAGCAGATTAGACTCAATAATAATTCACGCAAAAGACACGTAAATTATCCCAATTCACATGCATGAAACCCAATTCATGTGCACGAAATAATAATATACATTCATAAAATATGTTTCACAAATGCAAAACACAATTCACATATGTACAACTGTGAGCAAAAAATTTTGAATATTTAAAATTCAGGAGTTCGTCGTGGACTGTGAATCACTTTGGATATGTGTGTGTATTTTTGAGACTTTCCTGGCAGCAAACTCCTCCCACGCGGGACACTCGTATTCCTTAGCCAATCAGATTTGAGCTGTCGATAACCCGCTGTAGGCGTGCCTACCTGGATGTTACGTCATCAGCGCGAGACCACGGTTCAAGTCATGGCAGTGGTTTGTGCAGATGATCATTTCATTGCAGTTAACTAGCCTAGTAAAGGTGTATTGTTTTATCTTTGCATGCTTAAAACTTGGAAGTAAAGTCGGTCATTTAGACACACTCGTTGACGTGACCAGTGTAAGCCAGCAGCTGCTATGAATATAGATAGTGTTGCCAAAAATGCAACGTCTTGTGTTAGCCGCAATGTCCCGTATATTGGCCAAAATAAGAAAGAATTCTGCTCATTGCCGTTTTTGTTCAGCAACGCTGGGTGGACAATGTCCAGCCTAGCTCCCACTTAGCACAGACCCTGCCCTCATAACCATAGCTTTACAATGATGAATAGACCTCACCAGAACTCAGTGTATGAACAACGGGATATTTGTACTTACCATTTGTGCAACGGGATGCAGTTTAATTAATACACACTAATTGTTTTCCTTGCATTTTTCAAGATTTAAACACTTTGGCACAACATCTGGATGAGACCCCTTCCTTCACATTAATCTTTCTCTCTTTTATGTACTTTACCTTTATGTATTAATTTCTTAATGTAATCAACATACATAAACTTATTTATTTATTTTTTCATATTATATGTGATTAACCATTGTTAATGTTTAATCCTGTGTCGTGTTGAGTTGTGATGTAAAAATCTTTGAGATTACAATACACAAGATGATGTTGGGGAAGCAGCTATTTTATTTGCTGGTACAAAGACAGACTGATCATAAGAATAAGGACAAATTTACAGGGTTTTTGAAGTAAGAATGTAGTAATATTTCAGGCAGTCTCAAAGACTGATCAGAAATGAACATGCAAATTACTGTCTCACACTGAAGGTACTCTGACCTACCCAGCTCTTCCATTTCAGTTTCTCCCAATTTCTCCATCATTTCAAATGCATTTTGATGTCCTATTATATATTCCTTTAATAAATGTAATAGATGCATACATATTGCCGTTACCCTCTCCTTAACAGACAGTGCTACAGTGCGTGTATGCTGTCACAGTACATTGAAGGACCTTAAACTCTATATCATGATTCAAATGTGACAAACATTTTAGTCAGATACAGTAATGCAAAACTTGTTATCATGCTTTTGCATGTTGGTAGTTGTTTAGTTAGGGATACTTTAAAAAAAGTAGAAGTAATTTGAAACAGCTGTGTCAAATTGTATTATTGTCATACTTTTTTTTTTACTTTATATTTATAAGTTTTATAATATTAATTTAAGGTCCGTTCAATGTTCTAAAATTTTGTCTAGGGTGCGCAACAACGTATGATGCCGTAATTCACATCTTTTAAAAGTCTGCATACCCGGATTTTTATAAAATTAATGTTGATGAAAGCAACTGCAGAAGAGGAATTACTTTTTAATGTTTTTGCTTGATTAAGCAATAATAAACAAGAATCGGATTGTCTTTGGTAATGTAAAACAACCTCTGAAGTAAAATAAGATTAATGTAGTATATAACAATTAATGTAAATGATTAAATATCTGATTATGGAACATAAAATAACATTTATGACAAGGAAACCCTCGAATATTCATTAAAATGGGATTAGAAATTATGCATATAAAAGATTACATTATGTTTGAAGAAAAACATTAAAATAGGGCCAGGAAACTGAACAGAGGAACAAGTAACAGCATCAGAGAAGCACACAAACAAGAAGCCTCAGATACCTTCACTTGCTCTGGGACCCACTTATCTGTGAACAGGGAATATAATGCACAGTGAATTGTAATGTTTTGATAGCAGAAATCAACAGAAACCTTAATTTTCAAATGATTAAATAAACAAAATATTCACCTGTGGTCCCTTCAGACAACATAAGAGGACCCATGGATATGGAAGCACTGTCATGGAAATCCAGAGACCTGTGCTCTCTCCAGTGATGTCCAGAATTACAGTCCTAAAAGAGAAAATTCAGCAATGTGAATCCCTGTTAAATATCACTGGACAAACATGAAACATAAGCAGTGCACAAAAGTCTCCAGCAGAGGACAAACCTTACCACCATGAACATTAAGGGTAACATTTTTCTTCCAATAATTAATGTTTGATCAACTGGGGTTTATCAATAGTAAAATCTTAAACCTTTACAATTTAACCATTACATTTAACTATGGAGATACATTTCCATACATTAGTTCTATAGCTACACAGAAACATATCCTCACATTTTTATTAATTATGAGAGGCTTTCTAAACTCACCATTGAGCAGCGATTGCTCGACAGAAGGCAAAGGTGAACAGCACAGTGCAGGTAAAGCTTCGTGGAGTTTGCAGTGAAGATGAACATCCGGAAGGAGAAACGGCTGGATGTCGAGACGCCGTTCTGCAGCAGCTCCACTGTGTCGTCATTTGGATTGGGACACCTGAGAATCACCAAATTTATTTATTTTACTTGAGAGACATTCAAGTCAAAAGCGATTTCCTGAAAATCATCACACATTAGCATTCTATATACAATAAATGGAATTCTTTGCATTAGTACTGCAATATTGGAAGATAATATGTCAGGTCATCTTAAAAAGGGATATGGATTATTATGTATTCAGTCTATGTGCAGATCAAAAGTTACTGTTAAAAATGTTACAGTGAGTTAAGACTGACTGAGCTTTAAGGAACAGAAAAAACAATATCGCTTTACTCTCTAATGATGAGATCCCAGCGGAGACTGTCATCAGGATCATTCACAGGTGTAGCCCAACACGTGTCCATCACCAGGGCAAACTGGCGGCTGTCAACCCCCTCAACACGAACTTCCACATTCATCTTCTGGTCGAGCTCTGCATCCACTTTACCAGTGAAGGGCTGGGTAAACTCATCATCCTCATATGGAATCATCCGAACCTGATATCTCCCTTCACCAGCGGGGAGCGTCTTGCGCACAACACTGTTGAAATAATGGACAGATCTGTGTTAAAACTACTAAGCTTTACGACTACAATTCTACTCCTTTAATAAAACAGTACAGCTGGAATCAGAGTTTGTATGTGACTCTCACGTCTCCACTGGGTTGATTTCCACATTCATGGAAAGTGTTTGTGTTTGTGGATAAACACAGCTGAAAGAAAGCTTAAGGATTTTCTCTCTGCTGATGAGACCTTCTGACCTCGGTGTCCCCAGAATAAAGTTATCATAGATAAAGTGGGTGCCGTTGGCCTGTGAACAACATGCATAACATTTTGACATGTAGACTAAATTGAATTCAAGGTGTTAAAAAAACATTTATTAAAGTAAAATTATTAAATATAAAACCCACAAGAAATTTGTATCAGTCAATCCAATCCTTTGGGTTTATGAGACACTACAAATGTTTAGATTATACATAATTTGTCTAATTTGTCTTACCACAAGATTTGTGCCACAGATGTGTTCATCGTTATCAAAATGGAATTCCACTCTGCCATTCCGGACCATTCCTTTGCAGCTGGGATCATTGAGGTGTAAGACATCAGCTGGAAAACCAGCCTCAAAGAGCTGACAGCGAGACACAGACATGGAGCCAGAGCTGCTTTCACAGGTTTCTGAGAAATCTGAGAGAATTAAAAACACCCAAAAGATTGTCAGAAGTATTAAAAAAGAAAATGTAATAGACCAAAAAGAAAGAAATATATAATATTTCACATTCTGTTGTGGAATGTTACCAACCAAAAGAGTCAGCTTGTGGTCTGGGTAGGTCGTCGTTACACATACAGCCATAAACATCATTTTTCTTCCCACACCATTCATCCTCAGAGCAGCTGAGCTCAGAGCAGCGATCTCTCACGTCTAAGAGAAGCACAGATAGATGAAATACAACACAAAGACATTGAGTCATAATAACAGAGTGAGAGCACAACATTCTGAGCCCCCTGAATGATCATTGCTGTACATTCTTCAAAGAAATGAAATATATATTTTTGAGTGAATTAAAGTGAATTTCATATAGTCCATAATTTTCCCACCGAGATCCACAAATAATAGCTTCTTTTTTTTTTTGACAGTAGAAGTAGAATTAGAATTAATTAGCATTAGAATTAAATTGCTGGGGGATTTCATTAATTTACCTTTAAAATTTCTGTATAAACACCCTCTATATGTCTAAGTCTATGTTCACTGTGAAATTGCTCTTAAGAACTAGCGATGACTGATTTGTGACAGGTTAGGTTAGCAAAATGTTCAAAATCATAGCTCTTTCATGCACTGAATCATTTGAAAGCACTTTGTCATGGTAGTTGATATAGTGCAGCTGCATTTTTTTTTTTGCAACACTGGTGACAAGACCACAAAATAATCTGTGCTGAAACATTATTATGACTTACCGCACCGCAGACCCGAGCGCCATTCTGGGATCTGTATCTCCAAGATTGCACAAGCTGTCTCATAGGCCTCAACAGCTGAACATAACATGCCATTTGCACGTGTGTACAGACACAGATCATACACACAAGAGTAGTAGTAAGGTGCAGGGTCAACATGAAGATGGCAGTTCTGGAAGGGGCCAGTGGTGTTGGTGATAATACTACAGAGAGCAGAGTACCTCTGCCTGGATGGACACTCATCAGCATTACCTGTCTGGTCTCTGGCACCACAACTGAAGTACATGAATATATGAAAAAATGAAGGTCAGTTAAATGCCTTGTACTGTTTCATCACTTGGACACAGAAAGAGTTTACAGTTGAACAACTAACATGATTTGCTATTCTTGCATATTATATCCTTAAGACGTAAACCTTTGAACCTTTTTCCCTGTTCACAAAATAAACCTTAGAAACATTTTTTTTAATCATATGACCCCCCCAGGTAAAAACAACTGTCCTAAAATCTCATGGTTCTTACCCTGGAATGCTGGTGTCTGATTGCCAGCTATGGCCAAAGGAATCATCATCAGGAGCGGGGTCTCCACTGGTCAGCACTTTGTCATCTGCAGGATTACCATTGAAATTTCCACACATTCCACATAGAGATCCATAGAATCTTTCACTCACTCTGATTAGAAGGCTGCTATGTCCATCAAAATGGACAATGAAATCATTGAAAGCATTTAGAATTACGAATCCATGCTCCTCATGTATCTCTACAAGATCATTGATTTGATATGCTAGTGTGTCAATGGCATTCCCATCAACCTGGAGGGAAATCAGAAAATTCCAACTTAGAAAAGAAAGAAAGTGAAAGAAATTACATATATATATTGACACCATTTGAAGTCCAACTTACTTTAACTCTCATGTTTTGGCCAATTGTGATGTGCGTCTGTTGTCCACGCTGAGACAACCAAACATCCACTGCAGACACAAATGATACCACCATGTTCCCACGGTGCCTGTTGGTGGCCACCACACGGAACTCTAGATCACTGTCTGTAACATTACCGCAGGTCTGGGCAATCTCATATGAACAAGTTCCCTGGTAGGATTAATACAATACACATAGTGTCCATTACACCTTTCTACCTCAAAGATGCAACTTCAAATCCAGAAATGTCATGCAAGACATTGCAGACATTCATAAATTGAAGAATCTTCAGTGCTATGAAATATATTTTATTAAATACATTGTCACATCAATAACCCTCCTAAACCTCCTTTGAATAAACCTGACTATTAAGTTAGTTGTCTCCTACTATTGGGATTCAAAACAACAGTTAATTAAAAAAAAACAGTAATTTACCAGTTCATACCTGAAAGTGAGCCACAGCTCCATCAAAAGTGATGTAGTGTGGATCGCCCCAGACTGTGCAGGTGGACATTGGACTGTAGCAGTCACGATGTCCATTTCTGACTGCACACTCCAAGGCTGGTGGGCAGACAGATGCAGAGCAGCGTAAATCATTTGGAGCAAAACACTGACAGCGTTGGGAACATGTTGAATCCCAGAACTGTTCACCAATCTATAAAACCATAATGATAATAATGAATGTTACATTTTCAGAACATAGTGTCAAGTAAGTATATTCACCTACAAAAAAAAGCATCAAGGTAAAAACATGATGCTTAATCCTTACATTATAGTAGAATCCATCATACAAGCAGCCACATTGCTCCACTGGTACACAGAGTCCTCCACTCCTCACATATCCCTCATCACAGAAACAACCTTCTGAGCATGTGTGTTCACAACTAGCATCAATGCTGCTGGCGCACGTATGGCCACACTCTGTGCCACACACCTCATAATGGCTATTTGGGATGTTCGCTGAGCAGTCCATGACTGGAAATGCAACAACAAAATGTATTTGTAGAATGTATCTAATAGTATGTAAAATATATTTTTTTAAGGTGCCCCTATTATGCCATTTCCATTATTGCCTTTAATGCAGTGTGTAATGTAGCTGTATGTGAATGTAAACAATCTGCAAAGTTGTAAAGCTGAAAGTGCACAATAAATAAAGTTACTGTCTCCCAAAATAAAGAATTGACTCTGTACAGCTGAAACGAGTCGTTAGTAATTTGAATCCCACTTCACACATTGGGGTAACACATTTGCATAATGCGCGCATCGTTCTAAGTATGGAGGGGCACATGAACAAATTGAACCCAACCGACAAAAAACACGTCATTCTACTGACGACTGCTTCGCTAATCTCTGTGATTTCAATGCGGGATTCACAAAACGCTTGCTGTTGAAAGATTGATCAGTATCCTGTTTATTTAGACCAGCTGCTCCACTGAATCACAACCTGTAAGTAGAATAAATAATAGATGTTTATATTTTCTACAGAGTGTTCAAAATACAGAACTATTGAAATAGGCGTATCATTTCCGACACGCACTGTATGCCATAGACTACAACAGACTATGCCATCTGACCAATCAGAGCAGAGCAGGCTCACGGAAAGGAGGGGTTTAGAGAGACTGAATCTTAGAACGGCTTTGAACTAATCGTTTGAGAATCGCTGGAAAATGAGGTGATGTTAAATGCATATTTTGAGAAAACGAAAACGTTTTTTGACCTTGCATGCATGTAATCCTATTGTAGGAGACTCCCAAAGCAATATTAGGAACTGTAAAAATGGCATTATAGGGGCACATTAAATAAACGGGGAAAACACCTTGAAAGAAGAAAACAAATTAATCTGTAGTCTGTCTTTTTACATTTCATGTACACTCCAGCTACTTACCACAGGATGCATTTTCTCTCCAGGGATAGACAATGGCATTAGCAGATTGACAAGCACTCGCATAGGCTTGAACAGAGTGACACAAAACATCATTATTGTTCTCAGAAACGCACACATCAAACACGCAGCTATCAAAGTAGGCTTGTGGATCTACAGAACCATGGCAGAAGCTAAAGGGACCCTGGCTGTCCCTGATGATTCCACACAAGGCTTGTGAGATAAGAGTTGTGCTCTCATCTCTACAACAGTCAGGACAACTGTTTCCAGAGTCATCATCACATGGCATGTCATCCTCAACCATCCATTCTGCCCCAAACTGGTCTACTGAAGGTGCCGGAGCACCTGAAGGAGTGAGGAAGTCATCCCCAGGATTGCCATTAAAGTTGCCACAGATGCCACACACAACTCCACTGTAGTCTGCTGGCACAACAATGTTTACCGCCCAGAAACCATAACTGATACTGAAACCAAAGTCAGTTGAGACATATGTAAACTGTCCTGTGGAATAGACAGATACTCGACCAGAGTCAAGGTAGATGGGAAGGTTTCTGATCTCTTCATCAACCTGATTGAAGATACAGAAAATCTTGTTTAAACAAACATTCTTATCAATAATTACTGTAAAATCTGAAATATGCCATGCCAAATTAAAGCTTGTGGGACTTGTTTACCTTAACAGCAGAATAACTGTTCATGTCCTGTGACATGTGCACAAGATGCCCAGACACATTGACAAAAACTTCAACAGTTATTGACACTGGCCATCCATCCAATCTGTGATTCCTTGCATCCACCTGGAAGTGCGGTAGACCACGATTATCATCACATACTTTGGCCAGCACATATCGGCACGGGCCTTGAAAGTCAAAATAGGTTCCATCAAAAGAGATATAATGGGGGTCTCCAGAAGCATAACAGCTACCATGTGGACGAGGATGGCAGCCATACTCTCCTTCCACCACACGGCAGATCTCCTGTTCACTGCAAGATGATGGTGTGCAATGGACATTTCCAGTGATTCCATCACAGACACACAGGAACTGGCATTCTTCACCATGCCAGAACTGCTCTCCAGGCTGCCGATAGCGCCCATCATAGCGGCAGCCACAACCAGTTGGGGGAACACAGCGGTCTCCATCCAGCACCAGTCCATCATTGCACTGGCACCCTCCCTGGCATGGCTGCGTGCACTGGAAGGGAAATGAGAGACTAGGGCAGGATGCAGGACAGGATGTGCCACACATTTCGTAATGGGTATTAGCTGGACAGTTGGGATCTGGGAAGACAAAACATGAAAAAGACAACTAATGATCAGCACTTTGAATGACATATATATTTTTAATTCTGAAAATCTTGTCACATTTGTAAAATACTAACCACAGTGGGTGATACTCCTCCACTCTCCAACTGTGATGCCATTCTGTTGGCAGTACAGTGTGTAACCTCGTAGGGCCTCACATAGAGCCTCCCTGGCACCGTCTGTCTGCTCCAGCATCTGAATGCAATCTTCAATCCGTTTCCAAGGGTCTAGTGTTCTGCTGCACTCAGCAAATGGTCCATCATTCATGGCCATGATGCTGCAGTGCTCACTGAACTCGCTCCTGTTCTGATAAAGACCTGGTTCCCACATGTCTGTTGGATCCACACAGTGGGCTGACAGGGATCCATCACGCCAGCTGTCTGCAAAAAGCTGGGAGTCATCCAGCAGGATACCATCTGGGCTGTAGAATTCATCATCAATATTTCCATTCAAGTTCCCACACAGACCTCCAAGTGTACCATTGTAAGTGGTTGGAGCTGTGATTCGGACAATGTGCGGCCAGTCAGCTCTAACGGTCACTCCAAAGTTTGTTTCCAAAACAAATCCTCTTGCGCTGCTGTGATAGATATGGATCTGACTGGAGCCAACACTAATGGGTAGACCAACCATCTGTCCATCCACCTAAGGAGAAAAAAATCTGACTTTGATCTAGCATTAGAGTTTGAGATAATGGTTAAACTGTACTTAATACAAGGCTGAGGGGAAAAAAAACATTTTGGCTAACCTGCACATTGCTACCTTCTCCCAATTCAATGGAAACATGAGTTCCTCCTGCCTCAAACCTCAGGAACCTGGAAAACTCTTGAAGGCCTCTGGGTACTTTCTCCACTGTCAATACAAAGTATGGCAGTTGGGATGGCCCCATCACTCTTGCAAGGGTCAGTCCACAAGCTCCTGGGTATCTGAAAGTTTGTCCATCAAAGGTGTGGTATGAACCCAGGCTTTCAACTGAACAGGTACCATAACTGATGGGTCTACAACCCCTTACACCATTATGGAGTCCACACACTTCCGCTGGACCACACTGGTGCTGATTGCACACCATTGACCTGCTACTGCAAACACATTGCCTCCCACAGTCCTCGCCCAACACTACAGACTGTCCCTCAGAGTAATAGAAGCCCTCAAAGACACAGCCACAGTTTGCTTCAGGCACACATTGCCCAGCGCTAAGGATGTACCCATCATCGCAAACACAGCTCTCCTGATTGGGCAAGGGACAGTTATTTGGGGTGGAGGGGTTGCTGCAAGTTGCAGGGCAGCCTGTTCCATGGTACTCGAAATGACTTTGCTCAGGACATTGAATCTCTGGAAATGCAGAGCAGATGTAAGTACATGCCTCAAACTCTGTAATATTTCACCTTGTACAAATATTTAAGTTACATTAAGTTAAATGCCAAATTTACTTCTAATGAAGACACAACAAGGCACTTACCACAAAAACCTGGTTGTCTCCAGTGCCCTAGTTGTACACCCTGCTGTTGGCATTGAGCAGAATACACATTAAGAGCCTGGCACAGAATGGGCTGGTACCCTCCTCCTAAGCAAAGATCATAGACGCAGTTCTCTATGTAGGTCTGGGGTGAAAACACAGAGTGGCAAGATGCAAAAGGCCCTGAAACATCTCCTAGTATCCCACAGTGGTTTGTGTCACTGTAAAGGCTCATTTCATTGGCAGTACAAACTGCACAACCTAGACCTGTGCACCTGACATCATGGCATTCGGGATCTGTGTCTCCCTCTACCTTCCAAGAGTTGGCAAAGTCAACATCTGAGCTCAAGATCTCCCCAGAGATTGAACGGAAGTCATCTTCAGGATGTAGGTTATAGTTCCCACACAGACCACATGTGGCATTCTGGTAGTCATAAGGTACAGAGATGGTGACGTAGCTATATGCATCATATGTAACTAGGAGACCAAAATCTATGCTGATGGCCAAGGAAAAACCTGACTGATAGACTTGGATGGAGCCATTGTGGAGGGTGAATGGTGTGGCTATAAAGGTCCCGTTAACCTTGACAATGTTGACAAAAGGAAATTAGGAAAATGGAAGGATGCCTGAACTCAATATTACATCAATACCGTGATACTTACCTTTGCCTCATAATAGTGATCTTTAACCAGTTCAATTTCTTCATTATAGACAAATACTCTGACCATTCGAGTCCATGACACATGTGTGCTCCCCCGATGCTCATTTTTTCCCTCAATGCGATAGTACGGCAAACCATTTCCACAAGCCTATACAATGACAAAAATTCAGTATCAATAAAGGATTCCCGATCTTATCAAATCTGTACAATAAATAGAAAGCCATAGCAACATTACTAACCTCTGAGAGAACATATGTGCAGGTTCCTTGAAAGTGAAAAATCTGATTGTCAAAAGTGTAGTAGTGAGGATCACCAGAGATAGTGCATGTTTGTCGCTGAATGTTCTGACAAGAGTATTGGAAAGCGCCAGGACGACAAGCTTGGGAATAAGTACAGGGCTCAAAGCTGCACTGGATGCCTCTTGTGGTACAGGTACATCTTTCCTGGCAGGCGGCATCACTCCAGAAATAGTCTCCTAGCTGCACTGGCAAACCTATAAGAAAAACTTAGGTTTATGTATGTAAACACCTCAAATAATTTGTGTAATTACTGGAAGGCTTTACCTATGGTTTACTAGCATGGGAAAATCGAATCAATTTGAATAGGTCATTCATAGTCTGTCTGCAAATAGCAAATATGGCATGCAGTTAGGGAAGCAACATTACCATTAAATTGACAACCCCGTGTTCCATGATCTGTTCTAAAGACCCATCTGCCTGGCACATTGACATTGCTGCTATGTGGTAGGCTTGTGATGTCATTCTGGAGTGATCCAGTAATTGAGAAATGGTGACTTGAATCGATAGTGTCATAACCAGCCTAATGATAAGGAAGACATCCATATGTCTGCTTAGACAGTTATTCACAGAAAATGCAATACCTATTATATCAATGTCATCTTGTGCATACCTGTACATATCGTTGTGCTGAAGCGATTGCACCATAGTTCATTACAACAAATGAGAGATGGCCATTTGAAATCAAAACCACTTGGAAAGATGTTTCCTTAAAAGGACAGAAAAGTCAGTTTTAAAAAAAATAAATAAATAAAGAAGAAATTATGTGGTATACTATTTATTTATTTAAGATTTTCATGGTACAAAACTGAGCTACTTACTGTTCCTGAATTGTGGTAATATGCAACTCTATCCCATGTTGCAACAAAGACCCATGAAGCAGAGAAACTCAAGTCAGGGAAGTACTGGTTTATGTCTTGAGTTGCCTGTGTAAGGACACTGCCAGAGGTGTATTGTTGATATGAGATGACACCATTCCAACGATTGTCAATATCTGTCCAGAATGGAGCAATGAGGTCTTTCCCTCCATAGGCTGGGAACTGGTATGGAGTGTAGCTGTACCATTCCCCGTCAAAAGTCAAGTGTCCATTGTTGTTAACCTGAAATAGAAGAGGACTGATTATTGCCTGCAGGATTCTCATAAAATATGCAAAATAGTGTGTAACAGAAATTTATTGAAAGTTATTGACACTCAGAATCTAAATTTTACACATTCCAAAATGACTCACATAAATTTGGTTGTATGTTTGCCCAAAAAATATGAATGTCTGCTGAAGGTATATAACTGATGAACTCCCGTCATCAATGCGTTCATTCACTGTGTCTCCAGTTCCAAATGAATAAAATGGCCCTGTAATAATGATGCCATTGTCTGAGGGAGAAAGAAAATAAAAACAACATTGAACATTAATTAGTAACAATATAAATATCAGTTTCTGATACCTGTCATTTACATTTTCAATCATCTTGCTGTAACATTTGTATTCTTTGCATAATGAAACCAACATGATACAGCAATATGACTGTATATCAGCATGGCTTTGAACTGTGGCATTTTGCCTACTTTAATATAGCTGATAATGTATTAGCATACATAACTTTATAAATTATTTTAAATTATTTACATGCATCACAAACACATAACAGGGATCTGATTTGCTCATGCAAAACAATAATCCTCCACATTGTAACACACTACAATATATTACCAATTGTAATGTCCATAGTTGTAGTTTCTGTGGTTGTGGTTGTAGTTTCAGCTGTGGTTGTCTCTGGCGTGACAGTAGTAGAGGTAGTGTTTATGTTGCTTGCATCTGAAAGAAATCATAAATATATTTAAAAATAAAATCTGAATTATCTCTTACATAAACATGTAAATAAATATATTTACCTGCACAGTATGCCAAATGGCAGGTTGTTGGACTCACAAACTCATAGACATAATAATCTCCTGGACAGGCTTTGACATTAATGGGATTGGATTGGAAATGGCAGCAGTTATTGTCCCAGTGACCGCAGACATCTCGAGTGACCACTCCATCCTCAACTGTTGGATGTCCTCCGTTCAGCCAGAGTGGAGCATTAGTGCCACAACTATACTCATCAACACACGTGTCTGGCATCTGAACACTCTGACCCTGAATGAAGAGACGGTACCAGCCGTTCCAGCTGACCCAAGTGTCACACATTATTTGAGAGGAATGTTGATTGTTGGTGGCTCTCCATGGATCGTCCAGGACATTGTAGTTGTAGCAGGGGTCAACAGGGGGAGCTGTTGATAAGGATACATTAAAACATAAATGCTCTTGACTGAATGAATCATTAGCTGGTATGAAATCTCCAGAACACTCTTTACCCAAGTTCCCTGATAAACTTGTGTTTCAATTCATTTAAAGGCAATACAGTTGAACATCTTTAATTTAGCTGTGAGAAAAGGATTTAAAATGTCAATGACTACGGTTACATGGATATCAGTAAACTAATTATTTACCTTATTCTAAATAAGCCAATATCATGATTATGGTGTTTACATGAGTTGCTTTTAGAATATTCCTTTCATGTTCCCGTTTTACATGTTATAGTACATAGATCAATTAATGGCACACGTCATTATGTCCCACGTGACGCCATCCGGCGTCCCCTCCGGAATTTCACGTATAAACATATAGTTTGTTTTCGTGATGATGCCATGTACAGTTTTTTTTTTAATTTTATGAAAGCTTCAAGTGCATTTAATTATTTGTACGTGCATACGACGATGGCTGTGTTGAAGCTCTTTATTTGCCGTTAAACAGTTGAGCACTGCCGTGTGTGTAACCTGTCGCAAAATGCTGCGAAAAGTCCTACACAACGGTAATAATATGATTAAGTTAATGCAACAAATAGGAATACTCCACTTCTTATTGGATTTCTGTTTACCTTCGCATATTGATTTAGCCGATTAAGGTAATCCAAAATCTCTTGTTACATGATAGATTCTTAATCAGATTCTTGTCCTTAATCATAATACAAATCGCATTAATGTTGTCCTGTAAACATACGATTGTATGATCCTGCCTGGGTTTCCCTGTTCACTGTGAACTCTTATTTTGAAGTTTTCTCAGCTGCTATTCTGTCTGTGTCCCTGTGTTTTGCCCTGTCTCCCAAGCCTTGCTTGTTTGTTCCCATAGTACCTAGTGCAATGGTGCCCACACTCGGTCTGGAGGCCTTTTCCTGCAGATTTTCCCTCCCTGCTCACCACATCTGACCCTGTAATTCTAGTATGCCTATAAGAGCTTGATTAGCTGGTTCAGGTGTGTTTAATTGGGGTTGGAGCTAAACTCTGCAGGACACCGCCCTCCAGGACCGAGTTTGGGCACCCTGCCCTGGTGTGTTCCCTACCAATTGACCACGCCCCCTTGTTATCTTGTTTAGATTGTCTGTCTGTGTGTATATACTGCTTAGTTTTCACCAGAGGTGGGCAAAGTACACAATTCCATTACTTGAGTGAAAGTACAGATACTGCTGGTCAAATATTTCTCCATTACAAGTGGAAGTTGTAAGGACGTATTTTTACTTAAGTAAAAGTACAGAAATACTTGCTTTGAAAAGCACTTAAGTACCAAAAGTAAATTTATTTTGTTATGTCAATGCACTGTTTTATTATTTTTATGTAATACTTGCAATACCTTAGGCCTCTGAAGCAACTTACCATATATTACGCCTACTATTATTAAATTGTTGTAAATAAATATTACATTTGCAACTGGTCAGTTGTCAGTCAAAAAAAAAAATGCTGGGAAATTACTTCACATAGCCCTAAAAATCTCTCTAAAAATCATGTTTTAGAGAAGAAAAAAATCACCCACTGACTTTCAAAGCTGCTACATAGTAATGACTTTTTACTTCGAGGACCTTGATAGAAATGAAGTGGAGAGAAAAGTACAATATTTGTCTTTCAAAAGTAGTGAAGTTAAAGTCACAAGTTCCCAGAAAAAAATAATACTCAATTAAAGTACAGATACTCAAAAAGTGTATTTCAGTGCAATACTCAAATAAATGTACTTTGTTACTTGTGTTTGCTGGTCATTGTTTGAATGGTTTCCTGTTCCTTGTTTATCATGTGTGGACTATCGGAGTTTGGCCTTTTCTTAATTGTGCGTGCATTTGGATTCTCTCTCTGCCTCATCTCTCCATTACAGTCAACCATGAGCCCTTTTGCAACTGAGCAATATGACTTTGAGAAGAATGCTTTGAAAACACACTTTGTGTATTATATGCAACAAAAACAAGACAATACTTTACCAGTGGTTGTGATTGGTGGAGTAATGGATTCTACGGATGGGATTGTCTCTGATGTTGTAGACACTGATGGGATGGACTGATTTGAGGCTTCTGGTATTAAGAACAGTTTTATATCAATAAACATTTTTTAAATAAAACCCATAAAGTAAATTAATATATTACATATGAGTAAATGCTCACCTACACAGTATGCTCCGCAAAACATTGGCTTGACAAACTCATAAACGTAGTAATTTCCAGGACAGGCTTTGACTCGTATAGGGTGGGATTTGTAATCACAGTAGACACTCCATGAGATACAGACCTGACGGGTGACCACGTCATCTTCCAGCTGTGGATGAGGGCCGCTGAGCCACAGTGGCTCATAAGTGCCACACATGCCTTGATTTACAAATGATTCTGGCATCTGGCCATTTTCACCATTGTAGAACAGCCTGTACCAGCCATTCCACTCCACATTATAATCACACATGCTATAATAGTAATAGTTATTATAGTTGTCTGTGGATCTCCAAGGCTCATCCAGACTGGTGTAGGTGTAGCAGGGATCGACACTTGGGGTGGAGGAAGGAACTATTATGAAAAAGTAGAAAGAGAGCATTACTGTACATACTGAAAATTAAATCTATTCAAGACAATAATATGAAAACCAATAGTAGAAGTGATGATAAGCATGTCAGATATAATGATGAATGAAAGTACACAATACCTGCACAATATACAGGAGCTGGGATTGAAAGACTTGGCCTGATAAATTTGTAGACATAATAATTTCCAGGACAAGCTTTCACTTGGATTGGTTCAGATCTGTAGCGACTGCACAGATAATCACGAGAACCAAAAACTTCACGGGTAACAACTCCATCTTCTAGCCGAGGATGAGAGGCACCAAGCCACAGAGAACTAAAACTTCCACATGACATATAATAAAAACACGACTCAGGCATCTGAGCACTCGACTCATTAATAAAGAGTCGATACCAGCCATCCCATTCTTCACGAGTGTCATCATGATCAGAGATGTATCCATACATAGACCAGTAATTGAGTGTGCTTCTCCAGTGGTTGTTGATTACATTGTAGTTTTCACACGGGTCATAATCTGTGTTATTAAGATATCAAAACAAACAAGTTAAATTTTAATGAGGAGCTTCACAAGTGCAAATCTCAACCAGTAAAACACAGTAACAATCACTCACAACAGGACTGTGAAGTAGTGAAGCTAAAAGTATAAAAGGTGACATTTTCATTTGCAAAATAAGATTTAGATTAGGGAACACATTCAGGATTAGTATTAAGAGATTTCCCTCAGTAAACTTTCTGCTCACAGATAGTAAATAAGTTAGTTATTGTAGTAGTTATGTTTAGGTGTGTTAAGGGGTCTAGAATATGGTCATGCTAGTAATTTGCATTCTAATAAGCAGCTACTTAACAGAGAGTAGTGTTCCCTAATCTCAAGTGTTACCATACATTCTTTTAAAAATTAAAACATATGACTTACTCAATGTGATGCTGGATCCAGTGATTATATCTGGACTTACAGTGGGAGCCACCTGTGAAATGGTGCTGACATCTACAAAGAAGGACATTCAAGACAAGACTGAGATCATTTTAAAAGTTATGAAAGACTTTTTATGTAATAAATAAATAAAATGCATGGTACCTGTGCAGTATCCTGTACACCAGAACTGTGGTTTCACAAGTTCATAGACATAGTAATTGCCTGGACACGCTTTCACTCTGATGGGGTTTGATTTGTAAAAACAGCAGCCATTCCAATAAGACCCTGCACAAACCTCTCTAGTCACCACTCCATCCTCTATCTCAGGGTGAGGATCATTGAGCCACAGATTAAATTCTGTGTTACAGCTGTATGAACTAACACAGGTCTCTGACATCTGGATGTTCATTCCATAGTAGAAAAGCCGATACCAGCCATTCCAGGAGAACCGTTCATCACAAATCCAGTCTCCACTTTCATTGGTGGCTCTCCAGGGACGGTCCAAAGACTCATAGTTGTAGCAGGGATCACTGCTGATGCTTTGGAAGGCAACTGTCAAAGAGTTTGAAAAAGTACTGTTAAAATACTGTTTTTACTGTACTATTTACTGTAAATTGAAGGCAATTTAGAATATTACCGGTACATTGTAAAATACAATGGTTGTTCATTTTATGATTTTCAGCCAACCACTTATAGCAATTCTAACTAGTGAAGCACAGCCTGCAGAACGGCACAGAACAACACCATAACTACCATAACTATGTACCAGCACTGCATTCATGATAATATACTGTATAATATTACATAATATATAATAGTGTTGATATGATTAGTGTTTATATATTTAAACTGCAAAAGCAGTGCAATTTCACAAAGCCCACAAATTTATTTTTAGCAAAAATAAGCTAGTATTTAGACTAACACGTAAATATCCTAATATTACAACAAGAAATGTACAGGTTCCTTTTTAGCTGGAGGACAGGTAAATTATGAACAGATATTCATCATAAATTAAGTAATTTATTGATTCGGTATTATCGTTTTAATATTAATAATATGGCAAGACAGTTTACATTTAAGTCAAATTTAGACTAATTTAGTAGAAATTTAATTTATTTAGTTTAGTGCAATTTTTGGTTTGTCTAAAGTTGTGAGATTTGAGGAACTGTGTTACAACTGATATGAGAGATACAGTAGGGAAGTGCTATGGGGGAGGGGTATGGTGAAGGTGTGAGACTTACATAGTGGCTATCCTGGTTGGCTTTGCGTTTTGTTGGTGTTCATGTCTTTTACACTTTCACACTCTTAGTCTAGTTTCCTGCTTTGTCACGTAATTCCCTGGCCCTCAGGTATCTTGCCATGTGCTTCTTTAGTCTTTAGGCTTGTTCGAGATGCATCTGCGCTGCGCAGACCGTTCGCAGTACCATGAGAACGATTTGAAAGCATAAAGAGTCATCTACTGTCACGGTACTTTGATGTCATACACTGATCGGTCTGCACAACGCAGGTTTAAGTCAAACACACGTTTGTGTCATGTTGTGATTGGTTGTTTTGTTCTGTTCTCTCATTGGTTCATTGTCTTTATTGTTCACAGGTATCTTTAGTTAGTGATTAGTGTCTTTGTATATATAGCCCTCATTTGCCACTATTGCTTGTTTATCTTTTTTCATTGTAACCTTGCTGTTGGTGAGTCCCATGCTTTCTAGTCAAGTCAAGACTGGTCATGTCAAGATCTAGTTTAGTTCATGTTTGTTTTTCTGTTTTGTATCACATTTTGGTTTGTTCTGTTTATGTTTATTAATAAACTACACTTGGGTTCAGTTCAACTCGTCTATGTAGACCTATGTAACAGAAGCCTACAGAATGGTTAATGGACTGCGTTAATTCTAACTGGTCAAACCATGTTTAACTTCATTAAATAATAAATTAAAATGCATGACTATTTACTCTTGATACTGACATTGATTTTTTTTTTACATTTTTCACAATAATTTGGAGAAAAAGAGATAACTTCACCTGCACAGTATGTAGGCATGGGGACTGATATGTTGGGTTTGACAAGTTCATAGACATAATAATCTCCTGGACAGGATTTGACTTGGATAGACGTGGATGTGTAGGATTCACACTGATTGGAAAATCCCCACCACCACCACCATGAAGTAGTTCCCACAACGTCACAGGTCACCACTCCATCCTCAACTCTTGGATGAGAACCGTTGAGATACAGTCCAGTTTCACCACCACATCCCATATAACTCACACACCACTCAGACATCTGGGCACTTTCTCCATTCAAATACAGCCGATACCAGCCACTCCATTCAACAAGGGTGTCATCATAGCCATAGTAGTTATATTGTTGTATTTCTCTCCAATAGTCATCAAGAATGTTATAATTATAGCATGGATCAGAGCTGGAAGTTGTAGGATCTGAGAGAATAATGACATAGAAAAGGACAATCCAGTGATGAAACAGTTGTGTCTTTATGACAAGATATCGGGATAGCACACTAAGGAGGAATTATGTAAACCGACTTCACCTACAAGTGTATCTGCAGTTTAAACCATTTGCTCACTAATTTAAAAAGATTTACTACATAGATTTCAGTTAATTAATCGGAGCTATATTTGCTTCCATAAGCTTGAATGACATGTGCTTTTTAAACAATAGTACAGTTGTTTTGTGTACTCAATATATATATATTATTAATATCTATATATAATATATATAGATCATTTTAACAGTTGTAAGCATATATCTGTATTAGCCTTATAGTACACTTGTTTGTATTTGTACAGGAAATATTTCTTTTCTAACAGTACTGAAGCACTGAGGCGTTGAATAAAAGTTGAAAATGTAAATGTTTACTGACACCATAAAATGAAAATAACGAATAGGGTTAGGGTGAACACTTGCTCCTGTATGTAATTAAAGGAGTATGTATGTAAAAATGTACAATTTCATTAAAAATTTGATAGTTGTCCTGTCCTAACAATCATCTCTCTAAGGGTTTTTCTCAGGTGTCTGCAGTTTACTGCTCTGTCCACAGGTGAAGTCGAGTGTTACTGTTTCTGCTGTCGATTCATATACATCCTCACCTGTTACTCCCACCCATTTCACCTTTCATCATCCCAGCTCATTATCTGCATGCATATATATATATATATAGCTGCTTTCTTCAGTATCGCTCAGCCCGATCTTACCCTCTCTATTAGTTTGTTCCTTTTATGTAATTTCTTGTCTGATTTTGACTTCAAGGCATTTCTATAATTGTCTTTAACAAACCTGACATTTGAGTCTGCATCCAAGTCCACCCTGAGCCTTCTGATATATAGTAGTTAATGCCATAATACAACAATTTAGAAGAATCTTTACTCCTTTGCAAAACGTTTTTCAGTAGTATGAAATACATTTGAATGGAAGACCATTCCATTTCTAAATTGTAACACACGCACACACACAAATAAATAAATATATATATGTATACTGTATAAATTATTAGTTATACAGAATCTCACATTTGTGAGAGGGTTGATAGTTGGAATTATGAGAAATAAGGGCACAATTGCAAGATATAAAGTTGCCCAAATGAGCCTATAAACCTGACTTTTAAAAGTGAAGATCTTTTTTCTGTTGTCTAAGACATTATCTAGTCATTATCTAGTTTCTTAAAATATAGCCTATTTTGTCCCAAAAAGCCTGACAATGTGGATGTGTATATGTAAATATATTAATATTATAATTATGACAACTGTTAATCATTGATAACCTGCTGAATATACATGCATCATAAAATGGACTGAACACAGAATTAGCAAGTTTGGAATGCATGCCATAATTGTCAAAGTCTCCAAACCATTTGTTTTTGGTCTGTTTTTTTTAACACAAAATTATGAAAGTAATGATAGTTTTTCTAAGTGAAAAGAAAAACAAAAGCAGATTTCTTTAGGAGCCTGATATAAATAACAACAGAAATGCTATAGTATGAGATTTCATAGCAATAGGTAATCTGGTTCGCTTAATTATTCCTTTTCTTTCATTTTTACATTTATAAAGGAAAGCAAATGATGGAAGAAGAAGTGAGTATGTGATTAAGTAAAACATTATTTTACCTGAAGTTTGTCCATTGATTATTTCACCTGTTGAATACACAATATAAACATAATGAATTAAGGAAAAATGCAGTCAGTTCACCTAGCATCATTCTAATGCACATGTCAGATGATAAATCACTCACCATTAATCAGCAGCAGTAGTGACACACACAGTGAGATCAGAAACCTCATCGTGATAAACGGCAACTCCTGCACCTGCACACACATACACAATATATAACATGAAAATTTCTTACTAATCATTATTTAGTATAAGAATATTATATTAATTATTTTTCAGTTAACTTAAAACAAAGGGATTTTTAAATAAAAATAAATAACTATTATAACTAAATAAACATACATTTACAAAGTAATTCCTTAATCATTTGAGCCCAATGTGATGAAATGAAGAGAAATACCTTTACCTGAGGTCGAATGCTGCTGCAGAGCAAACTCAGAGAGATTCTCTCTTCAGCAGCTGAATACAGTGATGATGAACTGCACAATCTCACACTAATCAGTGCCTTTATTAATACATGTGGGTGGATCATTACTTACATAAGTAATTTCTCAAGAATGTCTTGAACCAGTTTTTTATGTGACATATATGTTATTTGAACGGATTATTTCCTTGTCCGACTACATTCTGTGCAACACATTCTTTCGCTCTGTGCTTGAATAGATGTGAATGTAGATGGAATGACAAACGAGTCAGTTTGATTTGTTATGGGTTTTTTTGTTGTACCTTTTCAAAGCAGCTTTGCAAAAATAATATAATAAAATGCCCAAAGAGTGAACTAAAGGGGTCAGAAAAGATCATAAATAATGTTTAACCATGTTAATGGTGTTTAATAGTGTTTACATTTAATTACTTAAAAACCACCGGAGGGATGCAGGCAGTGGACAAGTAAGATGGAGATTTTTAGACATTTACATTTAAACATTTAGCAGACGCTTTTATCCAAAGCGACTTACAAATGAGGAGAACAATAGAAGCAATCAGATGAATAAGAGAGTACAGTATGCAAGTGCTGTGACAAGTCTCAGTTAGTCTAGCACAGTACACATATAGCTAGTGTTGTTGTTTTTTAATAGAACGGAATGGAATAGAATAGGTAAGTGCTAGTATTAGTTCGTCAGGTGCTGGTGAAAGAGATGTGTCTTTAGACTTTTTTGAAAATGGCTAAAGACTCCGCTGTTCGAACTGAGATAGGCAGGTCGTTCCACCAGCTGGGGACAGTCCAGGAAAAGGTCAGTGAGAGTGATTTTGTGCCTCTTTTGGACGGCACCACGAGGCATCGTTCACTTGCAGAACGCAAGCTTCTGGAGGGCGTGTAGGTCTGAACTAGCGAGTTTAGGTATATCGGTGCAGCGCCCATTGTTGTCTTGTAGGCAAACATCAGTAACTTGAATTTGATGCAAGCAGCTCGTGGTAGCCAGTGTAAACTGATGAAGAGAGGTGTAACATGAGCTTTTTTCGGCTCGTTAAAGACCACTCTGGCTGCTGCATTCTGGATCAGTTGCAGAGGTTTGATAGTACATGCAGGAAGGCCTGCCAAGAGAGCATTACAATAGTCCAGTCTGGGAGAGAACAAGAGCTTGGACAAGGAGTTGTGCAAACTAACAAAATTATAACACAAACAGAAATGCATACATATTTCTAATGCAACTAACAACTCAAACCTAAATCCTAAAGTAACATAATGTCTTTAAAAGCAGCTGCGGAACAACATGCTAGTTACAAAGCAGGTTAACATTAGGAAAATTAAAAAAGGTATTTAATATTTGGATAAAGAAAGAGAAAAACTAAAAGATGAAGCAACAAATATTTATTGAAGCGAATTTATAAAGACAGCATAAAATAAACAGAAGGAGATAGAACAGTTGGTACTTAAAGCGAGAATGTCACATTTACTGAGAAAAAAAAAAAAAGGTCAATCATAATCAAAATAAAATAAAATCAAGTCTGAAGAATCAAGTCTGTTCTTGGACAGTTTAAGGAAGTGAACACTATAGTCACAGGTTAACCGGAGTTGCAGAATTACACTCTTTAGGAATGTCCTACATTCCTCTGCTGCACATTTTAGCTCCTCCTTTAAAAACCCACGTCCAAAAAACCATGTCATGCACATTAATGTGTCTTGACGGTAAGGTCTCCTCAGGAAATGTACAGACTAATACAAACATAGAGGATTTTTTTTTTATTAATTAAACATTGTGCCACTGTTTATTTAATCTTCTAATCTTACATGTTTTCAAAAGTGCATGCTTGTCAGTAGTTTTTGGTAGCTGTAAGGTTCAATGTGTTTGTGATTTTGTAAGACATGGCCTAATGGTTAGAAAGTTGGACTTGTAACCCAAAGGTTGCAAATTCGAGTCAGGGATTATAGGTGGGGGGAGTGAATAACCAGCACTCTCTTCCACCTACAGTACCACGACTGAGGTGAGACCCTTGAGCAAGGCACCGAACCCCAAACTTCTCCCCGGGCGCCGCAGAAGAAACAGCTGCCCACTGCTCCGGGTGTGTGTTCACGGCGTGTGTGTGTGCACTTGGATGGGTGAAATGCAGAGCACACATTCTGAGTACGGGACACCATATCTGACCACACGTCACTTTCCCTACTTCACTTAAACAAAATCAACAATACTTTTACAGCATTTATGAACATACTTTTACTGTTATTACCATCTTCTCCATACACACATACACTTTAAATTAATTAATTTCTTATGAAGCAGCATAAGATAATACATATTTATTAAAAGCAATAAAAAATAAAGTTCATTAGCTATTGCATTAGGTATCATGAATTATCATTATTAACTAAATGAAACAGGTGCAAGTGTGCAGTATTGAATAAATGACAGCTACTTTGCACTAAATCTGCTGCAGCAACAAACTTGGAACCAAAATAAAAAATTAAAATTTCCCCATTTGTTTAGTCAAACTGGATAGTCAGGTTTATTGTCATTGTTATACATTGTAGGACTTTCAGAAAACCACCAGACATGATGCTTTAAAGTCTCTTTATTAAGTCACTAAACTGCAGCTGTCAATCACTGAAAGTGGATTTTTCCAGTTGCAACCAGTTGAACAAGATTCACCAAGAACTACATACAGTACAGTACAGTACATGACAGTCACCTTTGCATGAACAGTGTTTTTATTTTATTCTCCTTTATCTTGATATGAACAATTCTGGTGATTGCAGTTTCTGCATATTACAAGTTGCCAAAACAATCCATGAGCCAAATAATCCAATAAAAACCATGAAAAAAAAATGCTGAACATTATTAGAAGATGATCGTACCTATTGGCTCACACTGAAGCACAGAGATGCTATAGAGACATGCTGCAGAGGATGCATTTCCACTAAACAAATACTTTCTTACTAAACTGAAATTAAGACTTTTATCCAAATGTTCATTTTAAGTATGGTAAATGAATGCAAAATGAAAGAATTTTAGCTAAAGTATATCTGACACATTTTTGGTGAATCATATTACCTTGATCTCCTTCTTCAAATACCTACTGACTAAATACTACTCTACGTGTCGTCTATACTACGCCACACCTGGTCAAAAAATCTCTCGCATGACCAGCATGTTAATCCTCAGAGACCATTAGTGACACAATCACTACTTTCATGCGTTTAAACTACATACAACAGCAGCTATATTCTTAGCTCATATATATTTGTGATGACAAGATTGGCAAGAGCATATTTACAATTTAAGTCACACAACCTGGTCATTGACGGCTGGCACCACTGCTGATTGCTTATGATCAAATTTAGCAATCTTATAAATATAGATTTGATTTGTAATTTTTTGTCGTCATTTCCAAAGATTTCTATTAAAAGATACACATCAGCATTAAGAAAAATGCTGTTAAAAATTAAAATTTCAATGTTACAGAAATGCAGTCAAAAATTCTGTCATTCACAGGAAATATTCCAAATGAATTTTACATCATTCTAATGAAACTATTAAGAAGGGATTTACAGAGGCTTCAGTAAAATGTAGGAAGATTCAAGAAGAGTATCAGAGGACTGTTCAGACATCAACTTATGCAAATGCACTCTGCCCTACAGACTCCTCAATTTCAGTTTCTCTTCACCTTATTTAAAAACTACAATACATATTTGTGTTAATCTAACCAGTGACTGAAACTCACCCCATTTTTCCTTCAAATAAAGAACAATTTAACCAGAGCGCAAATATTCTTCAAAACCTTTAGAACAGAAAGCAGAATAGCAAGACACTTCTCATGCATAAATAGCATCACCATGGAAGATAAGCAAAACGATTACAGAGAAAAATAGCACTATTGTCCTTAATCTTTCTCTTACTTTTACTGAAAGGAAATGACTACAAAAAGAAAAGAAACAAAAAACACAAGCTTAAAAAAAACCTGATTTTGCTTAACCTTTTATTATTATTATTATTATGATCATCTACATTCTGGGTCATTCAAACTGCATTTTAAATGTCCTTGTTTATTTCCCATAATAAATACCAGAATATAACTATTATTACACTAATTCTTAAGGAAAGAAGTCATAATATTCAATTATCACAATATCACATATTTCAGTTTTTGCTGTTTCTGAGAAGTGTAGCTGTATTACAAGACAGAAGGATGCCGATATATATACTTAGTTACAGATCGAAAAGGAACCACCGAACAGAAATACCCTATTAAGGTTTTTGTATATATTAATATTCATTTAAAATAAATGCTTTATAATAATTGTTAAACTAAAAGCGCTTGTGTGTAATGGATTAATAATAATAATATAAATCATATAATAATTATATAAATCATATAAAATAACTAAGTAATTATCATTAAAGCCAGACAATTTTGTTGTATTTTTTTAAGGTACTTTATAGTGACGTTTAATTTTGTAGGAAGAGAAACTGGGGGAGTGACTTTTTTTGCGTCAGATATGTGTCACTTTGCTCACATCTGATTGGTCCAATTTCAGTTTGAGAGCAATAACTCTGAACATAACCTGCCCTGGAGCAGGTTGGCTGTGGAGTGTAAGTTACTAAGGCAGTGAACGCTGCTAAAAGCCAAGCCACTTTCATGGTACCTAAAACCCAGGATTGGTGCAAACTAAACCGAAACTTACCTGGCTAGCCAGCTAATCAAGCTTCATGGTACAGGCCCCCGTTCCAATTGCATGCATAGGATGGTAGGAAAGGTTAAATATAAAACAGAATTTAGGATTTTATAATGTAAATAATATTTAGTGTCAATGTCAGCAGACAAAACTGCTGTACCAAAATCAAATCAATGGTTCCACAAAGAACCTTTACTGTCCGTGGCATTTTTATTTTTAAGAGTATACACACACACACACTTTGTTCCGTAATGCAGATTATTGCCATACATCGTCCCTGCATCTTCCCATAGCAGTTTCAACTGTAAAATTTGTTTGTTTGCATAGTGTTCATAAAATATTAACACATGTTGCCCTCTTCCAGAATGTAATACAGCATCAAACCAGTTTGTACGGTCCATGGTTGCATGTATTCTTTCTGTAGTGTTTGGGGGCTGGGTTTGTCTCTGGCATATCCGCAGTCTAGGTATTCCCATAAAAAAAAAAAAAACAAAAAAAAAAACTTTACGATACGTATATAAAGGACAATTATGTAAACTACCATAATTAGAAACACTATCTATATATCTATAGTATATATAGATATATATAGATATAGTATAAAAGTCCAATTGTAAAATGGACTTTTGGAATTCCCAAGCAGTCATTCGCTGTTTATTCATTCATTCACCCAATAACGGACGCCAAAACATTTGAATTTGGCAGTACATAAAGTGCCACAAATTCCCAAACAGTTGTCCTGTTCAGATTTTCGCTCAAACAAAAGCTGATGTTTAAATTAATCTCACCACACTACAGCCTTAAATGCCACCTGACATTTATTTCGTAACTAAATGAGCATTTTATCAGACTCCTATGTTTAGGTATAGTCCTTTCACTTTAATGCAAAGAACAGGTCCTTTCTTATGTGTATGTACACAATAAAACATAGTAATATTAAGGAAAACGCAGTCAGTTCACTTGCTAACTAATCATTTTAATGCACATTCAGAGAATAAGCACTCACCATCAATCAGCAGCATTATGACACCACAGTGAGATATAGAAACTCTTGTATACCGGCACCTCCTTCATATCCACATACAACTACATTTAATATGTTCTTATTTAATTAGTTTAGTATAAAGAATATTATATAATCATTTAAATTTTTTAATAACTTTACCTGAGGTCAAATGCTGCTGCAGAGCAAACTCAGGGAGATTCTCTTTTCAGCAGCTGAATACAGTGATGATGAACTGCACAATCTCACACACTTATCAATGCCTTTATTAATAACTGTGGGTCGATCATAACTGGAACTAGAAGATATTTCTGAATAGGGTTGCAAAGGGGTGGAAAATCTCCAAAAAAATTCCGGAAACTTTCCAAATATTCCTGGAAGATTCCAAAAAATTCTGGAAAGTTTCCAAAATTTCTGGAATGTTTCTGAAATTTACTGGAAACGTATCACCTTTTTGCAACCCTATTTCTGAATAATGTCTTAAACCAGTTTTAATGAGATATGAAAATTTGTGTTATTTGAACTGATTGTTTCCTTGTGTGCGACTACATTTAGAAATACATTATTTTACTCTCTGCTCGAATAAATGAGAATGTAGATGGAATGACGACAAGTTTGATTTGTTCAGCAGTTTCACAAAAACAGTATGAGAAAACCTTTGAGCTAAAGATTGAGCTAAAGGTGACAGAAAAGAATAATGCTAATTAATTTAATAATGTGTTAAATAATTCTGTTGGTAAATATTGTTTAGCCATGTTAATGATGCTCAATAAGGTTTAAATTGAACTTAAAGACCACTGGAGGGATACAAGCAATGATTAAGATTTTAGATGAGCAAACTAACAAAATAACACAAAAATATTGGTACATCCCTAAAGAGGTAATGTCCCACAATGAAAAACAAAACAAACAAAAGAAAAGAAAAAAAAAAAACAGATTGATCATTAGATTATTTCCTTTCAAGTAAAGAATCAAGTCTGTTCTTGCAGAATTCAAGGAAGTGAACATTATATTCATATATTTATTGAAGGTGCAGAATTACGCTCCTTAGGAATGTTCTACATTACTCCGCTGCACATTTTAGCTCATTATTCAAAAACCCACGTCCCAAAAACCATGTGATGCACATTAATGTGTCCTGACAGTTATGTCTCCTCTGGATATGTACAGACTAATACAAATATAAAGGGGGAAAGGAATAAATAAATGAGCAGTAAAAGTTTCTCTATGTGTCACTGTTAATTTAACTCTCTAATTTTACAAATGTGCAATGCTTGTCGGGAGACTTAGTGTATAGTGTATAATAAAAAGGAGTAAAATAATGCAAATGGAGTCAAATAAATGTTGCATTATTTAATGCATTAGGTTTCATGAATTTTCAATTTTAACAAAATGTAACAAGAGCAAGTAACAACTACATTTTAATTGGATTGATTCTGCCTCAGTCTTCCTCAGCAACAAACGTAGTACCAATATATAAAAAAAATATTCTCTACAGCATAGTATGACTTTATCTCAGATTTTTCCTCATTTGTTTGGTCATCTGGATAGTAAAGTTTCTTGTCATTTTTATACATTGTAGGACCTTTAGAAAACCACCAGACAATGACGCTGCAAAGTCTCTTTATCAAGTAACCAGACTGCAGCTGTCAATCACTGAAAGAGGATTGTTCCAGTAATTGTTGCAACCAGTTGAACAAGATTCACCAAGAACTACTTACAGTACATGACTCTCAACACTGCATCAACGGTGTTTTTATTATATTCTCGATTATCTTGCTATGATCATTTCTGGTGATTGCAGTGTATGCACATTATGTAATGTAATGTGTAATGTGCACATAATAAGTAATGTGCACAAATGTAAAAAACTTAAATGTGAAAGTGAAATGTATAAGACTGAGGCTGAAGGAAATGTAAAATGAATGTCTGTACAGTACAGCGCAGCTCAAACAAACCTTTCAACTGAAGAATTGGACGCAGGAGAATAAAGTTCAATACTCTTCAGAAATAAACGAATGAATAAAACACAAATGTTATGTGTCACAGGCTGTTGCGAAGAAGACAGATGAGCATGAGGAGTAGCGCTTCCAAAACAAAGTTTAAAAAGAAATATCCAACTGACAAGAAGACAGGCAAGGCAACACACACTAGATGCAAGGGCGACTAGATAAATAGTGACTGTGAAGGTACAACTGAAATACACAGTGATGATGAACCAAAATGACAAACAGCTGTGATGATTAATGAATGTCCATGACGACTAGGCTTTTTCGCGCTGATGGCCTGCACCCCAGCAGAGTCGGAGCGGAACTCATGTCGGACAACATCTCCAGGACGCTGCGCTCCATATGACTAGTAAGTCAAATCTCAAATAACTGCCCTGATGACTTTTGTTCTACCCGCTTAAATGATAGAAGTACTTGCGCGGTACAATCTATAAACAGTGTCTGTTCCCCGAATAGTTAGGTAAAAATATACATGTAATGCAGGATCTAGAAAAAATCTGATCGTGATTAAACCAGAAAAATGTAAAATAAATAAACAAAAACAATTTTTAAAGTTTGGGCTCATAAACATTAGATCACTCTCACCCAAAGCAGCTATTGTAAATGAAATGATCACAGATAATCGTTTTGATGTACTCTGCTTGACTGAAACCTGGCTAAAACCTAATGATTATATTGGTCTAAATGAGTCTACTCCACCAAGCTACTGTTATAAGCATGAGCCCCGTCAGACTGGTCGTGGCGGCGGTGTTTGCAAAAAACAATATATAGTGATATTCTCAATGTTGCTCAGAAGACAGGATACAGGTTTAACTCATTCGAAATACTTATGCTTAATGTTACACTGTCAGATATGCAAAATAAATCTATTGTATCTCTTGCTCTGGCTACTGTGTTTAGACCACCAAGGCCGTATACAGATTTCCTAAAAGAATTTGCAGATTTCCTCTCAGACCTATTGGTTACTGTTGATAAAGCGCTAATTGTCAGAGATTTTAACATTCACGTTGATAATACAAATGATGCATTAGGACTTGCGTTTACTGACCTAATAAACTCTTTTGGAGTCAAGCAAAACGTCACCGGGCCCAACTCATCGTTTTAATCATATGCTAGAATTAATTATATCGCATGGAATTGATCTAACTGATATAGATATCATACCTCAAAGCAATGATGTTACTGACAATTTCCTTGTATCATGCATGCTGCATATTACTGATATTAACTACTATACAATTCACCTAAATATGTTATGGGTTCCTCGATAAAATTTTGTGTTGGTTTGAAAATTTAAAGAAGTGTCGATTGCAGTATAAATTTGATCTTCTTGTCACGCATTCAGTCCAGGGACCTTCCTTTATACACAACACCGCCGATTTGCTAGTGGCAGCAGCACCGGCTACAACATCTCCTGAGGTGGCGGCTGATGCTGCAGAACCTCCTGAGGTAGTGGTGTCCACTGCTGTGCTCCCAGAAGCCATGGTGTCCACTGTTGTCTCTTCGGAGGTGGCAGCACAGGCTGCAGAACCTCCTGATATGGCGACACTTGCCTCAGTTCCTTGCGTGGTGGTGGCGCCCAGCAACGCACTTTCTGCCTGTTCTGTTCCGGCCAAGGAACTCTATGAACTCTCTGTCTGTCTTGTTCCGGCCAAGGAGGCCGCCTATGAACTCTCTGTCTTGTCTCGGCTATGGAGGCTGTCTGTGAACTCTTTGCCTGTTCTGTTCCGGCCAAGGAGGTTGTCTGGGAACTCTTGTCTGTCCTGTCACGGCTATAGAGGCCGTTTACAAACCCTCTGCTCATCCTGTCACGGCTATGGAGGCCGTCGGGGAATCCTCATCCTGTCCTGTCACGGTTATGGAGGCCATTTGTGAACTTTTGTCTTGTCCCTTATCCCTGGGACTATTCTTGTGTCTTGCCCGCCATATACCTGTTTGCCATTGTTTTGACCCTGCCTGTTTACCACGTCTCTGTCTTCTGCTTAAATAAAGCCTGCAGATGGATCCACACGTCTCACGTCTCGTCAGCCACATTACACTTCTCATGTTGCATCATATTTCTTTTTACGTGTTTTTACAGAGTAGCACATTATAACCAATCACACACGATTCTGTTGAGCTGATGAATACAGTGGTCAATCAGAGGTGATCAGATTAATCTTCTCTGAAACATGTTGGGCTTTGAAACTCTTTAGACATCACCAGCAGCAAAAGTCATTAGTTTTTTTGTCCGGATAGTTTTATTAGTTTTGATTACATTTTTGAATGTGTATGAGGGTGTTTTGCATGTAGACTACTGATGCCGCTCTTAGGTGGGGGGCGGCATGGGAGCGGCATTACTATGAAACAATTTAGATAAATTCATTTAGATTTAGAATAACTAATGGGGTGATAACTTGTTGATATGAGTGCAATAATTCCAAATGAATGCCCAAAAGATAAAATAAAATCTCTGTCCTTTTTGTTACCCTGACTGTGCTGCCATCCTAGGCGGCTGCCTAGTTCGCCTATATGCATGCACCGGCCCTGGCCGGGCTCCCTCGGACCATCGGCTCCACCTGGGTCAAACATCGCTGTGCATCTGCCATCCGTTGCTCTCCGACCCTCCACCCCTTCAACTTCAGCTCCAGTTCAACCTCAGCCCTAGGGAACCCTGCTGCCATCTCAGGGGGTCGCCACTGCGGCTCCATCGCGGCCACCTAGGTCATCGGAGTTCTGTCGCTGCATCAGCTCTTCGGCCACGCGGTGGGCTCCCTCCATATCATCATCGTCGTCTCCATCAGTTGCAAAATTACAAATGACTTGCTTCTTGCGTCAGACCAAGGCTGCATCTCATTGCTAGTTTTACTTGATCTTAGTGCTGTGTTCGATACTATAGATCATGACATACTCATAGATAGATTACAAAACTATACAGGTATTCAAGGGCAGGCTATAAGATGGTTTAGATCCTACCTGTCCGATCGCTACCACTTTGTTCATTTAAATGGGGAGTCATCTCAATTATCACCAGTAAAATATGGAGTGCCACAAGGATCTGTCTTAGGTCCTCTGCTATTTTCAATATACATGTTGCCCCTTGGTAATATTATCAGAAAATACAGGATTAGTTTCCACTGTTATGCCGATGATACTCAACTATATATCTCAACAAGACCAGATGAAACTTCTAAATTACCTAAGCTAACAGAGTGTGTTAAAAATTTACATTTTCTCTTATTAAATTCGGATAAGACAGAGATATTAATTATTGGACCATAAGGCAGTACACATAATCTATTGGATTACAATTTGCAACTAGACGGATGTACTGTTACTTCCTCTACAGTCAAAAAAATTGGTGTTATATTAGATAGCAACTTGTCTTTTGAAAATCATATTTCCCATGTTACAAAAACAGCATTCTTCCATCTTAGAAACATTGCAAAGTTACGAAACATGTTACCTGTTTCTGATGCAGAAAAGCTAGTTCATGCATTCATGACCTCTAGACTGGACTACTGTAATGCACTGCTAGGTGGTTGTCCTGCATCTTCAATAAACAAGCTACAGGTAGTCCAAAATGCAGCGCTAGAGTCCTTACCAGGTCAAGAAAATATGATTATATCACCCCAATTTTACAGTCTCTGCACTGACTACCTATTAAGTTCCGTATCAGTTACAAAATATTATTACTTGCCTATAAGGCCCTTAATGGGTTAACTCCTGCATACCTAACTAGTCTTCTACCACGCTACAATCCATCACGCTCCCTAAGGTCGCAAAACTCTGAACTTTTGGTAGTTCCTAGGATAGCAAAGTCCACTAAAGGAGGTAGAGCTTTTTCTCATTTGGCTCTCAAACTCTGGAATAGCCTTCCTGATAACGTTTGGGGTTCAGACACACTCTCTCTATCTAGATTAAAGACACATCTCTTTGGCCAAGCAATCAAATAATATCTCCTAATCTTGTACTGCAGTTATATCTGATCAAATGCACATTATTATTCTTTAGCTTGGGTTAAACAAAAACATCTTGCTTGGTTGGAACAGCAGCTATGCTAATTATTTCTCTATTTGTTTCTCTGTTTCTGGTAACTAGGATTTACACAAGCTTCAGTCTGGATCCAGAACACCTGAGAAGAGATGATGCCAACCCTGAAACAACATACAGAACTACCACACTTTGCTATAAGTTTGATTGCATCATATAAAAATTGTTGTTAATAGTGTTCATCGTCTGTTTGATTACGTCTTTAATTGTTTTTTCAGTACGTTTCTGCCATATGTACATTAACTGACAGTCACCACTTATAAGCTACCACTAAATATTGTAGAAACTTAATTTGCTGTAAAGTTGCTTTGCAACGATTTGTATTGTGAAAAGCGCTATACAAATAAACTTGAATTGAATTGAAAACTTGAATTGGGAGTTTTCTCCCAGATGAAGGTGATGAGAGAAGAGCACAGAGCTCGAGAGACATCAGCTGAAATCCGAGGATTTTTGGTGAATGTAAAAACAAGGCTGCAGCCTGGCACCAACTTAGGCGTCCAGAAGAGTTCAGCATCCCCATCTTCTCAGAATCTAAAAGAACCTAGACTGAAGATGGGTCACTGATGTGATTGCCTTTATCTTTTATCAAGGTCACACCTCTGGGGGATCAAAGAGCCAATGGTCTCTTGAACTTTTGGAGGGAAAGTTTACGACTCTTTGTCTCCAAGCATGGTATTTTGCATATGTAACTGGATTGGATGTTGATATACAAACTATTAAAGATTCTTAGAACACTAATATGTTGCATAGCTATCAACATATGATATACAAACTCCCACCTCTTTTAATCTCAATATATTCAAGAGACCAAACATGGTATAAGTGAGGTGATATTAACTAGTGATCTATCATAAACATGCATAAAACAGTATACAATACACAAGACCATATACAAGAAATATAAGGAGTGTGTGGTTCACTTCAAAGAGATTTTTTTTCTATGATTATTAAACTGAGAAAGTATTTCCTATAGCCACGTATTTTTCTGTTGTTGACGAATTAAGTAGGGGTAGGATCTCTCGACATACTTTTAGGTCTAAAGTTTTGCTGATCTGGCTAAGGTGTCCAGTTACCTGTAACCAGGGGCCTGGGGGTCATTCACAGACATCCTGGCACCCAGTATACAGTACTACCGTTCAAAAGTTTATAAAATAATGGTTTCTATTTTAATATACTTTAAAATATAATTTATTTATGTGATGCAAGCTGAAATTTTCCATCAGCCATTACTCCATTCTAAAGTGTCACATGATCCTTCAGAAATCATTCTAATATGCTTATTTATTATCAGAATTATAAATGTTGGCAACAGTTGTGCTGCCAAATATTTTTTTTGGAAACTGCAATACTTTTTCAGGATTCTTTTGATGAATATTTTTTCCCAGAACTATGCATTCCCTACCAAAAAAGTTTCCTGCGTGCAAACACGACAAAAAAGCGGGAACTTCCGCCAATAGTTCTAGGAACTATGAAAAGGTTCTTCCGGTGCGAAAGCTCCTATTGTGACTATAAAAATTACACTTTTTGTTATGAGCAAGAATGTGGTGGCTTACTTGAAGGTATTATTTAACCCTGCAACTTCTGACTAAAATCAGACTCACAGAAAAGTGTGAAGAAAAGTGAAGAAAATTCAGAAAAGTGAATTTTACAGAAGTCGGGTAAAACCTTCTATTTCTTCCAAACCAGTCTCATAAAAATACGTACCTCTGGGTACTTTTCTGCAACACCGTTTTTACGTACCTTACTGCACGTTTCGCCGTAGTTTCAAAGAGAAATGTCCACTGAGTGGCGCTAAAACATGGGTTCAATACGTCAACCCTGGCACGTTTTTATTACATTGATATAGGTACGTATTGCTGTGTTTTTATTACGTTTCTTCAGGTACGTATCACGGCGATTCAGAATTCAAATATCTGGGGACTGTCGCAAAAAGCTAATGCTCTATCGTGTTGGAAATATGCCCTACACCAAACCCAACCCTAAACCTACCCGATAGTGTTAACAAATGCAAAACTGATAAAAAAACACATTTTTTGACACAACCGTGCCATTTTAACTTGCTTATATGCAGATTTGAACTGTTTTGTCGAACCGTAGTTTCACGGTATTCTAACCGGAGCTCCTCACCTCTCAAGTACGTCTCCGTACTCCGTGAGCTACTGAACAAACCTATCGTCTATGAAAACCCATTGATATGAAGCTGGATATGTGCGGTGCTAACATTCAAAAGCATCAGTTTTCAAATCTCACCCAGCCATATTAAAAAATTTTTGAAGACATAACATAATACTCTTCAAGTAATTGTGCGAAAATTACGCTTTATTAATCGAAACTCAGTGGAGAAACTACAGTTGGGTTCTTTTTACTGTATTTTAAGAATATGACAACAAACTTCCCAGCACCTTATCATTAGAGATTACTAACAACAATCATGAACAAATCAAATATATTTCATAATATATTTATCACATTTACCAGCACTAGAGCTTAAAGACTCTGATCAAATGGCATATTTTGGTTTAATCCCCTTAAGCAGGGAGAATAAAGGCATATTTACAATACATTTCTTTTCATTCTTTTTTGAACTTCTGGTTACATATTTTTTTCTGTGTAGCTGAATAATCCATTGTGTCATCGTGTTCACAATAAGATGTACAGCTGTAGCAGTGCCATCATTTGCACAACATATATTTCATTTGAAAAAGATTAGTTGGAATGTAGTTGCTGATTTTATGAGCACAACACACACTTAACAACAAATGTGTGGCATTTGGACAGATTACATTTTTCAATTTTGAATCAGTCAACTGTGCAGCCTTAACCAAAATTTTCAAGGTGAAGAAAATATTTATTTAAATAATATCTATATAAAAATGTTTTTGTCAAAATAAAAATTAGTTTGTTGAAAACAAAATATCGTTTTTTTAATAGTCTTTTTTCAGTAAGTCATTTTTAAAATATAGCCTACTTTGTCCTGCCAATGTAGATGAGTAAGTACATATAAATTATTATGATTAGGGCTAAATGTTAATTACTGATTGTCTGCTGACTCTGTCATGCATCATCGAATGACGCCATGAAAGTAGTGAGCGTTTGGGATTTGTGCATTTCATAAATGTCACAAATTCCAAAGACACTGTGCTTGGTTTATCTAATAAGACTGTTTCAATACAATAAAAATAATAAAATTAGAGAGAGAGAGAGAGAGAGAGAGAAGATTTCATATCAATAGGAACCCATGTTCTTTCACAAAATTATTCCTATTAAATTTGTTTTATTTTTACATAAAGTTAAGGATGGAAAAAAAGGTGTAAAAAAAACAAAAAGATTGGATAAGTAAAATAATAATAATAATAAATATATTGTACCTGAAGTTTGTCCATTGATTATTTCACCTGTTAAATACACAATATAAACATAATGAATTCTTTGAAAAAAGTTCCCCTATTTACAATATAATTCTAATGCACATGTCAGATGATAAAACATTCACCATTAATCAGCAGCAGTAGTGACACACACAGTGAGATCAGAAACCTCATCGTGACGAACGGCACCTCCTCCCCTGCACACAACATATACAGTGGGTACGGAAAGTATTCGGACCCCCTTAAATTTTTCACTCTTTGGGATATTGCAGCCATTTGCTAAAATCATATTAGTTAATTTTTTTTTCCTATTTAATGTACACACAGCACCCCATATTGGCAGAAAAACAGAATTGTTGACATTTTGCAGATTTATTAAAAAAGAAAAACTGAAAAGCACTGGTCTTAATTATTCCATATCCTTGCTGTGACACTCATATATTTAACTCGGTGCTGTCCATTTCTTCTGATCATCCTTGAGATGGTTCTTCACCTTCATTTGAGTCCAGCTGTGTTGATTATACTGATTGGACTTGATTAGGAAAGCCACACCCCTGTCTATATAAGACCTTACAGCTCCCAGTGCATGTCACAGCAAATGAGAATCATGAGGTCAAAGTAACTGCCTGAAGAGCTCAGAACAGAATTGTGGCAAGGCTCAGATCTGGCCATGGTTACAAAAAAAATTTCTGCTGAACTTAAGGTTCCCTAAGAGCACAGTGGCCTCCATAAACCTTAAATGGAAGACGTTTGGGACGACCAGAACCCGTCCTAGAGCTGGCCGTCCGGCCAAACTGAGCTATCAGGGAAGCCTTGGTGAGAGAGGTAAAGAAGAACCCAAAATCACTGTGGCTGAGCTCCAGAGATGCAGATGGGAGATGGGAGATGGGAGAAAGTTGTAGAAAGTCGACCATCACTGCAGCCCTCCACCAGTCGGCTTTATGGCAGAGTGGCCCGACGGAAGCCTCTCCTCAGTGCAAGACACATGAATTTTTTTTGCTAAAAAAACACCTGAAGGACTCCAATATGGTGAGAAATAAGATTCTCTGGTCTGATGAGACCACGATATAACTTTTTGGCCTTAATTCTAAGGGGTTTGTGTGGAGAAAACCAGGCACTGCTCAACACCTGTCCAATACAGTCCCAACAGTGAAGCATGGTGGTGTCAGCATCATGCTGTGGGGGTGTTTTTTCAGCTGCAGGGACAGGACGACTGTTGCAATCGAGGGAAAGATGAATGCAGTCAAGTACAGGGATATCCTGGACGAAACCTTCTCCAGAGTTCTCAGGACCCCAGACTGGGCCGAAGGTTTACCTTCCAACAAGACAATGACCCACGCACACAGCTAAAATAACAAAGGAGTGGCTTCACAACAACTCTGTAACTGTTCTTGAATGGCCCAGCCAGAGCCCTGACTTAAACCTAATTGAGCATCTCTGGAGAGACCTAAAAATGTCTGTCCACCAACGTTCACCATCCAACCTGACAGAACTGGAGAAGATCCCAATCCAGGTGTGAAAACCTTGTTGGCATCTTCCCACAAAACTCATTGCTGTAATTGATGCCAAAGGTGCTTCAACTAAGTACTGAGTAAAGGGTCTGAATGCTTATGTAAATGTGATATTTCAGTTTTTTCTTTTAATAAATTTCTGCAAATGCAAACAATTCTGTGTTTTTCTGTCAATATGGGGTGCTGTGTGTACATTAATGAGGAAAAAAAATTAACTTAAATGATTTTAGCAAATGGCTGCAATATAACAAAGAGTGAAAAATTTAAGGGTGTTTGAATACTTTCCGTACCCACTGTATACAACATATTAACTTCTTATTGAATTGTTCTATTATGTATACATACAATGTTTCTTATATTAATTATTTTACACTTTATTTTGTGCACATTTGCAAATACATAACTTTACCTGAGGTCAAATGCTGCTGCAGAGCAAACTCAGGGAGATTCTCTCTTCAGCAGATGAATACAGTGATGATGAACTGCATCTCTCACAATCTCATCAGTGCCTTTAATAACTGTGGGTGGGCCTTTACTGGAACCAGAAATAATTTCTCTACAATAACTTAATTCATTCTCTCATGTGACATGAAGATATTTATTTGAACATATTGCTTACTTGTCTGCACCTGCTTTCAGAAATTCCTTCACGCTGTGCTCAAATAGATGTGAATGTAGATGTAATGATGATGAGCAACTTTTTCCAAAGCAGCTTTTGAAAAACAGTAAAACAAACCCTCCAGTGAGTGAGCTAAAGGTGACTGGAAAGATTCATGTGAATTAATATAATAATCTGTAAATAATGCTTAACCAATAACATAAAAAGCTTTAGTTCATCCTAAGACCACAGGAGGCATGCAGGTGATCAAGTAATATAGAGTTTATGACGTTAATATTATAACACTAAATAAATTAATGGGTGTCTGATATTAAGTAATTTATTACTGTAATATCTGTAAAGCAAGGTACCTGTGCAGTATCCCGTACACCACATTTGTGGATCCACATGTTCATAGACATAGTAATTGCCTGGACACACTTTCACTCTGATGGAGTTTGACTTGTAATAACGGCAGTGACTCCAATGATAACTACCACAGAAGAATAGAAAAGCACAGTCCACTTGTTCTGTTTTGATGTATTGAATAATGTTAAGCATTGTGGAACATAAGCAATGCTAACCGTAAGTATGTAATTTACAAAAACATCTTTTGTAAACAGATCCAAGAACTGCACCTGTACAGTACGTTGGTCTGGCTTGACAAGTTTATAGATGTAATAATCTCCTGGACAGGGCTTTGACTTGGATGAAGTTGGATCTGTAAGCACCAAACTGGTTGTTCCCATAAGCTTGCAAAACCTAATGGCCTGGGTCACCACTCCATCTTCAAGTGTTGGATGAGAATCGCTGTGATACAGTCCAGTTTCACCACCACATCCCATATAACTCACACACCACAATAAAGACAATCACATGAGCAAACATATTTTCTCATTCTATACCTCTTGTTCAGCATCAGTGCTATAGAGTCTACATGGCAACTAAGAGAAGCCAGTATGAGTAAATAAAGGATGGTTGATTGGTTGGTTGAAAAAATAAAGGTGGAACAGACAGATTGACTGATTCTTTATGTCATTTATCTCATTTTAATCTCCACATCTCTATGCATTTAAACTTTCAAAATGCCATAATGCAGTAACCAATGAGGTGTGTAAGCCATTTTGGGAATACTAATTGTAAAGCTTGCTAGGGCTGATGATACACAAGGCAACTTTTTGAGCACTGTTGCCAGGCAACTTTGGTTAATGTTGCTGTCAACGGGCAACCAGGTGAGACACAGGGCCCACAACCGATCTAAAGTATCCAGATAGAAATTTGTTACCCATTCTAAGTGGAAAAGAACTCAAGCCACATTGCTCAACAAAAGTTACCTGGCAAAATTGCTCAAAAAGTTGCCCTGTGTATCATCAGCTTTACAGTATTAAGTACAGTACAGCATTGCACCTCTTATGGAAAGTATCTGTCATGGAAAGCTGACTCTCCACCAGAGTTTTACCAAAGCTTGCCATTTAATCGATTTACTTCATTACACAGCTTTGTTGTGTACTGCCTGCTCTGACAATGACAACATGTTGACCTAAAATCAGATCATGTTCTTGTTAATCTGGATCAGCGAGATTCCCAGTAACAAAATAATTAAATAAATAAAGTGCCACCAAGGTGCCAAGTTCTCAGAGACCGAGGAAGAAACTGCCTTATAATTATAGACATCTGAATATAAGGTATTTTCAGCCCTCATCAACAATTGCATATCACCTATAAGTAACGATATATACTATCAGTTGATATTCATATGGTTTTGAACTGGTAAAATTTTATAAAAATGGCAACAAAAAATAATAATAATATGGTCAGAATATTGACTTGCCTAATAATTATGCATGCACTGTATGTCAAATTAATTGGTGTATCACATTACCACGACTTCCTTGCTTGTAAGAGCAACTGAATATAACACTACACAATAACATAACAAAAAGTCTCTCACATCAGTAGTTTAACAAAACAATTAACTAAAAAAATATATATTTTGGTTATTTAAGGAATGATTCAACCTCACCACATCTTAGCTTACCAAAAAGAACACTTCAAACAGTGCAGCAACATTCTTCAGATCCTTTAGAACTGAAAGCAGAATCACACTTCTCACACATTTTACAGTACCACCTTTATTGGAGGGGGGGGGGAACGATAGCAATAATCAATAATAGCTCTCTTTCTTACTTTCTTACTATTAATAAAAGCAATAATTGATTACAAAAGGAAGACTATGAATGAAGCTACCTTGTTTACTCATCAACATTAATTATCCTTTGGCTACTTCTTAATGCATAATGTCCATATCACTGACCACAAGGTTTATATATATTGTGACGAGTGGGGGCGGGGCAGAGAGCCGTGGGAACGGAACGAGGCCGGTGGAGTAATTGATAATGAGCGACACCTGCACCACTCACCGGTCTCGAGTCCCACGGAGGAGCTCCGGAAAGATAAAAGGAGTTACGACAGTGAAAGAAAGACGAGAGCTGGATTTTATTTTGTATTTTGTGTTTTGTGTGCAGCAGTCGTCCGCGAGGGGCTGCCGCTTTACTTTCATTTTGTGTTCGTTTATTTTATTAAAGTCTTATATGTTTGCCGGTTCCCGCCTCCTTCTTCCCATGATTACGAACTGTGTTACATATATATATAAATATTATATATATAGAGATAAGCATACACACACACGGGTGCGCTAAGTATTCATTTAACCACAGCTGAGGTAATGACACAATCACAGTGCAAAAGGTGATGGGAAATTAAGTTCGAACAAATAACACTGATTCGGGAGGGTCTCCTCTGATGTCTTTTTCTAGTCAGCACCAGCTGATGCTGTGAATAACCTCGCATTTAAGAAGAGGAGTCCAGACGCGCCACCAAGTTTGGAATGGAGGCGGATCAGGGAATGGATGGGGGTCAGGATGCCCATGTGATGGCATGCGTCCTAGAAAAACCAGGTTGCCAGGGCGGGGCCGGCAGGGTAGGAGGCCAGGGTGGGGCCGGCAGGGCAGGAGGCCAGGGTGGGGCTGGCAGGGCAGGAGGCCAGGGCGGGGCCAGCAGAGCAGGAAGCAGACAACCACCACTAGATAAAAACTAGCCGTTGGCTAAATTCGGTACAATGCATGAAACTGAAACATTAATGTTAAAATTGTACATGGTCCCTTTTCAAATAAAATTTTAATAATAATAATAATAATAATAGTAAGGCCAACAGGACCAAAGATCCCTACGGTGGAGCTGACGGAGTTGAAGACCACGCAGCAGAATTGACAGGCATGTTTGCAGTACTTGGAAATGTAGTGAGCTAAGCTAACAGTACTTTTCATTAAATGAAGCTTCAGTACACTAAAGCTACAGCCCTGGGAAATGTAGCAAGCTAAGCTACAGCAACATGGCAAAAGTAGTTTACTACATCTAAGCTATTTTTCTTTAAATGTCATTTTTATATTGAACCAAGCTGTCGGCTGGATTGACGTCCTATTGATAGTTGGTATTGTGGCTTTATTGTAGGCTATACAGATACATTTACATAAATGGTAACACTTCACAATAAGGTTCATTAGTTAACATTAGTTAACTAGTGGAGTGACATGACTAAGAGAACAATACTTCTACAGCATTTTAATTTCAACATTTAATAATGCATTTTTAAAATCAAAAGTTGTGTTTGTTAACATTATTTAATGCACTGTGAAATAACATGAACAAACAATGAACAACTGTATTTTTATTAACTAACATTAACAAAGATTAATAAATAGCTACTGTAAATGTATTGTTCTTTGCATGCTCATAGTTAATACATTAGCTATCATTAACATTTCTTATTGTATAGTGTTACCATATAAATGTATAGGCCTACAGACTATACATTTATTTGCGTTCATTGCATGTGTCATTATATTATCAACATTTCACCAAAATCAGTTTCAAATATGAAATTCTTTGCCGTGAATGTTGGTTATATAATTTTATTATTATAATTTAGAAATATGTTCATGTATTCTCCTGTGTTGGCAAAGGTTTATAAATGATTTACATTACAAATCTAGTGAGTTTTCCCAGATGAATGCTAAGCAACCCAAACTCACAGCATATGCAGAGGGAGAGTTTAGCCCCTTTCACATATACAGGTGCATCTCAAAAATGAGAAAAAAGTATCTTGAAATATTAGAATATTTACATTTGAATTTCATTAAATGCCCATCCCTACAGGGGCAGACTGGCGAAGTCCAGAACGGCCGTCCATCTGATAGCCATCTGATAGTTGGCTGATTTCTGATCTGTTTTCTTTCAGATCGTGAGTCTCGTGAGCTGTCACTGAGTTGAGAGACCCGTTGCGGTGAGGAGAGCTGGAGGAGCCATAGCCGAGACTAAATCGAAGCACATCTGCTGAGAAAATGGTGAGTCTGCGGGGTGTTTGAGTGCGCCACAGTGCAATAACTTGCTTTTTCATTTGATTTTGGTTAGGAAGATGACATTTCGGGAAGTTTTTAGTGGGATTCAGGCATCTTTTTATCATTTACTGGGCTTTTACTGACTGAGGGTCACCTAATCTGCCTGACTGGTTCATCTTCAAAGAAAAAGTGTCAGATTAAGTGACGTTGACGGCCGACAAAAGAGGGCGCTAATGCAATCTATTTTTGCATTTAAGAAACCGAAACTGATGCAAAGGAGAGTGGGCTCGTGATGGTAAGCAAAAAAAGCGTAAAGATAAAGGCAGTTGGGAGGAGTTAAAAGAAGAAAAACAAGCAAACAGTTGCATCATGTTACCTTTGCTTGCCAATCTCACTATAGAGCACATGGCCTATAGCACTATAGTAAAATCCTAGGACAGCCCTAGTCCGAATGTTCACTTCTATTTATTAATCCACATTGTCTGACATGAATATTCCATTCATTCATAAAGAGACGGCAGCGATTCTACAACGGGTTACATTTGAGAGATATTGAGTTAGAAAATAGAGTAAATGAAGTAGCCTCTAAAGTGATTAGTCTGATTAACATGACACACACACACACATATCAATCAAATCACGGCCTTCAGCGTTGCAGCAGCAGCGGTCCCAGCTGATCCCCTGCCGCCATCCGGCAAGCCTAAAAGAGCTTATTTCTATGTAATTTCTAAAAGAGCAAAATTTCTAGCGACGTTGTTGCAAATGTCACGCTGCGTGGGTGGCTTGTGCACGGAATCTTGCATGATGCAGAAGGGCAGTGAGTGCATCGCCTGTCTGGGCAGCCCCCACGCAGAGACTGCACTTCACTGAGACAGAATGCTCTCGCTGAGAGCATGAGTCTCGCTCTTCTCTACTCACGGACCGCCTTCATTGAAGGCAGCCCCGCTCTCCCGTTTCTCCTCTCTCAGCGAGCCTTGGAGAGAGAAACAGTGGAGTCAGGGAAAATAAACAACCGGGTCTGAGCGATCGCATGACGGCACTGTACCCGCGTGCTCGCTCCCCCGCTGCACTTAATCCGTTGCAGAAGGGCAGTGAGCTGCGCCCTCACTGAGACAGATTGTTCACTCAGAGCATGAGTCTCGCTCTTCTCCACTCGCGGACCACCTTCATTGAAGACAGCCCCGCTCTCCCGTTTCTCCTCTCTCAGCGAGCCTTGGAGAGAGAAACAGTGGAGTCAGGGAAAATAAACAACCGGGTCTGAGCGATCGCATGACGGCACTGTACCCGCGTGCTCGCTCACCCGCTGCACTTAATCCGTTGCAGAAGGGCAGTGAGCTGCGCCCTCACTGAGACAGATTGTTCACTCAGAGCATGAGTCTCGCTCTTCTCCACTCGTGGACCACCTTCATTGAAGACAGCCCCGCTCTTCCATTTTTCTTCTCTCAGCGAGCCTCGGAGAGAGAAACAGCGGAGTCAGTGAACTAAGCAACCGGTCTGAGCGTTCGCATGCCTGCACTGTACCCGGATGCTCGCTCTCCCCGCTGTGCTTTGATCCGCCGCAGAAGGGCAGTGAGCTGCGCGCTCACTGAAACAGAATGCTCACTCAGAGCATGAGTCTCGCCCTTCTCCGCTCGCGGATCGCCTTCAATGAGGCAGCCCCGCTCTCCCGTTTCTCCTCTCTCAGCAAGCCTCGGAGAGAGAAACAGCGAAGTCTGGGAGCTAAGCAACCGGGTCTGAGCGATATCACGCCGGCACAGAGCCTGCGTGCTCGCTCTCCCCGCTACGCTTCAATCCGTGTCTTACACATGAAGACCAGCGCCCCTCTTTACATCGAGCGGCTCTATTTTCCTAGGTTGATCGAAGCGGAATGCTGTCACTGACAGCTTCAAATTGGTGTGTGTGTGTTGCTATGGCTGCGCTCACAGAGTCGGGCTGCTTTTACCACGAAAGCAGTCTGCCCCTGTTCGTTTGCAGAAGGCAGCACCGCCTCCCCGCTCTCATGTTTCTCTCCTCCCAGTAACCTCGGAGGAAGCAACGGCGAGCTCACGGGTTGAGCGATCAGGCTTGAGCAATTCATGCTGGCACACATCATGTGTGCTTGATCTACCAGTGTGTGTTACACATAAGGATCAGTGCCCCTTGTTACACCGAGCAGCTTAATCCTCCTTGAGATTTGCCTTCAAGGGAGTGGCATATCAATACACGGTCCTTGCCTTTGGACTGTCCCTAGCTCCTCGCACTTATATGAAGTGCATGGATGTGGCTCTTTCGCCCGCTGAGACAGACGGGAATCCGCATTTTGAATTACCTCGATGACTGGCTCATCTTGGCCCAGTCGGAGGATGAGCTACTATTTCACAGACCCTTCCTCCTCAGCCACTTAGATGCCTGGGACTCAGGGTCAAGCGCTGTCCCCCAGCCAACAGATCTCTTTCCTGGGAACAGTTCTCGACTCAGCCCGAATGAGGGCGGTAGTCGCGCCAGAACGTGCACTGGCTATTCAGCAGCTTGTGGCCTCATTCAAAGTTGGAGCCCCTCGCCCTCTCAAGGCGTTTCAGAAGATGCTGGGCCTCATGGCCTCCTCGTCTGCGGGACTTCAGCTGGACCTGCTTCAGAGACATCTCGGACGCCTTGAGCAAATGGGAAAGCAAAAAATATATTTGTGGTACTATCCCATTCACTGCTATTCAAGTTAACCCAACTATGACGACTTCCGCTGCTGAGAAACCCGGAAATGTGAAAAAGGTTCATAAAATCACGTGCATGCACTCTGTGTGTGTGATTTGGCGATATATAATGTCAGATCACACATCACAACATTTACCATATTATCGCAAAAGATATAATGTATATTGTAGACCCCAGACTCGACTTGAGTGGAAACTGAAATCATCTGCGGTTGTGTGAGCACTTGTTTGCACACGAGCAATGGTGCCAGACCACTGATTCGTCAAACCTGTTTTCCTGCTGTCCGTGTTCTTCTGACTTCTGACTTTATTTTGTAGTAAGTAACGAATATGCTTCAGGGAAATGTATCGGAGTAAAAGTATACATTTTAATTAGAAAATGTAGTGGAGTAAAAGTAAAACTTGACTGAAATATAAAAACTCAAGTAAAGTACAGATACTCGTAAAAAATACTTAAGTACTGTAACGAAGTATTATTACTTCGTTACATAACACCACTCGGTTTCCCAAAGCATCTTAAGCAAGACACAGTACGAGTGAAGTATCGATAGGGAACGTAATCGGTTACTAATGTAACCTCGGTTCCCTGAAATACAGGAACGAGTACTGCGTCTTGCTGGCCGTGCTATGTATCCTTGCACGAACTTGGTCGTCGCTTAGTCTAAGTAACCTGAGGTCCTATGGTGAAGTGCATGCTTGTATAGCCAGATGCCCCGCCCAAATTGGCGGGCTGTGTCGCCATAGGCTCGTACAGCTCCACTGCAGAGCATTTGGTTTCGTTTTATTAATACCTGCACGAACCAATGGCCTTGGCAGTGTACACTGCGTGATTAAAAAATGCTTCAGTATTCTGAGAAAAGGAGTTTTGCCCCAAGGCGTCTTAAGCAAGACGCAGTACTCGTTCGAGGAATAAATGAAACAGTCTTTAATCCAAGAACACAATTACAGTCCACACTGGAAACGTAGGAAAACACTTGTAGAAACAAGTAGACCTGACAGAGACATACTGCACAGACTAGGACTTAAATACAAGGGATGATTGGGGGAAAACAGGTGTATGGGATAACTAATCAACCTAATTAACAAAACGAGGACAGGAACATGACCAAATAAAGGAACAGAAACAGGGGCAAAACATGGCACAGACAAGTCCATGATCCCCCTCCCAGAAGATGCGTCCTCGCACCGTAGCAACAACAGAGGGAGGCATGGGTGGGAACTTGGGAGGAGGTTCCGGAGGAGGAAGGACACCCGGAATAGAGTCCAGCGAGGTGACGAAGGAGGAAGGAGCCAGTGAGGAGACAGGAGGGGCCCGGAGCAGGAGGAGCACAGCAGGACCCAGGCCACAGCTATGATGTCGACCCACGGTGGAGCCGATGGAGGGAGGAGCCATGGAGGAATGGCCACCGACTCCAGGGGGCAGACCAACTGCGGCGGAGCAGGTGGTGGAGGAGCCCTAGGTGGAGACGGAGAGCCAACGAGCCAAGGGGATGCCGAGGATCTGGGGGGCCAGGGTGGAGCCGAGGTCTCTGGCGACCGAGGCTGAGAGCTGCGTTGGGCCGGCGACTAGTACCAATGTTTATCTTGGTGGGAGGAAGGAGCCCAATAGAGCCTGTGGGACGGAGCAGCGAGGTGCAGCCGGAGGAGCTGAGTCCTGAGGAGATGGCAGGTCGACGCCTGACCAAGGGGGAGCCGGAGGGACGAGGGAGCCCGGTGGAGCTGGTGGATCGACGGGTGACGGTGGAGGCGAGGGAGCTAGGAACCAAGGTGGAGCCACTGGCAGAGTCCGGGCCTCGGAGGCTGGAAGCAGAGGTGAGGGATTCTCCTCTTAACTCTGGATCAGATCCCGCCACCCCCCCCCTCTATGCTAACACGGAACAGGATGCTCTCAGGAGGACGGACACTTGAGGTTGTTACGGGTGCTGCACGGAGGGCGCTTACGAGGAACTGGCACTGGAGGGTGCTTTCTAGAAGCGGGCAATGGAGGGCGTTCTGGGCTGGATTCGGGGACTGGAGCCCTCTCCTCTTCGCTTTGGCACTTTCGCCGCGCCATACTCCCCACCCTCAGCCGCAGTGCCGGGTGACGGAGGTCCTCTCTGTGCCCACACACCCACTTTCTCCCTCGTGGCGGGCATTGTCGCCAGCTTTCGCACCTGGTCTGATGGCTTGGGCTCTCCTTCCGGAGCGATCCTCCGTTCAGTTGCTCAGCATTGCGCTGGCTCATAGATCACGGCGGGAATTGGCTCCCCGTCATAGCTTGGGCTTTAGCTCCGCACAGCAGGGAGATGGTGGGCTGGGCTCTGGGTCCGGAGTAGCACCGGCGAGATCCCCCTCGGGACATGTGTCTAATCCCTCCACAATGCAGCTAAATTCGCTCAAGGATCTTCCTCGGACGATGGCTCTCTGTACGCGGAGTTTAAACTGGCAGCATAAAATGCACAGAGCGAGTCGTCCGGGTAGCTGGAGAGGTTGGCGAGCACCAGAAATAGTCTGGTGTGCCTCGAGCGATCTCTCCCCCCTGCTCCATCAGAGGAGGAATTTCTGTACGAAGGAGGGGATCCATGGAGAACAACTACGGAAACAAAACCTGAGGAAAAACCCTGAAACAAAACGGAGGGAACACACGGAGGTAACTGTTTTTTGGTCGGTTCTTTTGTCACAATCTGTGATTACAAGGAACGATGGAGACGAGGAATAAACGAAAGTCTTTAATCCAAGAAACACAGGGTACATCCAACACTGGGAACGGCAGGAAACACATGAACATAACAAGTAGATGCTTTTCATATACGAGATGTGCATTAAGCGCTGGTTGCTTTTTACAGTGTTTATCACCACGACAACCGTTTGCGTGTCCAAGTTGAACACACTTTTCGTGTATCCTGCTTCTAACAAATGAAAATATCATGTATCTGAAGCTGTAATTAAATATTGTGCAACAGTGCATATTATATGTTTATTGTTTTAAATGTCGCTTACTCATTTATGAGAATGACCCAAGTAGAGGACGCATACTCTGTTGCTTGTTTGGTTGATATAATCCTTAGGTGTGTAAATGTATAATTTCCATTTAATTATTTTTCCATTTTTATTTAAATTTGAAGTTAAAATAACTAAAATAAGTGTATTTTAAAGTTTAGAATTAGACAGCCTTTGGGCACACAGGCTTATGCTGCTAACTCATCAGTGGACTTTCCTCCTCAACATAGGTTATATTTTTCTCATTATCACTAATTAAAGTTTTTATATGAATAAATCTCTGAAGAGAGCTGACTGTCTTCAGAAAAGTTTCAGTGGCATTTTAATTTTATCTGATAAAGTAGCGTTTATGAGCAGCACTGCTTTGTTTACAGCCGTTACTGGAGAACCCACAGTATTTCTGATGTTCCAAAAGTGCTTCCTGCTGGCAGACAATGAATGCGCATTTTCAATAATCCCATCTGCAGTTTTTGTTCAGACCAATGCGAAAATTCACCCACTTAACCCCGTTTTAAATTAATATCATAATTTATACTTCCGACTCATCTCTTTTCTTAAAAAATGGTTTAAAGGCTCAATTGTGAGGTTTATCATTTTATAATGTATATTGTTTTTGTGAAAACTGTAAATCAATTGCTATCTCGTGGTCTACAGCATGAAAGAAAGCCATTATAACATGTACATGAAAAATGTAGAAAAATTGGACACAACTGTGGGGCACCATTGTGCAGCAGCAAGCATCACAACAAAAAAAGGATCCTCAAGGCTAATCTAGGTAAATGTGTGCAAATATATAGGGCCCGATTCCTATATTTTGCCTGAGGCCCCCAGATCACTAAATCCGCCCCTGAATGTAATTGTATATGATTGTTTTTACTTTATGACGAGTTATTGTAATTACTGTCTACTCATTGTTATCTTTGTAATTTTCAGACCACATCTATACAAATGCCCACTGTCAGAGACTTTGAACAAAACATGTCCTATCGTCTGACTGTGCTGTTAATTCTTAATTATCTTATTAAAATCTGGAACTGAATCCTGCCTCAGGTGTCCTTACTGACACACCAGTGCGAACACAACACTACCTGGACTAGTGCACATACAATTATAATTAATCATTTCCCACATAACCTACTTTCCATCATGTACACTGTCCAGATCATTTTTGAAAATCTGCTATAGAAATATGTTCCTAAACTGTAACATAAGCATATGCATTTCATAGAAGTAATATGACTGAAACACAGCATGAATGGTACTTTTAATGTTTTTCACATAATTTGTATAAACATGAATCCTGATTGTCTTTGTTACTGTAGCACTTCTTCTTTAGTAAAATAAGATGATTGTAGTATATTACAATTCATATAAATCATTATAACATTATTTTTATGTTTGTAGGTAAAGAGACAATGTCCACATGAACTAAGGAAACATTGAGAAACCCAAAACCAGTGTGGCATCAGTGCCACATTCATTAAAATGCCACTAGAAAATTGTATTTTGTGTGTGTGTGTGTGTGTGTGTGTGTGTGTTAAACTAAAAGAGGGTCAGGACACTCATCAGAAGAACAAGTAACAGCATCAGAGAACCACATAGACAAGAAGCCTCAGATACCTTCCCTTGATCTGGGACCCACTTATCTGTGAATAGGAAATATAATGTGACACAGTGAATTGTAATGTATTCACAGCAGAAATAATAAGAAACCTTCATTTACAAATGACTAAAATAAACAAAATGTTCACCTGTGTTCCCTTCAGACAACATAAGAGGACCCATGGATATGGAAGCACTGTCATGGAAATCCACAGACCTGTGCTCTCTCTGCTGGTGTCCAGAGTTACAGTCCTAAAAAAGAAAAACAGAAAACATGAAACAGGTGTGCACAAAGTGTGAACAGATCACACAACAGATCCAGGTTTTCACAACAAAATCCACCCAATTGCTTCTCAAAACTTGCCCAAAACTAGCCTAATTGCATTCTGGGGGGTAAATGTCGCATTAGTGGGGTCGCTTCAACCCATGCAGTTCAATAACTACCCGTGGCAACAGTGGAAAAAGTAGCCAAATTCCATGGGAAAACTGTGGACGTGGCAACAGTTGTGCAGCTTACTAACACGGGGTACATAAAGTAAGGGATTATGCATTTATTCATCATATGATCTGCTGCAGAACCCAGCGAAATTATGCACAGGCACTGGGCAGTATGAAAAATAAAGACAAGGATGTTTTGCTTGTATATAAAGTTGTCACTGTAATACTTTAGAATTCTGACACATCACCGTACTTCCACTGACTACCTTTCGCAACTGTCTTGATAACTTTGGGTATGTAAAATCTTTGAAGTGACTCCCATTAGCACAGAATCATGATGAATGTTGATCTAGAGTGACGTGAAATTCGCATGAATTCTGATATGACTGTTCACACTGCGTCGCATTGCAAAACATTCTGTATCGCATTTAGTACCACATATGGAAGCGGTACAAATCGGAAATGAAAAGTTCAGATTCCGATGTGGTTTGTTCACACTGTCATGACAAAAACAGATCTGAGTCACATGTGAGCAAAAAAAAGACAGATGTGGGCCACATTTGCCTGCAGTGTGAACATAGTCTTTGTTATTAAACCTCAACACCATAGACACTAAGGGTGATGTTTTCCTGCCGATATTTATCATATGATTAAAGCAGGTTATTAATGGCAGATTCGGAAATCATTACAACTTTTAAACTCACTTTTGAGCAGCGATTGCTTGACAGAAGGCAAAGGTGAACAGCACAGTGCAGGTAAAGCTTAGTGGAGTTTGCAGTGAAGACAAACATCCTGAAGGAGAAACGGCTGGATGTCGAGACGCCGTTCTGCAGCAGCTCCACTGTGTCATCATTTGTATTGGGACACCTGAGAATAGCAATTATGACGATCAACAAATCCAATTTTGATTTCAATAGAGAAATAAAACCCTAAAGGGATTTCTGGTAAATCATGACATTTGCATTCCATGTGCAAACAAAAATGAAACCAGGAATAGAAATAGCTTTACTCTGTGACGATGAGATCCCAGCGGAGACTGTAATCAGGATCATTCACAGGTGTAGCCCAACAAGTCTCCATAACTGAGGCAAACTGGCGGCTGTCAACCCCCTCAACACGAACTTCCACATTCATCTTCTGGTCGAGCTCTGCATCCACTTTACCAGTGAAGGGCCGGGTAAACTCATCATCCTCATATGGAATCATCCGAACCTGATATCTGCCTTCACCAGCGGGGAGCGTCTTGTGCACAATGCTGTTAAAATAACGAACAGATTGGTTTTAAAATTATTGTTTTAAGGGTAAAATCAGGGCTCGAATTGAGGGGGGATGCCATACCCCTGGTTGAAAATAAATTACAAAAAGCATCCCCTCAGTAAAACCACCATCCCCCCTTACCATCCCCTTTAGACTAATAATGTGTATTATGTAAAACATATCATGCAAATGAAATGTTAAAATTCTCTACATATGATAATTCACGAACTAAATAATGGCGATTGGCCAATCAGAACTCTGTACTGTAACAAGCTGCACACAAGCGGAAGCAAGTTTTTCGTAATTTTTCGCGCAAAATGGTTCAAGCGCAACTTTTGAAGTTCTTTAAAAAGAAGACAACTGAAGGTATGATTTTTCCTTGATTAGAATTTAAAGACATTCCCCTGACATGTGTTATTGTGCTTTACGTGATTGTGAGGGACTGAGAGACAATAGCAGAGCTGATATTATCGAGTCATCGACTTTGCATTGCAAAAACCAAACAAAAACACATCTTGAGAGTCCAAAAGCATTCACTGCACGATGAAGCCTATTAGGTCATGTCCACACGTACACGGGTATTTTTATCAACTGTGTTTTTCCTCCTTCCGTTTTAAAAAAAATCTCCGTCCACATGAAAACGCAAACGCATGCAATGAAGCACTGTCAAGAGCATGCCAAACCAACAGGTGGTGATATAACCCTAACTGTAAAGCCATGTTGGCCAATCAGAATCCTGAAAAAGTTTCCAGTAGGAGGAGATAACAGCGCAGGCTCCGACGTCACAAGCCAAAATCTCAGTTTTCGCTGTCTACATGATAACACTGAAACTGGAGATTTTGAAAATCTTCACCCTGGCAGGCATTTTCAAAAATGTTTGGAGACATGCAGCGTTTGCATGTGGACGAACGGCCAAACTGCGTAGAAAAAGCTGCGGTTTTAAAAAATAACCGCATTCGTGTGGACAGGGCCTTAGAATGCCGTTAGAATGCTCTTATAATTCAAGCAATGAAAGAAAAAAATACCCATGTATGAGTTTTTACGTTTTTATATTCCTTGCATCCATAATGTACTTTTCGAATATCAGCACCTGTGCGCTAGCACAGATTTGCTATTAAGTTACACATTTGAACAGTGCATAGTAACACAGTGTTTCGTTCCTTGAATTAATCAGTTTTTGATCGAATCGAGTGAGCCAGTGATTCAACAGTCCATTCAGATGGACTCCCTTGTTTCATTTCTCATTGAATCAGCTGTTTTGAACGAATCATTTGAATGAACGACTCAATGAATCACTCATTAAAATAGAGGACTGCTGCCACCTACTGTCGGTGTTTTTCATCATTATTTCATGACAGCCCTGACCACCAAGGTGCCGCACAAACCACATTCATCACAATATTGTTTCATTATCATATTGACACAAATTCCTCCATTTCAGACCCCATACGTAAAAGGATTATAATAATATTTGTTTAATAGGCTAATTCTTTATTAACAAAAACCCTTTTTAAAATTTGACCATATAAACCCCCCCCCCCCCCCCACACCCACACACCACCCACCACAGCACCACAGTACAACACCACCACACCATCCCCCCTAAAAAAATTTACAATTCAACCACTGGGTAAAATATATAATCTTAGTTTAGAGAATATTACTATATTTACTTTTTTAGACATATTTTTTTCTGCTTATGAGATTAGTTCACTCAAACGTTTTCAATCATTATTCCATCTCATATGCACTGTGTATTTTTTTTGTTTGTGTTTTTTTTTTTTTATCTGAAAGTGCTCACGGGATTTGAACAATTTGACATTGAGAAAATTTCCATTATGCGAACTAATCAGAAATCATATTTGACTCACACCTCTCCAGTGGGTTGATTTGCGCATTCATGGAAAGTGTTTGTGTTTGAGGATAAACACAGCTGAAAGGAAGCTTAAGGATTTTCTCTCTGCTGATGAGACCTTCTGACCTCGGTGTCCCCAGAATAAAGTTACTGTAGATGAAGTGGGTGCCATTGGCCTGTGGACCACAGATACACATATGCTTGTAATTTAGCTCAAATTTAAAAATAGCACTCAAGTGAAATAATGGTGGGGTATATATTAATGGTGGAGAATGCAGGCACAAGTTTCAGTCTAGTGCACCCTTTCCTATTGAATCTTTTTGAGACTTTGACTAGTCTCTAGGTTGGACTGTTTGGGCCCTCCAAAGAATCAATCTGTAACAAACTGTAAGAGCCCAACAATCTTCCCTAGATATTTCTCAAATCTCAAAGAGATTCCCCAGGTGGTCAAATCTAACTCTACTGGTTCTATCAGGCATTACACATGTTTGGATGGTGTATTTGGATGTGTTACACATAGTTTAGTCCTACCACAAGATTTGTGCCACAGATGTGTTCATCGTTATCAAAATGGAATTCCACTCTGCCATTCCGGACTGTTCCTTTGCAGCTGGGATCATTGAGGTGTAAGACGTCAGCTGGAAAACCAGCCTCAAAGAGCTGACATCGAGACACAGACATGGAGCCAGAGCTGCTTTCACAGGTTTCCGAGAAATCTGAGAGAGAAAACGCCAGTGTAATTAATGACTGAAGAACAATGTATGTTATCACATTTTGTTGTGGAATGATACCAACCGAAAGAGTCAGCTTGTGGTCTGGATTGGTCGTCATTACATAAACAGCCATAAACAGCATTTTTCATTCTGCACCTTTCGTCCTCAGAGCAGCTGAGTTCAGAGCAGGGATTTCTATTAACTAGGAGGAGAAGTTGTTTTGTAAAATAGTGTCTGCTAAATGCAAAACTGTAAATGTAATAAACCACACAATTAATTTAACTTTATTTTTCTTCTCTTCTTCCAAACAATTTAACAATTTAATTAAATGACCATTTAATTTCCCCTTGGGGATCAATAACGTTAATCTAAATCTAAAACACAAATTTACAAGACTGCTTAGTTACCCAGTGTCATAATCAACCAATTCTCAGCTTTACATATTACCCAAACAACAGAACGAAAATTTCCATGATTATCATAACAAAGTGTAGTGAATTCAAGCTGTTACATTACCATATAACAAAAAATACTGGCCCCTTGACTGATTATTGCTCTTGATCTAATGTTAAGATTGTCAGAGTCACACATTACTTGAGAAGAATGTTGATTGTTGGTGGCTGTAGCAGGGGTCAACAGGGGGAGCTGTTTTATGGACACATGCCAAAAACGTCTAAGTGCAAATAGCCCACCTTGTTGGCACAGACTATTTACACTAACTTTACCCACAAACGTGTAGTTGGGCTAGACAACATTACAAAAGATGCCTGCTGACTAGCGGCTCCAGTGTCATAGGTGATGTTTTGATGCTATCGACCCGTGTTAGAGTTCGCCTTTTGCCGAACTCGTTCTTCTACCTTTTCACATCATATATCACATCACAAAGGCATTTATTTTCAATAAAATGAGGGAAATAGTCGAAAAGTGTAATATAAAGTGACTCATGGGTGTTGATCGGTTAGGGTTAGGAGTAGGTGTAGTGAAGGCTTTATTGTCCCAAAGCTCCAAGCTTACTTAAGCTCCAGTTACATTTATGTTTTAAGTGAATTTTGTGTATTCTTTGAGCCAAATCACCAATTAAAGTACACTATAAAGTTATATAAATGAATGAATGAATGATGCATTTATATAGCGCTTTATTGTGTATTGCTGTACATCCAAAGCACTTTACAATCATGTGGTGGGTCTCTCCACAACTACCAGTTTTAAAAGGCTATCAGATTCCTCTCAGACTCTTTTCCCTTTTATCCATGTACAGTACATGCATGCTATTAAGAAATGTCCTGCCTCTGATGGTTGAGGACTGCAAACAGTTTGGAGTTATGAAAAGGCTTATTAAAGTCTGATAAACACTTTTCATTGTTAATAAAATTAGACTCAAGTTCAGTTCTTCACTCTGGATAACCATCTTTTACGTTGGTTCATTGTTTATTTTCATAGTTTAAAAATAGGCAGCGGCTATTTGCACTGAGTGTAAATAATAATAGATGCTATTTACACTAATTTCAAATAGCGATGGATGCTATTTACACTAAGTGTAAATAGGGATAGATGCTATTTATACTAAGTGCAAATAGCAATTGATGCTATTTACACTAAGTGTAAAAAGCAATAAGATTCTATTTACACTAAGTGCAATTCTGTCAGGACCACTATCGTCAAAGATGATTGACAATTAGCATACAGTTTGGATTAGCAGTATGGTTCTGTTCTGGGCAAGAACTCCACTAAGTGTAAATAGTAATTAGATTCTATTTACACTAAGTGAAAATAGCAGTATTTTTTAACAATATACTATTTACACTAAGTGCAAATAGCTATAGATTCTATTTACACTATGTTAAAACAGGAAGATTTTCTGCTATTTATACTAAATGCAAATAGTAGCAATTATCTGCACCTCAGTATTGTAGTACATTATAAACCAGTATCCAATAATATGTTTGATTATTAATTTTAATTCAAATTATTAAATGGATTCCCCTTATTGGTACATTAAAGCCCTCCCTACACCTACCCTACTTTATTTTCAACTTTTTGATTATTTCCTTCATTTTTATTGAAAATAAATGCCTTTCCATTCAATATGATATTGAACAAGGTGTGCGGAAAAAAAGGAGAAAAAAAGTTCGGCAAAAGGCGGGTTTAAACTCGCCTTTTAAGATAAAAGGTTTAAAGGTTGATTGCCTCAAAAAGCACGCGCCTTTCCATCTACGCCACTGGAGCTGTTGCTTGCCAATTGTCTTTTGTAGTGTTGACTATCCCAATCAGATCTTGGTGGGCGGAGTTAGTGTAAATAGCCTCTGCCAACAAGGCAGCCTATTTGCACTTAGTGTAAATAGACACTCCGTTAAATATATATATTCTCTGTTTATGTTTTCTTGTGAAGAATTAATGCAGCAAGATGATTCAATCAAGTGCAATGCAGAAGATAAGTCTTCTGTCAAATGTTGTACTTTCCTTCTCATTGGTATTGTATACTCATTCTGTGAGCTGTATTACTTCTGTCTGATGAGATTTTTACTTATATTTTACGTAGAAATAAATTTTGTGAGGGTGAAAGTCAAGACAATACTTTACCAGTGGTTGTGATTGGTGGAGTAATGGATTCTATGGGTAGGATTGTCTCTGTTGTTGTAGACACTAATGTGATGGACTGACTTGAGGCTTCTGATATTAAGAACATTTTCATGTCAACAACATTAAAAAAATAAATAATAATAATAATCCAGAAAACACTAAATTTGACTATGCTCACCTGCACAGTAAGCTCCACAAAATGTTGGCTTAACAAACTCATAAACATTGTAATTTCCAGGGCAGGCTTTGACTCGTATAGGGTGGGATGTGTAATCACAGCAGCCAAACCATGAGGAGACACAGACCTGACGGGTGACCACTCCATCTTCCAGCTGTGGATGAGGGCCGTTGAGCCACAGTGGCTCGTAAGTGCCACACATACCTTCATTAACACATGATTCTGGCATCTGAGCATTTTGACCATTGTAGAACAGCCTGTACCAGCCATTCCACTCCACATTATAATCACACATGCCATAGTAGTAATGGTTGTTGTTGTTATAGTAATAGTTGTCAGTGGCCCTCCAAGGCTCATCCAGACTGGTGTAGTTGTAGCAGGGATCGACAGTTGGGGTGGTGAATGTTACTATTTAAAAAGAAAAAAAAGAGTACATTAAATACTTAAGATTAGATCTGGCCAACTCTAAGATAATCTGCATAATTAGTTGTCATATATATGTTTACAATACAATTTAGGATAAGCATATTAAAAACAAGATTATATAAATACCTGCACAATATACAGGAGAAGGGATTGAAAGAGTTGGTCTGGTAAATTTGTAGACATAATAATTTCCAGGGCAAGCTTTGACTTGGATTGGTTCAGATCTGTAGTAACTGCACTGATCATAGTGAGAGCCGTAAATTTCACGAGTAACAACTCCATCTTCTAGCTGAGGATGAGAGCCGCCAAGCCACAGAGAAACAGAACCTCCACATGACATGTAGGATATACACCACTCAGGCATCTGAGCACTTGATCCATCAATAAAGAGTCGATACCAGCCATCCCATTCTACACGATTGTCATCTTGATCAGAGATGTATCCATACATAGACCAGTAATTGAATGTACTTCTCCAGTAGTTGTCAAGTACGTTGTAGTTATTGCACGGGTTATAGTCTGTGTTATTGAGAAATTATGAGATCAAAACTTTGTGAGGTCAAACCAGTAATTCATAGAAATTATTATGAGAAAGTTAAACCATGTGTACTGTGATTACTGAAATCATTCTAAAATGTTTAAAAGACTTGTGGGGAAAAAAGCACAGTACCTGTGCAGTATCCTGAACACCCGAGTTGTGGATTCACAAGTTCATAGACATAGTAATTGCCTGGACACGCTTTCACTCTGATGGGGTCTGTCTTGTAATGACAGCAGCTACCCCAATAAAACCCTGCACAGACCTCTCTAGTCACCACTCCATCCTCTATCTGAGGGTGAGGACCATTGAGCCACAGATTATATTCTGTATTGCAGCTGTATGAATTAACACAGGTCTCTGCCATCTGAATATTCATTCCATAGTTGAAAAGCCGGTACCAGCCATTCCAGGAGAAAGATTCTTCACAAATATACCCTCCACTTTCATTAGTGGCTCTCCAGGGACGGTCCAAAGATTCATAGTTGTAGCAGGGATCACTGCTGATGCTTTGGAAAGTAACTGTCATGGAGTTTGTAAATGTAATGTTAAAATACTGTATGAACATGGCAGAAATTTAGAGTATTACATCCCAGCTCTGATGGAACTAAAAACCTTATTCTAACTGGTAAAAACAATTAATTTAATTAACCAATTCAATATGATATGTTAAATTATCTAATAAAAAGAGGATTTTATTCTGGATTCTGATATTTAAAAAAAAAAAAATCCAGAGAAAACAAGATGCACCTGCACAATATGAAGGCCTGCTTGTCATCACATCTGGCCTGACAAATTTATAGACGTAATAATCTCCTGGACAGGCTTTTACTTTGATGGATGTGGATCTGTAGTTGTCACACTGGTTAGACCTTATTTGACTTGCAAAAACTTCACGGGTTACCACTCCATCCTCAACTCTTGGATGAGAACCGCCAAGATAAAGTCCAGTTTCACCACCACATCCTGTATTACTCACACACCACTCAGACATCTGGGCACTTTCTCCATTCAAATACAGCCGATACCAGCCACTCCATTCAACACGGGTGTCATCATATTCATAGTACTCCATGGGGTGATTTGTTTTTTGCCGTATGTCTCTCCAGAATTCATCAAGAGTGTTATAATCATGGCATGGATCAGAGCTGGACATTGTGGGGTCTGAGAGAATCATGTAAAATAAAATAATAATAAATAAATAAAAATACAGTATCTTTCCATTTTTATGCGGATGACGATAAAAAGAAATGACCCTTCTGCTTTATACACTCTACTCTCCTGCCTTGAGGAGGTCAAACTTTGGCAATCCAACAACTTTTTAACTCTAAATGACTCTAAGACTGAGATTATAATTTTTGGTCCATCTGATAAATCTGAGTTTATTAATTCCACCCTGGGCAATCGGTCTGTTTTTAATTCAAGTTGTGTACGTAACCTTGGTGTTCTCATTGATAGACGGCTAATATTAGATAAACATGTATCCTCCGTCATTGCCTCTAGTTTTTTCCAGCTTCGTTCACTTTCTAAAATAAAGCATTTTCTGTCTGAAAAGTCTCTTGAGACAGTTATCCATGTTTTTATAACTTCATGTTTGGATTATTGCAGTTCTCTGTTTTACAGTATCTCCACGTCTTAGGTAGCTCGACTTTAACTGCTTAAAAATGCTGCAGCTACATTTTGGGAGCCCTCCATTGGCTTCCAGTCCACTTCAGGATTGTCTTTAAAATTATTTTATTTGTGTATAAATGCCTACATAATCTTGCTCCAAAATACCTGTCTGATTTACCATGTCCCTATAACCCTGTAACCTTAACTTATTGACAATCCCTTGTTCAGGGCTGAAACGCAGAGGGGATCGAGCCTTTTTGGTGGTGGGTCCTCGACTGTGGAATAGCTTGCCAGTACTGAATGGCCCCCTCTTTACTAGTTTTTAAATCTCTTCTTAAAACTAATTTGTTCTCCTTAGCCTTCAACATGTCTTAATTGTCGATTTTTGTTTCTGTTTTAGATTTGGTATTTGTGTATTCTGCTCATGTTTATTTTGATTATTTTTTATGTTATATTTTTTAAATTGTACTTATTACTTTTCTCACGTACAGTGGCACGCAAATTATATGAATGACAGAATGTATATATTTCCTCAAACATCTATAGGTTTTTCTAGTTAATGCTGGGATTAAAACAGTACATTAATATGATTCTACTATCTATATTAGGATTATTATAGTAGCACTTGTTATCTATTGGATATATGTCAAGGGGAAATTTCATTTCTATAAAAGTACTGCAATGACTTTGAATAAAAGCATCCTTTTAAAAAGTTTAAATTTTTGAGGATAAGCCTGACAGGCACTAAACCCGGTGTTTATGTCAGCTTGTGCCAATTTTAGCACCAAAATGCCATACTGACTGTTCTTCATTAATGTGGAAACTAATGGAAAAAAAATACTAGCCTACTTTATGTCCTGTACAGACCTAACTCATTTACATTGTGTATACACTGCTAATTCTGAATTAACAGAATTCAGAATTATAGAATTTCAACCCAGATTATTTTGGAGTCTGCTGTCACATCCTTAATTTCTACATTTGTAATTGAAAGAGGAACAAGTAAAGATTAGATAAAGTGAAATGATTGTACCTGATGTTTGTCCACTGGTTACTTTACCTGTTAAATAAACAAGACAAACATTATGATTTAATATTGGGAAATGATTTAGTCATTTTAAATGACAGATGATGTGCACTCACCATTAATCAACAGCAGTAGTGACACACACAGTGAGATCAGAAACCTCATTTTGATGAATGGCTCCTCCTGCACACACATATAAAACATACAATCATATTCAAAGTCTCTTATTTACACTATTTTAGATTTTATTTTTGTGTTTTTGTGCAAATCTGGAAAAAAACACACCTTTGATTTACACATTTTTGATCCATCAAAAGAGTGTCTGTGATCTAAATAGTTATTTGATCCAAACAGGATAAAAAGAAGAGAAATACCTTTACCTGAGGATACAGTGATGATGAACTGCAGCTCTTACAGTCTCATCAGTGCCTTTAATAACTGGGGGTGGATCATCACTGGAACAAAAAATAATCTCAAGACAATAACATAAACCAGTTTTTCATTTTTCAATAGCTATTACGATATTTGTACAATATAGTTTCTTTGCATACGCCCATCATTTAGAAAGATTTTCTTTTCTGTGTGTGAACAGATATGACTGTAAATGGAATGGTGGGGAGTCAGCTTTTGTTTTTACTGACAGCTTTACAAAAACAGCATTTAAAACACCTGGGTAAACCAAAGGTGACTCAATTCATTCTGTTTCAATAATGTTTAGCCACCAATTAATTATTACATAAAAAATTTCAGAGTCTATCCTAAGACCACTGGAGGGATACAGGTGGTCATGTAATATGGAGTTCTGAGATGTGCAAACTAACAAGATAACAGGAATGCAGAATTAAATATCAGTATATTTTTATTGCACTTAAAAGATCAAGCCTTCACCCTAAAATAATTGTTATGCCCAGCTGGGAAACAGCATGCTAGTTAGCACATTAACTCTAGACAAATAAATGGTATGTATACTATTTAGCAAAATAGGGAAACAACAAAGAGAAACATCAGCAATTAATATTCATGGATCTTGATTTACAAGGATCACAAAGAATAAAGCTAATGTCACATCGTTTGATCATTTAAACTAAAGAAAAGGATCAACTCTGGCCTGTTCTTTAAGGAAGTGAACAACGTATTCACATGTTTACCACATGAGAAATGTACCACTGTAATTTCCTCCTCTGCACATTTTAGCAGGAGATCATTATTATTACAACAAAACAATGTGATGCACATGAATGTGTCCTGACAGAAATGTCTCCTCTGCAAATGTGCAGACTTATCCAAATATTGGAGGAATCATGTGCATGTTGCTGTATTATTGATCTGAATGTGTCACTGTTGATATTTGCTTTCTAATCATTTTGTACTTATTAAAAAATGCTTTTTTTCTGTGTGCTTTGCATAGATGTACATAACAGGCTTGGAATCTATAAACATGTCCGTTCTCTGAACTACAGCACAGTGTGACTATCTCATTTTGTTTAGTCAAACTCGATAGTCAGTTTTGGCATAATTTTTTTTATATATTGCAGGGCAATATTGAAAAGCATCACATCAGATTTAATCAAAAGATATCATGTAGAAAAGAGATGCATGCTGCAGTGTATGCATATTCTATAATCAGTCAGTCTTTTTACATGCTCATTAAATTAAAAGGTCTGTAATTTTGATCCATAAATGTGTTTAATGTAAGCTTAATATAAGCTGTTAAGATGTGTGTTTAGGGTAGATAAAACTGAAGTATATATATATATATAACTAATTAATTGGTGAATCGTATTAACATGACCTTCTTGTTCAACCACATGTTGTACTAATTGAATACTACATGATAATATAATGAGGCCAAATTGTTTCTCTCACATCAGTAGTTTAACCAATGAAGGACCACTAGAGCAGCATAATCACTACAAACATTTAGAGAAAAATTGGTATATATTTATAAAACAGGGATGAACCCTAGCCCTAATACAACAGTTTGCATTCTTAAATTGACCATAACAACAAATTTGGATGGAACATATTTACATTCTATATATAAATCGTTCAGCATGCCAATATCACACAACATGGTCACTGTCCACTGACATCACAGACTCACTGTCCACTGACTGTTGATTAAATGTAGCCAAATAAGTTAATTTCCATAATTATAAAGGACATTAAGATATATAAACTTGCAAATGTCTGCATGTTAACAGAGGACTGATCTTATGCACATATATGTATCACTGTCCTATCCAGCTCTTCAGTTTCAGTTTCTCTTCACCTTCTTGAACTGACAACTAGAACAATACAAGAACAATTTGTTCATTTGAGCATTGTCTGAACCTCACCTCATCTTACATAAGAGCAACTCAACCAGAGCTGCAACATTCTTCAAAACCTTTAGAAATTAAGTTTGAAACCCACTTCTCACACTTTATTATAGATAGTACCAACATCAAGCAAAACAATTGCAAAGATACTATTAAAAAAGATAACACTATCAATAATCTCTTATTCATACTATTACTGAAATTATTTGATTTCGAAATACAGAATGTGAAGTCACCTTGCTTCAATTTACATCACATTTAATTCCCTTTTGTGTAACACTGTGCTATTAATATACTGGAAAAAAATATTCAAATCACATTTTATGAAAGATGTTACTGCACTTACAAAATTAAAAATACACAGTTTATTTAGTTAATTTTTTTAATTCTCTGATTAAAATGTTATTAGGTAAACATGTTTTTTAGGGGAACAACTGCTTTAATTGTAAAAATTTTTTCACTGTGTTTAACCTTAACTGGTTTGTTTCATTCTAAAGCAGTACTGTAAAATCTAATTAATCAATTTAGTTTGATAATATCAATGAGTCAAAAAATGATTTAAAAAATCGAAATAAACTTTGATTTACAGTTGATGTCTTCATGTAAACTGTCATTCTCTCACTGAGATGTGACTAACTTTACCTCTTACTTTCCTTTGTGTACATTGACCAGATCATTTTTGAAAGTCTGCTATAGAAATACTTTCCTGAATTGTAACATAAGTGTATGCATTACTTAAAAGTTACAGAACTGAAAGGAAGAATACAACATGAATGGCACTTTTAAAGTTTTCTTTGCATGATTTGAATAAACATGAATATGATTGTCTTTCTTACTGTAACATCTTCTTTAGTAAAATAAGATAAATGTAGTAAATAACAATTCATGTAAATTATTTGTTTTTATGCTTGTAGGAAAATAGACAAAGTCCACATGAAATAAGAAAATAAAAACCCAAAACCAGTGTGGCATCAGTGTTACATTCATTAAAATGCCACTGTCTGTGTGTGTGTGTTGTGTGTGTGTGTGTGTGTGTGTGTGTGTGTGTGTGTGTGGGTGGGGGTGTGTGTGTGTGTGTGTGTGTGGTTTTAATAAAAGAGGAGCAGGGCACTATCAGAGGAAAGTACAGCCATCAGGAAGCACACAGACAAGAAGCCTCAGATACCTTCACTTGCTCTGGGACCCACTTATCTGTGAACAGGGAATATAACACAACACAGTGAACTGTAATGTTTTGACAGCGGAAATCATCAGTCACCTTTATTTACAAATGATTAAAATAAATGAAATGTTCACCTGTAATCCCTTCAGACATCGTCAGAGGACCAATGGATATGGAAGCACTGTCATGGAAGTCCAGAGACCTGCCCTCTCTCCGCTGGTGTCCAGAGTTACAGTCCTAAAAGTGAAAAAGGCAAAATATATCTGTGCAAAAATCATTGAACAAAAATTAATGATAAAGGAGTGCACAAAGTCTCCAGCAGAGGACAGCAAACCTCACCACCAGGGACACATTAAGGGCTGATATTTAGTGTTTGATCAAAGGAGTTTATAAATGACAGATTCGTAAACCTTCGCATATTCAAAACTCACTGAGGAGCAGCTATTGCTTGACAGAAGGCAAAGGTGAACAGCACAGTGCAGATAAAGCTTAGTGGAGTTTGCAGTGAAGATGAACATCCTGAAGGAGAAACGACTGGATGTCGAAACGCCATTCTGCAGCAGCTCCACTGTGTGGTCATTTGGATTCGGACACCTGAGAATAGCAATAATGACAATCAACAAATCAAATTTTGATTTCAATAGAGACATTCAACCCTAAAGTGATTTTTTGTGCAAAAAATGGAATCTGTGCTTTAAGGATTAGAAACAGCTTTACTCTGTGACGATGAGATCCCAGCGGAGACTGTAACCAGGATCGTTCACAGGCGTAGCCCAACACGTGTCCATCACCAGGGCAAACTGGTGGCTGTCAACCCCCTCAACACGAACTTCCACATTCATCTTCTGGTCAAGCTCTGCATCCACTTTACCAGTGAAGGGCTGGGTAAACTCATCATCCTCATATGGAGTCATCCGAACCTGATATCTGCCTTCACCAGCGGGGAGGGTCTCGTGCACAATGCTGTTAAAATAATGGACAGATCCATTTTAAAATGACTTAGTTTTAAAAGTAAAATATATATTTTTATTTTAGAGAATATTACCATAATTACTTGTTAAGACATTTATTTTTCTGCTTAAGAGATTAGTTCATTGAAAAACGTGTTCATCATTATTCACAGAAAATGTTGACCTAGCTGTTTTTGGTGGTGCATTCGTGAGAGCTCATTACAGAAGTAGTGATGTCTGAATTGTAATCAATTTGTTTGTTTGAGTCTCATCTTATTGATTAATGATATGGGTCATATAGGCCATTTTTATAATGCACTTGTGGAGTTTTTTTTGGAGCTTGGAAATCCTCAAGAGAATTAATGGTAAACAACCAGTAAAACTCCACAAAACAAATAAAGGCATGAGAATTTGAACAATATGATGGTGAGAAAATTTCCATTTTGTGAACTAATCAGAAATCATATTTGACTCACACCTCTCCAGTGGGTTGATTGCCATATTCATGGAAAGAGTTTGTGTTTGAGGATAAACACAGCTGAAAGAAAGTTTAAGGATTTTCTTTCTGCTGATGAGACCTTCTGACCTCGGTGTCCCCAGAATAAAGTTACTGTAGATGAAGTGGGTGCCGTTGGCCTGTGGACAAAATGTATACATGTTTTTGCAATTTAGCTACAATTTACTAAAAAAAATAGCAGTCAAGTGAAAAACTGGTGGGTTAAATATTAATGGTGGAGAATGCGGGCACACGTCCCAGTCTTTTCTGTGGGTAGTGTAACCCCTCCGGTTCTACTCCCCTCACTTGCTCTGACGAGGTTACATAAGGTTTTGTGCACCCTTCCCCACAGAATCTGTTTGAGACTTTAAGTAGTTTCTAGGATACTCTGTTTAGGCCCTCTAAAGAATCAATTTGTATCAAAATGATGGGCCCAAAAATACACCCTAGAGACTTCTCAAAGTCTCAAAGAGATTCCCCATGTGGTCAAATCAAACTCTGCTTGTTCTATCAGGCATTACACATGTTTGGATGGTGTGTTTCAATAGATTGAATAGTTAGTCCTACCACAAGATTTGTACCACAGATGTGTTCATCGTTATCAAAATGGAATTCCACACTGCCATTCCGGACCGTTCCTTTGCAGCTAGGATCATTGAGGTGTAAGACGTCAGCTGGAAAACCAGCCTCAAAGAGCTGACAGCGAGACACAGACATGGAGCCAGAGCTGCTTTCACAGGTTTCTGAGAAAGCTGAGAGGGGAAAAAAGCCAATATAATTAATAACTGAAAAACTGTGTATTTTTTCACATTTTGTTATGGAATGATACCAACCGAAAGAGTCATGATGCTGTCGTTGTCTGTGATGGTCCTTTTCACATAAACAGCCATAAACACCATTTTTCATCCCGCACTTTTCATCCTCAGAGCAGCTGAGTTCAGAACAATGATTTCTATTAACTAGGAGGAGAAGTTGTTTTGTAAAACAGCGTCTGCTAATGCAAGAATCTAAACTTAACAAATCACTGAATAAATGTGTAATTTAATTTAAATTATTTATCTTCTGTTCTTCCAGACACAAATCTACAGCACTGCTTAGCTACCCACAGTCATAATCAAACAATTCTCAGCTTTACATGTTACCCGACCAAAATAAATAAAATTTCCATGTTTATCATTTATAAAAATTTCCCTTCTGAGGAGTTTTCCATGCACCTGACCATTAGAAATTAGTTTTTATTTTAATGGTACCTTTACTACTTTTTTATAAAAGCCTTCTAAGCTCCTTGCATATGAAATGATTAGCAAAAACAGTGTTTTATATGTCCCCCTTATATGTCACACCCAACTCAAGTCTTGCAGACTCTACTAATGAGCTGATGAGTTTAATCAGTTGTGTTAAATGAGGGAGGGGAGGCATTATCAAAAAAATGACAGTCGTGGGGGTCCCAGGCCAGGTTGAGAAGAAGCATGATTTAGGGTAATGCTAACTTTCTTTAGACAATAAATGGTGGCCAAATTGTTAGAACACTTGGCATATTTAAGAGGTTTCAGTGGTTCCCTTTCGAGGGAACTTCGAACTGCGTCCTCTAGGGGTCTCTATGGGGAATGCCTTCAGCGTGACCGGTGTCTGAAGCATATATCTAAAAATGACAATAACATTGGCCGGCGACAGCCTATGACGTCATTACCCTGCGCGATCACAGTATAAAAGGGCGCCGGAATAACACGTCATCCTCTGCTTCGTCTTCACTGACCGTTTGTTTATGTTAGCGTTAAGCTAAACACGACTAGGAGTGCATGTTCTCTCGCCAGAGGCTTTGCTCTGATACCTGCAGTTTCACATGGCTCGCGTGCTGTGTGTGTGTGTGGTGAAGAGCAAGCGCGTTCAACTCTCGAGGGAGTTGGATGCGCTTTGTATTCATTGCTTATTTCTTGTGAGGGATAAGCATGAATCGAACGTGCTCGTCTCACGAGGAGGCGGCTTGTGCTCATCGTGATGCATTCTCGGGACTACTGAGGGGGATGTGAGTACTTCACTATTTACCCGAGTTTGTAGGTAGCGTTTGCATGAGTGCGTTCGCCTGTCGCAGGAATAGCGACGCATTCGCTGCAGTGGGTATCTAGTGGGTGTTTAGCGCCCGAGGGAGTTGAATGCATGCTGCGCATTGTGGTCGCGGTGAAAACATGGAAAGGACCTGGTGGGAAATTTCTCCCTATCAGTAATTTAATTTCCTTTTGTTTATATAGGAAGTGTTATAGTGTGGGTCTGTCTGCAGTTGTTGGACAGATGACTTATATCATGTCCTTCTCAGATAACTACATAATACTGCACTCTGGCTTGAAGTAAAAAGAAAAAAAAAGAGCCTTCCATTCCTTCCCGATCTTCATGTGGAGATCGAGAAGGTTTGGAAAAAATCCATTCTCATCCCGCACCCACAGATTCCAGCATACTAGGTATGCCAACATCGAGGGGATGCGTGAGAATGGTTATGAAAAGATGCCCCCTGCTGAAGAGGCGCTGGCCTGCTATCTCTCTATGGGGGAGACATCTTCTCTTAAGGCTCTCTCCCTGCCATCCAAACCCCTTCAGGAAAATAAATCTTGTTTGAATGGTAGGGCATACGCGGCAGCAGGTCAGGCTTAAGTCTCGTCACACACCATAGCGGTGCATCAGGCTTTTCAGGGTGATCTGTTGAAAGACCTGGATAAAGGCAGGGTCTATCCCCTGATAAGGTGGCTGAGTTGCATCGTACCACGGATCTTGCTCTCCGTGCCACTAAGCAGGCCGCTACTGCCATTGGCATATCCATGGCTGCCATGGTGGTTACGGGGAGACATCTGTGGGTGAGTCTGGTGGATATTGGGTCGAAAGAGAAGGGCTTTCTTCTTGATGCTCCGGTTTAATCTTCCGAACTTTTCGGTACCTCCGTCGAGACGGTGGTTGAGAAGTTTAAGGAGGCCAAGACGTGCTCAGATGCTTAACCTTCATTCCATGAGGGTCCAGGCTTCGGACTTCACCTCCAGCTTAATCCATGAGCCTGAGTCATGCGCAGGAGCCATGGTTGGTGAGTACGATCCATTTTTATCTACTCTACTGCTAGTTCTTGTGTATTTGATGCTAGCCTTTCTCTGCAGCGCTACTTCGGACCTGTTCTGTTTTCTGACTTTTTAGGTTTGACCCACCTGCTAAGTCAGGACCTCCTGCTGTTGACCGATTACAGTGATAGTTTCACTCATCGGTTCTGGTTCCAGGCTGGTGATAGCCCTCATCTTCCCAGCATCAGGTCCCCAGTATAATGCTGAAACCTCAGGACCCGCGGGTCCTTCTCGTGGCTGGTACTTCTGAGTACATGCTTCGCGACATGCTCCCTGTCCTCTGGCCAGGTGCGAACTACTCATTTCTCACCCTGAGGGGTCTCCCGAGATTTGAATCATTCCTTAACCTTCATGCAAGTTCTCTGAGCTAGAGCTCCTCTCGCTGAGGTATTGAGGAGCTCAACGCTCCATAGACGGTTGGGCCCGTGGGTCCTCACTGTCACACATCCTTTATGGTTGAACCAGTAATCACCCCTCTGCGGAGTGGGCTGGAATACACTGTGTTCCCTGAGGTAAGAGGGATTTGTGTTTCTGTAGAAACCCCTCTTTTGTGCATCTGCTCTGAGGAGCAGTAAACTCAATATACATGAATGGTCATTAGGTCCCGCTATTTCTTCAGATTCTATCGGGTCTGGTTATACAGGACCCATGCTCTCTATCGAGATAGAGAGCATGAGACCGTGTCCAGCTGCACCAGGGGACTGTCTCTTATTGGGCCCTGCTGGGTTACCCATTCTAATCTAGCACCCCCTTCTGGTCAAGCTAGAAGTGCTCCCCTCTCTGTGAGGGTTAACTATGAGTCGCTCCCAGTATGTGCTGTAAGGACCTGCCTCAGCTTGAGAGCCGAGAGCGCTGCTCCCGAAGAACCCCATTTGCAACTAACTAAGTGTTAGGCCGTCTCTGTCGCATCTTTGGTCAGTTGCCTTTATGTTGGGACCCTGTTGTTCCCTTAGAAATGTGTGATCCCCTTCTAGCAGGATCCCATTTCTGATGTCCCATTTGCGATCATCTGCCCCGGGCATGGCTGTGCTCCCCTCACTGCGGGAGGGTCCCTTTGAGCTCACCGGTCCTGGGCAGACTGGGTGTGTCCTCCTCTCGACTTGAGTTTGGTCCTCTACCCTGGGCTATTGGTCGCTTCGGGTTCCTCTCTCTCCTTGCTAGGGGTTGAACCCTCCACTCTTGAGCTCCGTGGCAGTGGTTTTTTTTTTTTTGGAACAAAAACCCCCATCAGGTAGTTGGGCCGCTTGCTGCTTCCCTGAGAAGCTGCCTCTATTCGGGTCAAGCCAGGCAGTGCTCCCCTCACCTCAGAGGATTGTCTTTGTGCCTGCCACTCCCGATTGAGTGTCTGAGGACTTCTGGTCATCTGTGAGCAGATGCTTCAGAATATTTCTAAATCCATGCTGTGGTAAGTGCACACGCTAAGCTCTGTGCCCTTTCTGAAACCCACATAGTGGTAAGCGTGGACGCTGAACACTTTGCGCACTTTCTAAAATCTGTAGATAAGGGTTATGCGCTGTCAGCCGCGGTCCATTTCTCTCGGTGCGCTAGGCCCGTTTCGCCTTGTGGTTTTTTCTTTTTTTTTCCTCTTGGGCTCCACTCAACTAATGCATCTCTGTTGATACATTTCTGAGCAGGGTGTTGCTACCTAAGATCTGTCGAGTCAGTTCTTTGAGCAGGTTTATTCAGAACTGGCGGTATCCCCCCTGGATGACAGGCCAGGGTCTGGTGTGGTTTTTAGACACCTGGCCGTACCCCTTAAAGGAATCTCTTTCTTCTGATTAATTTCTTCTCAGAGCCTTGAGGCTTGCATAGGTTGGGCTTCCTACGCCCAGGCCCTAAAGGTAATTATTTAGGTATGCAGCTCAGGGACCTTGCCGAAGGGATAAGTCACTGACAGCAGTCCAAGACGTCCTTTGGGCGCGTGGATATAACATTCCCATAGCGGACCATAGAGGTTGCAGTTTGATAGTTCACTCAAACAGGAACGTCTCAGGTTACGTATGTAAACATGGTTCCCAGAGGGAACGAGATGCTGCGTCTCTTTTCTTGCCATGCTGCGGACACAAGCTTCAGACGAAGAAGCGGATGACTTGTTATCCCGGTGCCTTTTTATACTGTGATCGCGCAGGGTACTGACGTCATAGGCTGTCACCGGCCAATGTTATTGTCATTTTTAGATATATGCTTGTCATGCTGAAGACGTTCCCCATAGCGACCCCTGGAGGACGCCGTTTGGTCTCGTGCGTTAGGGAAAACCATGGTTACACACGTAAACGGAGAAGTTTTTGTTGAATTGGCCATTACAATACCCATAAAACGAACTATTCGCGGATCTACCTGCGATGGAAGGAATCTGCTGGAACATTTAAAATTATGTATTGGCCCCCTCAAAGTCCAGACCTCAACGCCATCGAGCAAATTTGGGGCGAGTTGGAAAATAAACTGGACAGATCTATTGTACATTCAAAGGAAAGCCTTTGGCTTGAGTTGCAGAAGGCATGAGAAAACATTAGTGTTGAAGTTCTCAGGAAATATATTGACACTACGCCAGAAAGATGTGCTGCTGTAATTGCAGCAAAAGGTGGACATACCAAATTCAAGAGATAAAAATGGATAAAAACAGTACGACTCACTTCATCTGATATTTGTTGTGCTCAGAGCAACCATCTGCATGTTTAATGAACATTATGAAATGAAATTATGTTTTGGAAGCAAAAAAGATCAATATTTTCAGACCTGTCAGGTGTTCTAACAATTTTGGCCACCACTGCATGTTAAAAGGTTTTATTAAACACACAGTGCTGCCTTGTTTTCAAATTAGTAACGGAATCTTCAACACATCATTTGAATTAGCAATAGCAATTCCTGAATTGAGTACACACAGTGATCTGCGAAGGAACTAGTTCTACTAAATTTAAAGCTGCAGTCCACAAGTTTTGCCTCTTTGTCGCCATCTCTGTTTGAAAACCTGGAATTGCAGCTGTGTGCGGAATTATCTAGTTTGCGTGGGTTGTGCTCCAGCGTGGATGAATCTAATGTTCTGAAGAGTATGTGTGGCAGTCAGTCACCGCACCGGTGTGGATATTTACAGGACTTCGCAATCACAGATTCTAGCCTACGTCTTGGATTATGACACAAATAAGAATTGTCACCCTATATTGCCATCTGAACAAGTAAGTAACAAGTTTGCCACGTTTGTTCTGACCAACTGAGGGGAAAAGCATTATAATAAATCACGCTACCAATGATGATTTAATCTAAATTAGCTCATATCACAACAAACCGTTCAAATTATTATTATTGTTATACTTTATTCTCAAATGATTAATGTTAACAACATCAGCATTGGTGACTATGAGTAGTGTGTATTAGCATGTAGATTTAAATTTCTGCACAGTCTAATCTAATTGTCATACTCTTCGAATTTCATATTAAGAAATTATTTTAACCCAAAAAGCAAATTATGATCCCTTCGAACTGGTTTTCTTTAAAATACAAATCTTTGTAATCCAGGCTATCTTTAATCAGAAGCACATTTAAAACTGCAATAAAATTTAATTTCAGTCACATGTGTTTCAAACGCAATCCTTTCTGGATTACAATCCGCCAACAAAATGATACATTTAATTATTCCGGCTGCTGTGAGAAAAGGCTATAAACGATCGGCCACCTGCAGGATCCTCACATGCGATAGCCTAGTAGCCGGGACAACTTCTTTATGTTTACAGACATGACATAATGACGCAGTGCCATGCTCGAATTTCCCATGAAAACCTACCCATACCACTCAAATTAAAAAACATTATTATAAACTGACCATTGTTAATCGGGCTAAAGTAAGGCGATAGTTACGAACACTGGCTGGTTATGTACTTGCTCAAAATTGATTTTGGATAATTTTTAACCAAAAAAGTAAACTTGCAAAATGTAATCAAATTAGGTCCTCCTTTTTAAAAGGAAATCACGTTGTTCTGATTACTTTATTTCAAAAGTGATTAGTAATTAGTTGCATTACTAGTTGCGTTACTTTTTTCTCCATGAAATTTATGAAATCCCAGCATGCACGCTCCCGATAAATATTTGTTATTAAAGCATCAACATTCACAGAACTCTGTTATTTTTAACTAAAGCAAGCGGATGCCGCATGCATGGTTTGGCATGGCAGACGGCTTCTCAAAAAGACATCTCAGTTCATTGCAATCTCACAAATCTCTGTTATAACTCAATAAATATATGCATAATGAATCTTGCATAATGTCTACAATTCGTGTGTTATAATGAGAGGATTGCCGGACTCTGAAAACATGTTATAGCCTAACTAGAAACATGCATACGCTTGCACCTGTTAATCGTTTATATTTTATATTAGTTCATGTTGCTTTTGTGCAATAGATGAATAACAGTTTATTTGTTTTAGATATTTTATGTTTAGATATTTCTATTTTGCGTGAGTCCCGTGAATAATTTTTTTCTCCCGCATCCCGCACACACACACAAGTGTCTACCCCCCTGCACCAGCACTCGCCCATCTTGTCCCGCGTCACACTCTCTTGCGTCAGGTCTTGCGGGAGCAGGTCTCTTATCCACTGGCACTTTACTCGACAGTGCGTGTGCTACATCCTTTTTACAATCTCTATATTATAAAACACTGCATTCTGTCAGCAATGTAACGCAGCAGTAATGTATAGAGACCTCGGCTGGTAAGTATACTCTAATTACTATTTTGAAAATTATAACGCGTTAAATTACTCAGTTTCTAAAAAAGTAATTGTCTCGCGTTACTAAGTAATGCGTTACTGCCCAACACTGTATATAAGTAAACCAATATACTGAAGTGTCGTTATTACCAGTCATTGTGGTTTCAGCTACAGCTTCTGCGGTTGTGGTTGTCTCTGTCATAGTGTAGGTATTGTTTATGTTCCACGCATCTGAAAAAGAAATGTTTCATAAAAAACAATGATCTCTTACATAAACAAAAGGACACATGTAAATATATTTACCTGCACAATATGCCAAACTGCAGCCAACTGGGCTCACAAACTCATAGACATAATAATCTCCTGGACAGGCTTTGACTTTAATGGGATTGGATTGGAAATGGCAGCAGTTATTGTCCCAGTGACCGCAGACATCTCGAGTGACCACCCCATCCTCAACTGTTGGATGTCCTCCGTTCAGCCACAGTGGAGCAATAGTGCCACAACTGTACTCATCAACACATGTGTCTGGCATCTGAACGCTCTGACCTTGAATGAATAGACGGTACCAGCCGTTCCAGCTGACCCAAGAGTCACACATTATTTGAGAGGAATGTTGATTGTTGGTGGATCGCCATGGGTCATCCAGGACATTGTAGCTGTAGCAGGGGTCAACAGGGGGAGCTGTTGTGATGGACACATTAGAAAAATTGCTGACCGAATGAATGTTATAAAAATAATCTGTATGAAAACTCTAGAACAGGGATTTTCAAACTGGGGTCCGCGGACCCTTGGGGGTCCGTGACGCAAAGCCAGGAGGTCTTCAAAATAATTTGCTGTACCGTATTTTCCGGACTGCAGCTCGCATTTTTTATCTTCTGAAATGCGCTATGATTTATATTCCAAAGTGACTTATATAATGCATTAATGTCAAATAAGCAGTGTAAACACTTAAAAGCGGTCACTTCAAGGTTTATATCTATAGCTAAATATGTTTCTCATGTCTGTTTGACAAGTAGAAAGTATCGCTGAGTTTTTCTTCATTTTAGGAAGTGGTTCACAATCACATAGACCAAGACGGCAAGCACATTTTGTTTGTTTTCTTTAATTTGTCATTTTATTTATTTTGTCATTTTGAAGGTACACAAATAAAAATAGACCATTTTGAATGAAGTCTTGCTCTTATCTGACGGATATCATATTTTTCCAATGATAAAAGGAATCGTCTCAGGTTACCCGAGAAGGGGAACGAGACACTGCGTCCCCTAGAGGACACTTTGGGGAACCCCCTCAGCGTAACCCCCTCCCCGCCCCCCGTCTTGATTTTGCGAGGATCACAGCCGAAGAGGTGAGACACGAGCCGCGAAATAGCCCACCATCTCCGCGCACTTCTCACATCTATGCACACAAACGGAGGGAAACCCCTCCTGCACTATCAAATGGTAATTTACACGAAGTGGGAACGCGAGAAGCGGTACTGCCCATCTACTTTTAAACGTCTTGATATTGTGAGGATCATAGCCAAAGCGGTGGGACGCGAGCCGCGGAATAGCCCACCATCTCCGCGTACTTCTCACATCTATCCACACAAACGGAGGGAAACCCCCTTGTGGTAAGCACTGCAGGTCATAAGAAGTGGGAACGCGAGAAGCGATACAGCCCATCTACTTCAACCGTTATAATATTGTGAGGATCACAGCCGAGGAAGTGGGACGCGAGCCGCAGAATTGCCCACCATCTCCGCATACTTCTCACATCTGTGCACAAAAAACGCTATCACATGGTAATTTACAAGAAGTGGGAACGCAAGAAGCGGTACTGCCCATCTACTTTAAACAGTCTTGATATTGTGAGGATCATAGCCGAAGAGGTGGGGTGCGAGCCGCGGAATAGCCCACCATCTCCGCGTACTTCTCACATCTGTGTACAGAAACGGAGGGAAAACCCTCCCTGTGCTATCACATGGTAATTTATAAGAAGTGGGAACGCGAGAAGCGATATAGACCATCTACTTCAACCATTATAATATTGTAAGGATCATAGCCGAGGAAGTGGGATGCGAGCCGCGGAATAGCCCACCATCGCCGCGTACTTCTCACATCTGTGCACACAAACGGAGGAAAAAATCTTTCCCTGTGCTGTCACACAGTAAATTATAAGAAGTGGGAACGCAATAAGCGTTACTGCCCATCTACTTCAAACCATATAATACTGTGAGGATTACAGCCGAGGAAGTGGGACGCGAGCCGCGGAATAGCCCACCCTTCTCGCATATATCTCACAGTGTTAAGCGCAATACAGAAGGGGAAGCGCCCTGCCTTATTGCATAACAGATTAAGAAATGGGAATGCAAGCTGCAATACTGCCCATCTTCTCAACACATGTCACAGTCTTGTGCAGTACGGAGGCAACCTGCCTCATCCCGTTTACTTGAAAATAAGAAGTGGGAAGCAAGAAAGATTCTGCCCAACTTTCTAAACCCATGACACAATTCGTATAACAGAGAAAAAGCTGAAGGAGTGGGACGCAATTCACGGAATAGCCCACGTTCCTCAACACATCTTACAACCTAACACCAATACAACGGGAAAGCCGCCATTGTACTGGGAAAACTATGAATTGAAATTAGTGACTGATCCCCACTACATAACAAAATTGTAATAGAAGAAAAAATACTTTTCAAGTTGCAAATGACAACATAAAAATGAAATCAACGTGCAACTGCGGCAGTAAGGGGCTTTATTAACAAAAGCTAACAGTAAATCAAATCAAAGCCTTGGACTCAGGGCTTCGGCTTGCCTTTCTTGGCTTCGATAATTTCCCTGAGGTGCTGTCTCTGCCTTGGGCGAGGTCGCTGCCCAGCGCCCCGACTCCTCGGAGGCGGGGCTCTTGCAGCTACGCTCGCCTTCTGACTCTGGCGCCAGCTGGGCCCGGCGGCAGGCTCAGCTTCAGGTGGTTGATCGAAAGGACGCCACCTACGGCGAGGGATGTAGTGCTCAAACGCCGGTGACTTCACCTTCACCTCCCTGAACTTACGGACTACTGTCTCAACAGCAGCTCCGAAAAGCCCGGCAGGCGAAACCGGGGAATCAAGGAGAAAAGACCTGTCCTTCTCCTTTAGCCCTGACAGGTTAAGTCATAAATGCCTCTCCGTGACAATGAGTGCCGCAAGAGATCGGCCGATGGCGCGAGCCGCTTGCTTGGTTGCATGGAGAGCAAGATCACATGAGCGGCGGAGCTCCTCGATTTCAGCAGGAGCCACGCCCCCCCGCCGCATCAGCGTCCTTCAGCAGATCCACCTGGTAAGCCTGCAATACAGAGATATTATGCAGGGTACCGCCCGCCTGCCCAGCCACCGCGTATGCCTTGCCCACGATCCTAGATGTAAACTGGCACGGCTTCGAAGGCAAGGTAGGAGCCCTCCACAAAGATGCCTGGGGAGCAGCGAGATAACGCGCAAGGGATTCCTCAATCTGAGGTATCTTTGTGTACCCGCTGTCTTCCAGCCCCTTCACATTAGCATAGTTTGACTTGTTAGGGGGAAAGACGCGGGCAGAAAAAGGATTTCTCCATGACCTAAACAGCTCGCTGTGAAGCTCAGGGAGGAATGGAAGGCTCGGAGGGGGCGGAGCGTTTATGACCTGCTAGGAAGCGCTCATCCAGACGGCTACTAGATGCGTGTTCCTGCATCTCCGCCGACCAGTCCAGGGTTAGCCTGGAGGTGGCGCGGGTCATGACGTCCAAGAGTTCCCCATATGCGGGTGACGAGGAGGAGGAGGCGGTTTGTGATGTAGCCTCCGCCTCAACTCCTGTCACGTCTATCTCCTCGGAGCTAGACCGGCCGAGTAACATGTTCTCTGCCGGATCAGAAGAAACCGGAGACTGGGCTTCCAGATCTGGTTCGAGAGCAACAGAGCTGGCAACCGAGGATTGGTATAGGGAGAGACCATACCAGCCGTCAGCCAGCTATAACTGCGGGGCCACATGGGGGGGGGGTTGGGGGGGGGTCCCGGGGGGGGGGGGGGGGAGTGCAGACGGTGCAGAAGCTTGGCTTCCATCCTCTGTAAACAGAGCTAAGTGGGAGCGCAGCTGTTTCACTATGAAACGATCACAGTGGGCACAGACGGCTCCCTCGAGAGCCGACCATGCATGCTGTGCCCCCAGACACACCACACATAGCTCATGAGAATCACTAGGTGTGATGTACCTTTCAGACGGTGGGACACATCTTTTAAAACTGCACTCAGTCATTTTATTATTTTTTTCTCAGCGTTCTATCACACACAAGCTGATGACGTGTGCTACAGGTGCCCTTTTATACTCAAGTTCATTGTCTTGTTTCCACATGCACTTCAGACACCAGTCATGCTGAGGGCGTTCCCCAAAGTGTCCTCTAGGGGACGTAGTGCGAGTTCCCATTCGATAGGGAAACACAGTGTTCGCGCTGGCGCCTCCCGCGCGCACACAACATAATCAGTTCTAGCATTGCATCTTGACATAACAGCCTTATCATCAGTAAACTAAATGAGACAACTAAACCTACAAAAGGTATTTGATGACTCAATTTAACTTGTCTGTTGTACAATATATAGGTTTTGCCGGTCAGCGTGAGCATGCCGTGGTGTTTTTCCAAACACTTTTTTGCATATGTGAAGGATGCTGTTAGTAGATATTTGGACATGAGAGAATTACAAAGCCTTCTTTACATAATAAGTAGCCTAATAGTTTAGCAACCAAATGTTAGACAGCGTAACGTTTCACTCATGGAAATTATTCATGCCGAATGAGAGGTTTGCGAGCCCACTATGTGGTTAAGTTTCAGTAAGTAAGTTTAGTTTGTTATGGACATAGCCATAGGCGCCGATTTATGTTTCTGCCGGTGGGTGCAAAAAACAAGCATTTCATTTTTTTATAAAACACATTTTCACCGCTGTTTACACAAGTAAATGAAAACCGGGCTAAGTTATCATACACATACGCAACAAATGCTTAACATATTTAAACATTCTCATTACTCAGTAATTCATTATACTGGGTGTTAGTTTTTTCTAGAGTAGGCTATACATAAAACATAAATAAAAATGTGGAAAAAATGGAAACGGTTGTCATTCTTTTTACCCTATTACTTGTTATATTTATTTGCTCAATGTCTTCTGGGTTTTGGTTCTTTTACTTTTGTAGAGAGCCCATAGTAGCCTATAACAAAAAATAATATATATCTCTTTATTGTGTTTGGGCCCCCCTGGACAAGCAAACATAGGCACGTGCCTAGAATGCCTATGTGTAAATCTGGCCCTGACTGAACATCATTTATTCATTTCTGAAGTTTATTTAGCTATGAATTTTACTGCACTTTTGTGTAATGGGGGAGATGCATACACAAAGATATTCATGAGGGTTTAAAAGGAAACAAGATAATACTTTACCAGAGGTTGTGATTGGTGAAGTTATGGATTCTATGGGTGGGATTGTCTGTGTTGATGTAGACACTGATGGGATGGTCTGACTTATGGCTTCTGGTGTTAAGAAAGTTTTTTTTATATCAACATCAGTTATTATTAAGCAAAGCCCAGAAAAGACTAAATTACTTAAATACATATGAGCAAATACTCACCTACACAGTAATCTCCACAAAACAGTGGCTTGACAAACTCATAAACATAGTAATTTCCTGGACAGGCTTTGACTCATATAGGGTGGGATGTGTATTCACAGCAGCCACTCCATGTGGAAGCACAGACCTGACGGGTGACCACTCCATCTTCCAGCTGTGGATGAGGGCCGTTGAGCCACAGTGGCTCATAAGAGCCACACATGCCATAATTAACACATGATTTTGGCATCTGAGCATTTTGACCATTGAAGAACAGCCTGTACCAGCCATTCCACTCCACATTATAATCACACAAGCCATAGTAGTAATAGTTATTATAGTAAGGATTGTCAGTGGCTCTCCAAAGCTCATCCAGACTGGTGTAACTGTAGCAGGGGTCTACACTTGGGGTACTGAAAGGTACTATGGGACAAAAAAGTAGAAAGAGAACAGATGCATATTATATCTATTCAGTATAATAATATGAATACAAACCAATCCAATTTTTGATAAACATGGCAAATGAAAATATGAATGAATGTACCTGCACAATATACAGGAGCTGGGATCGAAATTGTTGGTCTGGTAAATTTGTAGACATAATAATTTCCAGGGCAAGCTTTGACTTGGATTGGTTCAGATCTGTAGTAACTGCACTGAGCATGACGAGAGCCATAAATTTCACGAGTAACAACTCCATCTTCTAGACGAGGATGAGAGCCACCAAGATACAGAGAACTAAAACCTCCACATGACATGTAGGACATACACCACTCAGGCATCTGAGCACTCGACTCATTAATAAAGAGTCGATACCAGCCATCCCATTCTTCACGAGTGTCATCATGATCAGAGATGTATCCATACATAGACCAGTAATTGAATGTGCTTCTCCAGTAGTTGTCTATTATGTTGTAGTTATTGCACGGGTCGTAATCTGTTAGTGGAAGACCAAAACAGACCAGTCATAAAGTATTTCAATGAGCAACTTCACAAGTGCAGATCTGAACTAATCAAACGTATTAACACAAACCTGAGATTTCAGTTTCACTGCAAAAAAAATATAGAGAAAGAGAGAGACTAGGGGGGTGGGGGGTATATGAATCAATTCAAATGTAACTTACTCAAGGTGATGCTGGATCCAGTGATTATATCTGGACTGACAGTGGAAACCGGCCATGAAATGGTGTTGACATCTGAAAAGGACATTCAAGACACGATTGAAGTAATTTTAAACGTTTTGAAAGACTTTGTTTAAAAAATGAGAAAAAGCACTGTACCTGTGCAGTATCCTGAACACCAGAATTGTGGATTCACAAGTTCATAGACATAGTAATTGCCTGGACACGCTTTCACTCTAATGGGGTTTGTCTTGTATTCACAGCAGCTGCCCCAATAAGACCCTACACAGACCTCTCTGATCACCTCTTCATCCTCTATCTGAGGGTGAGGACCATTGAGCCACAGATTATAGATTGTGTTACAGCTGTATGAATCCACACAGGTCTCTGGCATCTGGATGTCCATTCCATAGTAGAAAAGCCGGTACCAGCCATTCCAGGAGAAATATTCATCACAAATCCAGTCTCCACTTTCATTGTTGGCTCTCCAGGGACGATCCAGAGACTCATAGTTGTAGCAGGGATCACCGCTGATGTTGCTGAAAGCAACTGTCATGGAGTTTGCAAAAGTACTGTTAAAATACTGGGACCCACTTTTTATTAAGTGTCACCAATTACAATATTCTAAAATTCAAATTTATAATTGAACCTACTGTGCAGACATATGATATTTACATTGTGCTTATATTTAACAATACATGCAATCAGTTACAGCTGTAATTAATTTCTGTAAGTACATCTGATTTCCGGAAGAAAACTGTTGACTCGTCCCTTACTCCTTAACGCACCCGTAAACATAACCATACCACCAAACCTGTCCCAACCCCAGGGGTGCCATTAAAGGGGATGCAGAATATGCTGAGCATATGGGCCCAGGATGATAGGGGGGCCCCAAATCACCACTTTGGTTGATAATTTTTTTTATATACAAAAACACGTTAACTAATAATATTGTATAAAATTGTTAATTAAAAACCTCAGAGAGACAGGACTACAGGTTAGCGAGAGTAAAGATCATTGCACACTGAGTCCGAAATTTTGGCATGCGTTTTTCAATTTTTTTCGTATTCGTCATTCTTTCCTATCAAAATGCTTGCTACAGATGCGAAAAACGCAGAAAATTGAACCTGAGCCAAATTTTTTTATGACAGACGAAAGTTTTGGAGGTAGTGTGTAAACGTGATTGACACAACATGAGGTCATATTTATTTTTGAACATGCAAAAATTTCAGACGGAAATTTTGGACAGTGTGCAACGACCTTAAAGTGATAGTTCACCCAAAAATGAAAATTTGATGTTTATCTGCTTACCCCCAGGGCATCCAAGATGTAAGTGACCTGTGTTTTTCCCCCCCAGTAGATACACAATGAAGATTTTTTAACTCAACCGTTGACAGTCTGCAGTAGTATAAATGGAAGTGGAATGGAATCACGGCTTTGAGGTCACAAAAAAAACATACACACACAACCACCAATCTAAACCCGCGGCTAGTGACGATATATCGATGTGTAAAGACACGAAACGAACGGAACAGTATTTATATAGTGTTTTACCTCTGATAAACTGAACTGAACTGTCCTGAGCGCGTCCTCAACAAGCCGGGAGTGAAGGCATCTTCTTTTCTTCTTGCGTACCGGCGGATCGTAGTAGAAAGTGACATAACCACCACCTAATATTCAATGGCCCATGACATCCTATAATTGAGATGTAGTAGAGCGTCTAATGCCATTTGAGGGGGGGATACTCGATGGAGGTTAATTGCACATAAGTCTGTGATCCGCCATAAAGCAAGAAGAAGACAACGTCACCGAGGCTGTCGAGGAAGCATGCGCTCAGGACGTGCTCAGGCCAGTTCAAACATTGCAGTGCATCAGAGGTAAAAACCGATATAAATACTGCTCAGTTCCTTGTACAGACCGATTGTTTAGTGTCTTTACAAATCAATGTATCGTCACGAGCCGCAGGGTTTAATTTGGTTTTGTTTGTGTATGTTTTTTTGACTCTCAAAGCCGTGATTCCAATTCACTTCCATTATAAGACTGACAGACTGCAACAGTATGAGTTAAAAATCTTAGTTTGTGTTCTACTGAAGAAACAAAGTCACCTACATCTTGGATGCCAAGGGGGGTAAGTGATTGATGACAGAATTTCCATTTTTGGGTGAACTATCCCTTTAAGGCCACAACATTTCACATTGATGGTGCTAATAAACAAGCAACTGTCAGTGAGAGTGAAGCAGGACAGTCCACCAGCAAGCCCAGTGTCACTGATGATAGCATGGAACAACTGAGTAAAACAGACAATGTAAATGCTGCTTGATCATGACCCCTTAAACTGGCCTTGCCCAGATAAAGTCACTAATTCATTTCGTTTGATGCTGACCGAGAATGGTCCTCCGAAATTCCCAGATGGTCCATTCCCAAGATCACAGGACAGTAATAAATGTTTTTCAAGAGCCTACTGCTATAGAAGATTAACAAATGGGGTACAAGTGGAGCGGGACCGATTGATGTTTTCCCATAAAGCAAACAAAGTATACTGCTTTGCGTGCAACGTTTTCGGTGGAGAAAAAACACACAACAGCTGCTTCGTGAAAGGATACAGTAACTGGCGATGTCTGTCAAGTAGATTAAAGCAACACAAAACAGGACCCAACCACACTGACGCTTAGTATGGAAAGAACTTGAAACTAGATTAAGACTAGGTAAATGCATTGACAATCAACTAAAAGCTGCGATGGAAGAAAAAGGTCGAGTTGGAAGCAAGTGCTGACCAGGGTGCTGGACTGCATTTTGTTTCTGGCAGAGAGGAACTCACCTTTACGAGGTAAAAATGCCCTGATCGGAAATCCAAGAAATGGAAATGTTCTTGGATTAATCGAGCTTTTAGCCCGTTATGAAACTGTCATGGCTCAGCACATCAAAAAATATAGACAGAAAAAAAAGTGTACTTCATATTTAAGTTGGTGTACACAAAATACAATTTTTTTAAATGCATCGCAGATTGTGTGTTAGATAAAATCGAGCGTAGCATTAGTTCTGGCAGGACACGTTAGTCAAGCTTGCATCAGCTGACTCAGCTAATCCACATCTACCTATAGGGATGCAACATCTATCACAGCACCCACATATTATGTCCTTCAGTATTATCAACAGCTTTTGCGTTGCTCAGTAGCTAATTAACCTCCTCCATTCCCCACCTCCTCCTCTCGTCCAGTCAGGATTCGGCCTTCTGATTCCCCTTTGAATCAGACTAATTTTCTAAAATGTTTAAATTAAATTATTGAACATAAATTATATCTGCAATACATTTATGTTGGTTCTCTTTTAATTACCCTGGGGGGTTATCGCTGCTCTCCCTTCTCTCATCCATGCTAGGCTGCATGGATGCGCAGGGAGTTCTTGCCCAGAACAGAACCATACCGCCATCCAAACTGTAGGCTAATTGTCAGTCATCTTTGACGATAGTGATTCTGTCAGTAATCAGCAAACAAGTGAGAGATGTGAAATATTATGCAGCTGAATTTGACTGCAGGCCCGACATATCTATATCTATAAGATAGAGGAATCGTTTGTGGGATTCAGCTCAGTTACTGACACAACAGGTCAAGGACTTGGGGAGACTTTAACTGCCACATTGGAAAACCTAGGGATTGACCTATTGAATTGTCGCAGTCAAAGTTATGATAATGGATCAAATATGAGAGGAATTCACAGAAGAGTACAAGCTTTAATTCTGGAAAAAATCCAGATGCATTGTTTATGCCGTGTGCGAGTCACAGCCTTAATTTGCTATTGTGCGATGCTACCTCATCAAACAGAGCATGATTGAATTTTTCGGAACTGTTCAAAGACTGTACACAATGTTTGCATCTTCAGTGAAATCCTGGGACATTCTGAAACAGTTTGGGGACATAACATTAAAACCCCTCAGCGATACGAGATGGGAGGCAAAACTGGAATCGGTCAAAGCTCAGAGGTATCAGCTCGGTGGCATACTCAACGCCTAAAGATGGCAAAATTTCTTCAGAGGCACATGCACTGTCTAACGAAATTCAGACTATGGAATTTATGGCTTGTCTTGTTATCTGGAATGACATGTTGCCCGAAATCACATGCACCATTACAGCAGTGCAATCTGCCGACATTTCACTGGATACAGCTGTTTTGTTGATTGACAACCTGAAAATGTTATTTTCCCAGTACAGAGAGGATGGGTTTGAAAAGGCTGTGACAGATGCTCGTCTTTTAGCGAATGAATGTGATGCCTCTACAGAGTTTGCACAGAAGTGCAACAGAAAGCACAAAACATTTTACGATGAAGTGAGCGCTGGTAAACCAGGGCACCAGGAGGCCCAAATTCATTTCAAACAAACAGTGTTTTATGTAATCGCTGACACCATAAGCAGTGAACTCAACACCAGATTTTAAAATCTGGGGCAGATTTCTGATAAATTTAGTTTCATTTTGCAAATGAGTGAAATGTCAAAGGAGGATTTAGAAGAATCCGCAAGGTGCTATGTAGCAACATCGCAGTATGTGTTGAACGACCTAATTCAAGATGTCTGTCGTGTAAGCGGCCTTCTATGTGCGTGCAAAACCACAATTAAAAAACTTAACTTCATTCTTCAGAGAAACCTTGAATCATTATTCCCGAATTTGGTTGTTGCATTAAGAGTGTTCCTTACCATGCCTGTCACAGTGGCCTCTGCAGAGAGGTCATTCAGTAAACTGAAACTTATAAAAAAGTATCTACGATCTACAATGGACCAAGATCGATTAGTGCATCTGGCACTCATATCAATACAGCACGCAGTTGCACGATCTACTCCCTTTGATGAAATGTTAGAAAAGTGGGCAAGCATGAAAACAAGACATGTTCAAATGTAATTGTGTGTTACCTTTATGTCTGAAAAATTTAGGACAAGAAACTCTTAATTTTGCTGGCTACCAGTTCTTTTTTTTATGTATAATAAGACTGCAGAGTTAAAACTTCTGTACTGCTGTTCAGTTAAGCTTGTTGCGGTGTTTAGCTGCTTTTATGGGTTTTTATATTTCTTTATTGTTACTGCCTAGATTGTAATATCGTTCTGAGAATAGAAAGGAAAACTGTTACAAATAAATTTAACTGTTAAAAATTATTTTTGTAATGATGATTTAAAGAACAATGAAATAATAAGGGTTGTATAGAGAACTAGTTAAAACTGCAACGATAGATAAAAGCATGGTAATATATTATGTAATATTATTATGTATTAAAGTTAACTTAAACTGAAACTAAAATTAAAACCTTAAAAACATTTTCGTTACTTGAAATAAAATATTTCAATGTTATTTGAAATAATATAAATGTTAAGTAATAAATGATTTCATTTTCTTATTCTGTGTCTTTTAATTTCTTAAACGTCAGACACACACACACACACATTCAGCAGGAAGAAGGGGGCCCCAATTTATGTCTTGCATACCGCCCTTAAAACTTTTCATGGCGCCCCTGCCCAACCCCTAACTATTTCCCACCTAATGAGCTACAAAAGTGTTCCATAACATGAACACAATGAGAACATTGTACCTAACAATTCATCTTTTTGGTGTAAGCACATATTAGTTAGACGTCTAATATAAAGTGGAAACAAAAACAGTATGTATCTGTGTATTTAGTTTATCTGGCTGCAGCCTGCAGAATGGGACAGAGCAACACCATAACTACTCTCATTGGCAAATGTACTAGCATGAAGTATAGCAACAAATAAATTGTGTTAATTTGTTTGTCATCCATATATCTAAACTGTGAAAGCAGGGCAGTTTATCAATGCCTTCATTATTTTAGTATGTGAGCTAACTTGATGTTGAACCTAATGTGAGCTACTGTTTAGGCTAACACACAAACGGCCTAAAATTTAAGCAAACGGTTCATTATTGTCACGAATCCGGTCCATGAACTTTCCTTTTCATTGACTCTCGCACCACACAAACTGTTGCATAGCACCCCGGACTACATTTCCCATCATGCATTGCACTGATTGCACTCAGCACGAATTGCACACACCTGTTTACACTGATTGCACCCAGCTGTTTCATATCACTCCCTCACTATTTAACACTCACTCTGATCCCTTCCCTCTGCCGAGTATTGTTTCAGCATTTATCACTCCCCTAGAGATAGCTACTTTACGGAGCCCTTGTCATAGCCTTAGCCTTAGCCCTAGTCGTTTGCCTTAGCCTTAGCCTTAGCCCTAGTCATTAGCCTTAGCCTTAGCCTTAGCCTTCTCGGTTTCTGATCTTCGCCTGGTTCCCTGGATTCACCCCTTTGTCTTGCCCCTTTTGATTCTGTCTGCCGATCGTCGACCTGCTCTAGCCCTAGGACTATTCTTGTGTTTTGCCCACCATATACCTGTCTGACATTATCTGACCCATGCCTGTTTCATGACCACGTCTCTGTCTTCGTTTCAATAAAGCTTGCATATGGATCCGCACGTCTCACGTCTCGTCAGCCCCGTTACAATTATCTTTAGCCAGAGGTTAGGTGAATTATGAAAACAAATACATTATAAACGAAGCAATTACTGATTCTGTAATATCACCATTCACTTAAAAAAATCTGTGAAAATAGGGCACAATGTACTGTATTGATTTGAAGGAATTTTCCATATTGGTTTTTTACAGTTGTTTCACATATATTTTGAATTTTGCACTTCACTGCATTGTGTTTTATGTGCTATAAGAGGGTGTGGTAAGACCTACATAATGGTTAATGGATGGCACAACATTGATTCTAACTGGTTAAACCATACTCATTTCATTAAACAATCCATTAAAATATGTTAACTAATAATTAACCTTGTTAGATCATTTACTCTTGATATTGACTTTTAAAAAAAATTGACAACATTTTAAATAGAAAAAAAACAATAAAAATGCACCTGCACAATATGACGGCATAGGGGCTGATATGTTGGGTTTGACAAATTCATAGACGTAATATTCTCCTGGACAGGCTTTGACTTGGATGGAGGTGGATGTGTTGTCGCCACACTGAGAGGAAGGTGCCCACCACCACTCCCACCACCAAAATGAATTACTTCCCATGACTTCACGGGTCACCACTCCATCCTCAAGTGTTGGATGAGAGCCGTTGAGATACAGTCCAGTGTAGCCACCACATCTCATATGACTCACACACCACTCAGACATCTGGGCACTTTCTCCATTCAAATACAGCCGATACCAGCCACTCCATTCAACACGGGTGTCATCATTTTCAAAATATTCATGTGGGCTTTGTTGTATGTCTCTCCAGTATTCATCAAGAGTGGTGTAATCATAGCATGGATCAGAGCTGGAAGTTGTAGATTCTGTGAGAACAAAAAAAACAGTCCTGTGATGATACATAGTCACTGATTATGTGTCAAAAAGTGGTACATTAGAGATACAGTTGCATTTTTATAAACAAGTAAACAGAGGTGTAAAGTATTTGAGTAAATGTAACTAATTACTGTACTTGAGTATATTTTCGGATACTTTGTGGTTGTACTGAGTATCAAAGATATTAGCAACTTTTACTCTCTACTTCACTACATTTTTAAATGAGTATCTGTACTCTGTACTCTGCTACATTTGAAATGAGTGTTGCAGTTACACATTACATTTTGCATGGCACCTAGCTTTTTCTGCAGCAGTTTATTTCTGCTACAAAACACGTGATACTGCCTACTACAGGACACTGAGAGTCCTAGATCTTATGAGTTTTGACCTTACTTACCCAAACTTGTCAACAAGGCTCCTTTATGTTAATGCGAGTTCCTTAGCAAGTAGTTGTGAATCGCAGGTGTTTTATATACAAGATGAGGACATGACTGCAGCGGCAATGAGGCCCAAACCAGCGCATTCACTGCAAGAAGGCTTTGACTTTTTAATTTTACTCAACGTTATTTTAATTTATCTTTTTTGAAGGATGTTGTTGTTGTTATGCGGTTTTGCAATTTGAGGGGCTCCGTTAGAATATAAATGTGATTGCTCTCCTCACAAATCAGCTCTTTCTTGCTTTTGTTACATGTTCTCTGTGCCTTGTCTTGGACTTTTTTGTCACTTCCTGACTTCCATGGTGTTTAGTCAGTTTGTAGTCCATTTGTTCATTGGTTCCCCTTGATTAGTCTCCCCAGGTGTGTCTTGTTATCTTGTTAAGCTTGTTAGCCCCCGTGTATATATAACCCTAGTGTTTCTTTAGTTCCTTGTGAGTTGTTGAGTGTAATGACTGTCTGTTTGCCCATCATTCTGTTCTTTGTTTCCTGTGGTTATTGGCTTATGGTTGTTTAGTTTATGTATCCGACTCTGCCTGTTTCCCCAGCTTCTCCACAACGTTACAGTTTATCACTGGCATGTCTCTTTGACTAGTGCATTTTTGAGCCTATATTTATTATAAGTAAAATACTTAAGTATTGTTACTCAAGTTGTTTTGGAATTGGTGACTTGTAATGTGAAGTGGAGTAATTTTCACTGTAGGGTATCAGTACTTTTACTCAAGTATGGCTTTCATGTACTCTTTACACCTCTGTGAGTAAATATTTGGATAATAAGATGGATAATATGATTCTCACTATTTAAAATAGACCTGCCACCTAGATCTTAACTGAGCATTTTCTAGAAACTCTATCACTATTTGATTACAAGTTTGAATGACAATGACAATGTAAGACTAGCTTGATTTCCTGAAAAACTAGCTTGATTTCCTGAAAAAGCGGGAATCTTTATAGTTAGATAAACTTCTATAGTGGTAAATAAGAGACTACATCAATATATTTTCTGTGTCCCATTTCCTCAGATAGCAAAATAAATACCCCGCTATGTGTTTTCAGGAGGTATTTTCATGACTTTCAAAAAGAGGGGGAAAAAGAGATTGGTAGATTTTCCATATTTACCCACAGCAGCTGTTTTAGAAACATCCTTGCTGCAGCGTAAACTTTATTTTTTTTACCTGAGGCAAAAGTAATATAAGACAAAGTACCGTGTTATAATTTTACATAAATAAAAACATTTTTTTAAATAAAACTTGGATTGGAAAACTGCTGGATTTACGATGCTGATGACCATTGAAAAGCATCACCATCTGAGAAAAGGGTCCATATACTATGGCAAGCTGGTTTAACATTTAATCCTTAAATGTACTAGTATCTGTTTTAACGCTACTAGTATTTTTAGCTACTAGTATCTATGCCACTGAGTACTAGTACTTATTTTTTAGCTACTAGTGCTTATTCTTAAGCTTTTAGGTGTTTATTATTTAGGTTCTATTATCTTTTTAAAGATACTAGTACTTAATCGTTAGATACTAGTTCTTATTTATTATATACTATTACTTATTTCAATGCTAACTATTATACTGTTACTAGTAACACATTTCAAATTTTGGTAACACTTTATGTTAAGGTGTCCTTGTTACACGTTACATGTACATTCTATTATAATAACAATAAATTATGCATAAGGCACAAAGCCACAGAAGTAGACCCTTAAAACCTAACCATATAGTAAGTACATGTAGTTAATTAATATTACTCAGTACTTAAATGTATAATTTCACTGTAACAAGGACACCAAATATCTAATAATGGGTGCTAGTATCGAAAAAGAAAAGTAAAAATGTACCTAATGAATAGCTACTTCTGTCAGGACCACTATCGCCAAAGATTAGACAATAAGACAATTAGCATACAGTTTGGATTGGCGGTATGGTTCTGTTCTGGGCAAGAACTCCCTGCGCATCCATACAGCCTAGCATGGATGAGAGCAGGGAGAGCAGCGATAACCCACCAGGGTAAACAAAACAGAACCAACAAATGTATTGCAGATATCGTTAAAGTTCAATAATTTTTTGTACACATTTTAGAATTAGTCTGATTTAAAGGAGAATTAGAAGGCTGAATCCTGACTGACAGAGGAGTTGGGGATGGAGGAGGGTAATTATCTATTGAGCAATGCGAAAACTGCTGATACTACAGCGGGACCTTATATATGGATACTTAGATAGGTATCGTATTCCCATAGGTTGATGGGGATCAGCTGAGAGTCAGCTGATGCGAGCTTGACTAACGTGACTGCCAGAACTAACGCTACGCTAGATAATATAAAAAAAATCTAAAAAAATATCTACTAAGAAATGGGAAATGAGAAAGAAATGGAAATTTACATGGCCATCAATCTAATGTTAACATGAGACATGTGCCCGCTGATGAAGTGTCTGTGTGGAGTTGGACGGAATAATGCTAGCTGCAGGCAGATGGATGGCACTGGAGGCGCTTCACTGGCATCCACTCAAAATAACTCCTCATTTTTGGTCATAGAGATAAGAGTAATACATTTTTCGAATCTGTAAAAGAATATGGTTATTCGTCGCGCACTCACAATAACAACAAAACAGTGTGCTTTTGTAAAATAATGAAAGCAAACAGGATGTGCGTATTTCTGCCGTCTGTGAACTTGAGTGCGAAACTCTGTGTATATTTGCCTTGCAGATATGAAAACATATCTATAGAGAGCGAAATGTTTACTTTCAAATTAACGAAAATTAAAATGGAAAACAAATATTCTCAGATTATGTAACTGTATGAAAAACAGGCATTCGCCGGCTTCATCTCTTAAACCGAAAACAAAAAAGCACTAGTTTATCAATGAATTATTAAAATGTTAATGAAGTCTCCTTACTGTTTTTCCCTGACACATTCATAATCATTACTTCTGCCGGTGTGATGTGGCAAGCTTTATGCGTGTGCTTGAGCACTTATTAGGCTATGAAGGCAATTAAAGGCTCAATATTATGATTTAAATGGTTTATTAATAAACGTGCGATTAGTCGACTAATGCTTAAAATGAACAACTACTAATCGACCAGAAAAATCTTTAGTCGGAGGCAGCCCTAGTAATTAGGCTTGCTGTAGTAGTTAATCACAATATAGTACATCAGATTTCACTTATCGCGTGAAGATAGACTGACAGGACAATGTTGGAGGATTTAGTGCACAACAGATCCTGAGTGTCACTAACAAATATTTAATCTGGTACAATCAGTACCGCCACTCCCTATTCACAGAGTGCACAGGATCACAAATTCAAAAGTGAAAGTAAAAAGCGAGCATGCATTCAAAAGCGATTTCAATCACCGCATAATGATTGTGGCTTCCAGATACCTTCAAATTATATATAATATAATAACTATATAGTTGCAAGACAATGCAAAAGCACTGAAACAAATTTTTCCCATCACAGTTTTTTTTCCAACACCATGTCATTTTAGGGGCTTCTCAGAATGTAATTTCCTTTCCGAATGTGGTATTCGGCATCAGGCACATCCCTCGTTACTAGTATCTAATGAATGTACACTAGTATCTAATAACTACTAGTGTCTATTTCAAAGGTACTATTGTATCTAATGAAGGGGGCCCAGTATGTGTTACGGGGCTGACGAGACGTGAGACGTGCGGATCCATAGGCAAAGCTTTATTGAGCAGAGAGGTCAGAAACACAGGCAGGTAAAGTAATGAGGGCTCTGTAGTGTAGCTATCTAACGATATGCGCTAAACAATACTCGGCAGAGGGAAGGGATCAGAGTGAGTGTTAAATAGTGAGGGAGTGATATGAAACAGCTGGGTGCAATCAGTGTTAACAGCTGTGCGCAATCCGTACTGAGTGCAATCAGTGCAATGAATGATGGGAAATGCAGTCCAGGGTGATATGTAACAGTCTGTGTAGTGCGAGAGTCAATGAAATGGGAAAGGGTGACCTCTGATGGCTAGCAGACGGAAGTTCATGGACCGGATTCGTGACAGTATGTAATAAATAAGAACTAGTAGCTAATGAATAAGTACCAATATCTTTTTAAAAAGGTTCTAGAACTTAAAGAATAAGCACTAGTAGCCAACAAATAATTACTAGTGGCTAATGGAATAGATAAGTAGCTAAATAAATAAATGCTAGTATTAAGAAAACAGAGAACAATGTGTTTTTTAGATTACATGTTAAATAGCTTGAGCATACAGGATTCTTTTCACGAAAAGATCACATAGAATGCCAAAAGTTCACTAAGAATGTGTATATACCACATCTAATGTATCTTGTTAATCCATTACCCAAAACATTGTTTCGTTACGAAGAAACAGTATTTGTGTGAGTTTTGACACAGAAACATCACTCGCTGCTATATCTCTCGCCGCAGATAGGCATATCACATTTTCCTACAATCACCGTGTTCTCTCAATCTCTACTTATGAACTGTGGCCCCCACGCAGGTTTTTCGTGGTGACGTGACACGCGTTGTGCGAGGCGCGTCGTTTAGCACGCGGCTTCAGACAAGATCTGCGCGGGCACCACCGGCGGGCACACATGACCCGGTCAGCTCAGTCAAAATTTTAGAATAATTTGAAATTGGAGTCAGATTAACCTCAGATTAACTGCATGTAGATAGAATGCTGAAGCTAAATTAACTAATTAAGTGAATTTAACAGAAATCAGGTAAAAGACTTACACATAATGTACCTTCTGTTTGTTCATAAAGTGTAAAATGTAAATGTTTACACTCTCAGAAAAAAAAATAGGCACAAAAACTAACACTGGGATGTAACTTTAAAAGGTACAAATATGTACCATTTAAGTACTAATATGCACACTTTAGGTACTAATATGCACAAAATTAGGAGGAGGGCTTGCTATCTACTGCGAACACAGTCACTCAGTATATTTACTTTGGGGTATACATGTAAAAGTGTATACTTCAGTGTGTGTGAGGTAAATTTCATCATCAGACAGATTTTTCGCAAATGTGCCTTGAATTTTTTTTTTTGCATTATTTACTTTGTCCACAAGTTGTCAACACTGTGCCGAACAACAACACCCTACCGATGACAGCAACAACAGATGCCCACATTGACAAGCATTTATATGAGGGTGATAAGAATTATTTGTAACTTTAGTTTAAATACATTTCTATCAGTCATAACTTCTGAATATAAATAGCACAGAAACTAGACAAGGACAAAACTTTCTAGTGCATGTGCATGCTATCAAATGGAGTATACCTTGAAAGGCTATGCATTCGGCTGTAAGCATTTGCTAAGTGTTCACGTCAAAGCTGGGCTATGTTGGACTTAAGGGGACATCCTAACTGAAACTGAACATCTTGATTGATTTGGAATGCTGGACATATGTAGCAAATGCACACAGGGCTCCATTCCAACAGATTTTGATGTTAGCATGATGCTAAACTAATGACACAATTCATCAAGTGCCAGTCCTTATTTGCTTTTATTTGTCCTTTATTTTCAGCCATTTGGAAATGTGAGTTTATTTTCTGTATTTATTACATAGATTAACAATTTTGTGAATTAAAATATAATAAAATATTTACTACAGGATCTTAACCATCACAGAACAAAAATATTTCATGATTAGAGTGAACTGAAACTGAGCATTCGGACAGTGTCTGCTATCTTGTCTTCAAAATTTGAGTTCACGCAAAAAAATCCTGAGGGAACTAATTTTGAAATTAATTATGAATTCTTTCATTGATCTTTTGTTTATTTTTCTCCCCATTTTAAATAGATGTCACAGCTGGTTAATGCTACGAAAGGGAAGGGTGGAGTCCAAAGCTTGGGAGTGAAATGGAAGCTGATGCACTTCTAAGGTTTTGGTTTTACATGAGATTCATGTACGTTAGAGTGAGTTTAGCTGGGTACTTAACAATGAGCAACATTGTACTGAGCAAGTCAGTTGGACAGTTTTAACAGCACTGACATAAAAAATGACAACCATTTGCCTCCATTAAGTAACAAAGTGCCTGAATTAGTTATGTGACTGCGGTCTGGATGAGATTGTATTGCTGCAAGATTTGATTGATCTATTCTACAGCTCCTTCCAAGGAGAGAAATAAGTAGACAGCAGCAAAAGAAGAGGAGAAGAGAATAGAAAGGAAGGAGAAAACTGCGAGACAGAGAAGAAAAAGAGAGGAGCTCCTGTTGAAAAAAACAGCATATGCAGGTTAGGTATGTTTTTTGACGCTGGGATGCGTTTAAGCTGGTCCTTTGCTGGTTTAAAGTGGTCCTTTGCTGGTTTAAGCTGGTCAATTGCTGGTTTATGCTGGTCCTTTTGCTGTTTATGCTGGTCCTTTTGCTGGTTTATGCGGGTCATGTGCTGGCAAAGGACCAGCATAAACCAGCAATGGACCATCTTAAACCAGCAAAGGACCGCTTAAACCAGCAAAGGAACAGCTTAAACCAGCAAAGGACCAGCATTAAACCAGCCAAGAGGACCAGCATAAAACAGCAAAGGACCAGCCTAAACCAGCAAAAAGACCAGCATAAAACAGCAAAAGACCAGCAAAAACCAGCAAAAAAACCAGCAAAAACCAGCAAAGGACCAGCTAAAACCAGCAAAGGACCAGCATAAACCAGCAATTGACCAGCATAAACCAGCAAAGGACCAACAAAAACCAACAAAAGGACCAGCAAAAANGAAGTAAGTGAAGCCAGAAGGTTCCCACCAGATGGCCGTATCTATCTTGTCATACGGGATGTCTCTACCATAGTCCACCAGTTCTTGAGGATAGCCGGGCTCCAGGTTGGCTTCTCTGAACAACCAATACTGATTCCCTACAGGTGGATAGAAAGAGGCAGTAGTGATAATCTGACACTTTTTTGTAAATTTCTATTAAATATTGTGTAAACGTTTTTTAAAAGATTTTTTATGTAATATTTCCGCAATTTTATGTTTAGTGGTGTCCCAATTCAGAGGCTGCATTCCAAGACCGAATGCGTCACAGCGGCGCACACAAAAGGTTACAAAACATTTCACTACAACACTGTTAGAAAACAAACAAGTACTTGTATAAGTCAGCGCATGGAAGCAACCCTGTACGTCACTTGAACATCACATTGAACTGATACTGTGGAGACTCTGGGATGGCAGCACCACCACAATAAATACTCCTCAATACAGCCTTTGTTTCTGGGCAGGAAGGTACAACGAATGGATCCTTTGCAGCACAGGCTGTCCCTAGCTTAATTGCGCACTGGTGAGAAGGAGTCTTTTTTTTTGAGAGCGAGGCAGAAATTGAGATGATTTGAGCTTTGTGAAATGGTGCGTTATCCAATAAACAAAGCTTGGTTCGACCTTCTCTGACTTTAAATGTGTGGCCTTCGAAATCTGTATCCAATACAGCAAATGAGACACAGCTTTATTCTCATTTACTATCATACAGGTTTATACATCGGCCACCCATCGAAAAAACATATTGGTTAACCACTAGAAAGCAGGTTTTAAAAAAACGTCAAAAGTTCATGAATGGACATGAAGAAAGAGAACAGAGGTTGAAAACAATGGCAAGGAAGTAGAAAAGACAAGAAGTGGGAGGCAGCAACACTCAGGATTTCATGGTGCATGTACAGGGACTTTCCAACCTTTGGCACAGTAATACAAACTCCAAAACTCAACCACAGATTTGTGTTTACTCTCTGTTATAACTCAAATAACTGCACTACAGCACTGCAAGAGATGCACCAACAATGCGGGTTTGGTTCAAATCCCACATTTTAGTGGTTAAAGCGACAGCGAAATCATCGCATGTAGCCGTTACAGAAACACTGGGATAAGCTTGAGCTTTTATTATTTTACAGTATGGCAGACACTGAGGCACCATCCTCATGGACCCGTTTGATTCAGTCGGCCCATGTCCAAGTCCAACCGTTGCTGTCAGCATCTGGTAGAAGCGCTAGCTGACGCAATGGCCTCGCCTCACTAAGACCAGATGTTGCTCCTAAGATTTTGGTCTCCTGGTTTTCTCCAATGGCAGAAATCCAAATTTTAAAGGGCCTTGCCAATGACATCATTACTTGCCATGCACAGTTTCTTTATTGGAGCCAGCTTTTCTCAAGTCTAACAAATATGCATTCATCTTCACAGAAATCTTCACCAGGAAGTTATTAGATGTCTGTTTCAGGGGTGCAGGGTGTTGATATGTATAACTAATGTGGGAAACCTCACTGTGGTTTGAGCAGTTTTTGATCTCAATCTGCTGGCAGGGCTTGATAATGAGAGTGGCCCACTGACCGAGTTTCAGACCAGTTGACTTTGCACCAGAGCCATTCATTGACACTGTTCATGTAGTTTTATGACTTTTGGATTTGGTTTCCTGTTATAAATTGGGCTGATTTAAATATGACACCAGGGTAAAGTTATCTAGCTGGATATTAAGCATGGATGTTGTTGAAATTGCAAATATGACCTGTAAATGTTCTAGAAGCCCTAGTAACAATGGATTAAGAATTACAAAGCAATCAACAATGTTTGCACAGCAAAGTGCATTTATGTGTAATGGAGTTACATTATTATGTAAATAAATAAAACAGAGTAACATTTGTTTTCATTTTTTTTACATTAAAATTTGTTTTAATTCTGACCCATACAAAAATGTAAAATTCTAAATAAATAAAAAAAACATTTGGTAGTAGGACAGTGAAACTTTTTTCACTCCACCATTTTTTTAAGTTTGTATTTTACATTTTTATATGCACCAATAAAGAGTTAAGAGTTTAGACTATTTTTCATTGAAAGTTTTCTTTACTAGCTAGTCTAATTATAGTTATGTAAAAAAAAATCGTCTTGTTGAGTAAATGTGTGTTTTGCTTCCTTTGCAAAATATATGGCCAATTTCAGAATTATTCGACGCCAAATTACATTTAGTTCTTAAACCCATATACTGTATGAACCAAAAATGTCTCTGAAACTCTACTTTTTTTTAAGTTCTGGAAAACCCAGTAAGAATGGATAAAAATTCAAAACTAATTAGTAATGTTTGCACCGTGACAAACTGAGCAGACTAGAGCAAAGTATATTTATGAATTTATAGGTATAGGAAAAATTGTAATGCAAAAAAATACACTATATTATTATTTTTGGTGGTGGGGCAGAGAACTGCAAAAAAAATACATCATGCAAAATACTAAAATGTTAATTTTTAAAAATTCAAATTTCAGTAGCTGGAAAAATAAAATGGCAAAAATTACGTACCTGTCCTGATTGAAGCAAACAAAATGTATGGCCAGAATTATGCAGCTCAAAAATTTAATTTTGTACATTTACCTTAAACTCATATATAAACCAAAAAGTCGTGTCCACACGTACACGGGTATTTTTATAAACTGAGTTTTTCCTTCTTCCGTTTTTAAAAAAAATCTCCGTCCACATGAAAACACAAATGCATGCTATGAAGCACTGTCAAGAGCATGCCAAACCAACATGTGGCGACATAATCTCAACCGTAAAGCCATGTTAGCCAATCAGAAACCTGAAAAAGTCTCCAGTAGTCGAAGATAACAGCACATGCTCCGACGTCACAAGCCAAAAACTCGGGTTTCACTGTCTACACGATAACACTGCAACAGGAGTTTTTGAAAATCTTCACCCTGGCAGGCATTCAGGGACTGGTGCTGCGTTTGCGTGTGGATGAACGGCCTAACCGCGTATAAAAAGCTGCGGTTTTAAAAATAACTGCGTTTGTGTGGACAGGGCCTAAAACTCTACCTGTAAAATCCATCAGACTAACACATTAATGGCTGAGGGAAATCAAGGGTACTTCCTGTACTAAATGACAAACGTCAAAATCAATGGTTTGTTCTAATGTAAAAAGCACTTCAATGTGATGTAATTCTGCCAGCCTGGGTAATAATTTCTCTCATGAATATAGCATTTTTATGGTCTATATTAACTTTTAATAGCACAGAGCTAAATCAGTTTTCAAGTGCAGTCGGAAAGGGAAAATACCTTTGAAAAACACAAATCGCCCATCATGCCTTTCATATGCAGCATCAATGTCTCCCGGCAGACCCCTCCAGAAGTGTCCAATAGGCATTGGGTAGTTATCCAGCACTCTGTTCCTCCTCACTCTCCAGAACCAGCGGCCCTGAGGAAGCAATAAGACATGAATCAGCGACCACATGATAATGGTTGTGTATTTCTCTCCTAATGGTGGTCAGGTTTATTAGCAGTCCCACAACCCTCAGTTGACATGTGCGCTGCTAAGAATAGGAGGGCTTCTGGTTCTCCTCCAGACGAAGAAGTCTTACTCTCCTAGGCCTACAACCTGCCCTGCAGTTCTCTGTGAAAGTCAATAGCTACCCTTAACCATAACTAGATCATTGGCAAATGTACTCGCATGAAGTATAGCAAAAATAAATTGTGTTAATGTGTTTGTCATCATATATCGAAACGTGAAAGCATGGGCAGTTTACTCAATGCTTCATTATTTAGTATGTGAGCTTAAACTTGATGTTGACCTAATGTGAGCTACGGTTAGGCTACCCACAAACGGCCTAAAATGTAACGCAAAACGGTTCATTACTTAAGCCGAGGTAGGTGAATTATGAAAACAAATACAGTATAAACGAAGCAATTTTCTACTTCTGTAATTCACCTTACTTAAAAAAAATCTGTGAACATAACCTAGACTGATTATTATAAATACAATGTACTGTACTGATTTGAAGGAAACTTTTCCATATTGGTTTTTGTTTGTTTAACAGGTGTTTAACAATATTGACTTTTGACTTCACCGGATTGTGTTTATGTGCTATAAGAGGGTGTGGGAGACTACATAATGGTTAATGGATGGCAACAACATTGATTTAAACTGCGTTAAAACCATACTCATTCATTAAACAATGCCATTAAATATGTTAAATAATAATAAACCTTGTTCGATCTTACTCGATATTGACTTTAAAAAATGTTGGACCACATTTTAAAGAGAAAAAAAAAAAAAAACATAAAAATCTCACCTGCACATATGACGAATTAGGGCTGTATTTTACATTTTTTTAGCATATTTGCACATAATTAACTTTACCTGAGGTCAAATGCTGCTCCAGAGCAAACTCAGGGAGATTCTCTCTTCAGCAGCTGAATACAGTGATGATGAACTGCAGCTCTCACGATCTCATCAGTGCCTTTAATAACTGTGGGTGGGCCTTTACTGGAACCAGAAAAAAACTCTCTACAATAACTTAAATAATTTTCTCATGTGACATGAAGATATTTATTTGAACGGACTGCTTCCTTGTCTGCACCTGCTTTTAGAAATTCTTTCACAAATAGATGTAGATGGAATGATGAAGAACAAGTACTTTTTCCAAAACAGCTTTACAAACAGTATAACAAACCATCCAGTGAGTGAGCTAAAGGTGACTGGAAAGATTTATTAGATTTTTAATTATGTGTATAAATAATGTTTAACCAATAACATTAAAATAATTAGTTCATACTAAGACCACTGAGGCACACAGGTGATCAAGTAATATGAGGTTTATGAGATGTGCAAACTAACAAGATCATAACATAATGCAAATAACAACTCAAACGTAAACCAAAAAGTAAATTGTAATGTCTTTAAAGCAGCTGGGAAACAGCATGCTAGTTAGCAGGTTAACATTATAACATTAGGCAAATTAATGAGTATCTAATATTCAGTTACAGAAAATGAAGGGGGAACAAAAGAAAGAAAAAGCAATAAATAACATTAATGGAACTTGATTTATAAAGAAAACATAGAATAAAATTAGGTTAAGCAGGCAAGTATTCTTACTTCCTTGAAGCAAGAATGTGTCACACACACACAAAATATATTTTAAAAATATATTTTTTGCAGGGGCATAGGCTATGTCCCGCAGGCTGATCATTTTGTTGAAGAAAGAAAGCAACTCTGTTCTTGGAGAACTTAAGGAAGTGAACACTGTGGGTTTAATGAAGGTGCAGAATTACACTCTTTAGAAATGTCCTACAATCCCCTGCTGCACATTTAACTCATCATTTAAATGATGGAAATGTCTCCTTTGGAAGTGTGCAGACTAATGCAAACAGAGGGGAAAAAACCAATTGTAATGGTATATTTAGCGGTGGAATTTGATGTAGATATGTCATTGTAAACAGGTGACCTATTATCCCCCTTTTACAAGATGTTAAATAAGTCTCTGATGTCCCCAGAGTGTGTATGTGAAGTATCCTACAGACAATTTTTTATAGCTTGTTAAAATTGCCACTTTTATGGTATGTGCCAAAACCCAAATCGGGTAGCTGGACCCAGAGTGTCCATTGGTCAATCGAACTTTTAATGGGTATTTCTTTTAGGCCTATTTACAATTCCATGCGATCACACTGTGATTTATGTCTTTTGAACTGTGTTATAATGACAATTAATGTGTTTTAATTGCATGTTTCATACGCTAGTATATAACGAAGCTATAGGTTGTGAAATCAACATGTCTGTTTTTTATTGTATGTTGTTTTGGGTCGCTCAATTGGCAATATTATGAGGATTTGGCATTTCCAATTAATGTAGTTATGTTACATTCTTCTTATTATTAGGCCGATTATTATTATTAGGTTACATTTATTATTAAATTACATGAAATTATGGCGCCGCAATAATTTCATAAGCGCATCACCGCATGAAATGCTGCGAGGATAATTAAAGTTTAGGCTATTAGCTTACTCCTCAATGAAAATGTTTTTAAAAAGGTATTTTGTTTTTTTAAAAAAACAATGGGGGGGGTGTCACGAATCCGGTCCAGAACTTCCATTACATTGATTCTCGCACTACACAAACTGTTGCATATTACCCCGGACTACATTTCCCATCATGCCTTGCACTGATTGCACTCAGCACGAATCGCACACACCTGTTTACACTGATTGCAACCAGCTGTTTCATATCACTCCCTCACTAATTAACACTCACTCTGATCCCTTCCCTCTGCCGGGTATTGTTTCAGCGTTTATCACTCCCCGAGAGATAGCTACCTTACGGAGCCCTTTGCCATAAGCCATTAGCCATTAGCCATTAGCCCATAGCCATTAGCCAGCCATTAGGCCATTAGCCTTCTCGTTTCTGATATTCCCTGGTTCCTGGCTTATCCTTTCGTCTTGCCCTTTTGATCCGTCTGCCGATCGTCGGAACTGTTGCCTAGCCCTAGGATATTCTTTGTTTGCCCCACCATAGACTGTTGCCATCATCTGAACCCATGCTGCCTGTATGACCCCGTCTCGTCTTTGCCCCAATAAAGCTCGGCAATGGATTCCGCAGTCTCACGTCTCGGTCAGCCCCATAAAACAGGTCTATAATTATCGTCTGGAACGGAAGTTCAAAAGGCTAAATCAAAGACTATTTTGTAGGAATTGTAATCAGGAACTAAAAGAAATACCATAAAAGTAGTGAGCCAATGGGAGCATCGCGGGGTGCTGTGAGCTCCAGAAATCAGTAATGAGGCATCTTAGTGTAGCCTCGGTTAGGGTTTTACAGTTAAACAACAACAACAATAACAACAACAGTAGCATGTTGTGTGAATTATGTTTTTATTGACATACAAAATTATCAGTGCTCTTAACAGCAGTTATTAGCTGAATACATTAATGAATGACAATTGACATTGAACATGAACAAATGTAACCAGTGTTATCTGCGTTTTTTTCTTTTTTTTTCTTTTCAATGTAGGAACAGACGGACACAGCTGATGGTTCGACCTGTTATGGAAAAAATACACAGTCTTACACGGGTGAATTCGCCCTTTGTATTTTCTCTCCCATGCAGAGACAGTGTCGAAAGGACAGAGAAAAAAGGGCATTAAAACTTTTAAACAATACAAATTAATTTACCAAGTGACAACCAGCATACCTGATAAAAGATACCTGAAAGAAACCGTCTTTAAGACGGTTGTGAAGTTGCCCTTTGCCTTTGCCTGTTAAAATGAGGCGCAAGTTATTTATTATATATGACAATTATTATATTCAGTGGCTTCTAATACTTTTCTTAGTGATATATAGTGCCAGTTTACCTGGAAGTGACGATTTTGTTCTCTTTAACTCACTGGATGGAAACGGTGCTTTATTCACAAATGTTTTATGCGATATTCCAGTTTTGCGCATAAGTTTAATTCGAACCTTTGGATGGAAACATCGCTAATTAGCCCCTGTCACACAGTAATTCCAGTAAATGTAGTAAAAAATACGGAAAGGACTTTACCCGGTAAATAAAAATGCACAAACGTTCACAGTCATGCAGCTTTAGCCCAGAGACATCAAGGGCCAATGATAATTCAAACCAAATACACAGCGTGGAGTAAAGTGTCACTGCGTAGAATGTTATGAGTTGACCAGAGTTGAATTTTGATTTCAATGGGCTCTGGATGGCCCAGAGTGACGTCTGTACGTCGCATGTTCGAACTTGTATTGGTCATCCGGTAATTTTCGTTCTGCGTTCACACAGAGCAGAATTCGGCAATTTACTGGGAATGTTACACCTTCCATACCAGTAAATTGCCGGAAAGAATGTTTACGGTGGATTGTAAAAAGTGCCTGTGTGGGAAAGGGATGTTGTTTCAGATTGTCATTAGATATTTATATGAATTTATTCTTCCTCATAGCACCAAATAATAATACTTAAAAACTTAAAACTTTTTTTTTTTATCTAAACTAAAACATGGCTATCTGTCATGGTTAGTTCTGTTTGTTCTTTTTTGCTTCCACAGTCCATGAGTCCTTGTATATTAGTTCCACGGGTTTTGATAATTTGATCGTTAGTCATTATTAGTTAACTCACTTCACATGTTTTCCCTCGTCAGCTGCCATGCTAAATCTTCCTTCTGTTCGTAGTTTGTCGGTGGAATTGTTTGGTGAGTGTACGATACCCCAAAACCCCCCCCTCATGAGCTGTATTCTGCCGAGTTTGGGCAATTATGATATTAAAGACTTTTCGTTGTGGAGTATCTAATCTTCTTTGCCGTCCTTTTGATAGGACTGTAAATTATCTCATATATTGACTGCTTCGTTATATTGTTAGGTAACAACCTACCGGATCCATTAACATATTACTAAATTAGTTAACGAAATAATAATGACGAATTTATCATCTTAGTTTCATGTTAAAGTGCAACTTAATAATAATTATAAAATCAAAAGTTGGATCTGCTAATTATTTTCGTGAGCAAATAACTAACAATAAATAGTTGTATTTTTATTAATCAACATTAACAAAGAATATTAACTGCTGCAACAATTAGCTACTGCACATTGTTAGTTAATGTTAGGTAATGCATTAAACTAATGGGACCTTATTGTAAAGTGTTGCCTATTGTTCTTTCATTCATTTAATCTTTTGCACTCTAATCTTGAAACACTTTATATTTTTATATAAAGTCTTTCTTTAGTAAAAGATCTTTAATAAAGTTATGTTGGGAGTTATGTTTAATAAAGTCCTGTTAGGAGGGCAACACTTTTTTTTTTGCTTACTAAATTATATATTGTGATAAAACCATATACTGTGACAAAAGCTTCAAGGACTATTGTGAAAATGTTATACAGTCACATGCCTAATGTACATACAATTTAATAGGACTATAAATAATTACATAATTAGCCTATTAAATAGAGTCTGAAGCAAAATTATTTAAAAACTTATGTACTTTCTGTATTCTGATAAATGTCTCCTTATATCCCCTTATTAAGCTAAAACACATACAGTATTTGAAAAATTTGCACTGGTGGTGGGGTGCGGGGGGGGGGGGAGACCTAATTATTTTAATGCGCTCATAATATTTCACTTGGGAGCACATGTGGCTCCTTGGGAAAGGGTAAGCGTCAAGCCCTGATTGCGTTTTCATGTTAGATGTGTTAACGTTTATAATGTTCGCAAATGGTTCACAGGTGTTCACTTTACATTAAGGTGCACTTTCACAGGTTAGGAGTGGGTTTAATAAAAAAAAAACTCATTAATAAATTGTTATTTAGATTAAAGTTCAACTTTACTAATAACTACTTAACTAATATTGGAATAACAATTTTCATTATTAAGATCTTATTAACTCGTGGTTGGCTTTAGATTTGCCCAAAATAAAGTTTAAAATGTTTATCTTGGTAAATAAAATATATCCATTTCTAATCAGTGCTGTGGATAGGCATCATGAACGTTTGCGGAGGAAAACATCTAAGAAAAGTGACATGAGTCATGAGATACAAATGAGAAAAACATAAATACAACACCCTTCAGTCTCACTATAATAGCTTATTTTTGCTGAATCATAAAATTATTCAGGAATCTGGTTTTGCTTAAAAAAGTCTGAATAAATATATGTATTAAACATTTATAACAAGAGTTAAAAATGGCTCACTATTTAGCAGGTATTGCATTAAAATTATCCTTTTTATTCATGCATTTATAACTGCTTATCAATGATTTATAATGCATTTGTAAACAAGTTATTAGTCATTTATGAACACATTTATAAATCCTTTATAAAGGGAACCTTAATGTAAAGTGTTACAGTAATCTCTAAACAATATCTTGAAGCATTTCATTTATTTTTATATTGAGAGAGATTGTATTGATGCTTGCCATTTAATCATTTGACTTTATTGTGCAGCTCTGTTGTGTACTGCCTGCTCTGATATTATGCAACACGTTGAAATTTTCCAAATAAAGACATGGCCATTGTTGGCCAATAAAATGCTTTGTTAATAACAGCCAGCAGAGCTGCAAAAAACAGGTTGAGAAGAAAAGATGCATATGAACTGCAAAACAATTCAAGAAATAATGCAAAGAATTAAGTTTGAAACCACCAGGAAGCCTTTAGTCTCCAGTGCCACCCTTTTCCACAACTGCAGCCTCCCTGGAGTCTCCAGAGAGTCAGGTTCTCCGAGATCAAACTGCCTAATATTTATGCATATCTGAATATAAGGCATATTCAGCCCTCAATCACATATCGCCTATGATTATATACAATCTTAAGAGTAATTTTATTAAGATTAATGTGGTTTGGAATTGGTCAAATGTGCTTGGAAAAAATTATCAGAATATTGACTAATAATAATTATGCATGCAATGCATATTGCAAATTAACTATTGTATCCTATTATCATGACCTCCTTGCTCAACAACTTGTTATAGCGATTGAATATAACACTACACCATAATATAACAGGCCAAAATGTCTCTCACATCAAGTTTAACCAGTTAGGGACCAATGGTAGCATAATCACTAGCAATTACATAAATGTTCACCTGTTTTTCAATAAATATATTTAAACTACAAAAGCTCACACTCTAAAATTGATCAGAAATTTGGAAGGAACATATTTACATTCAATGTATACATTACCCAGCAAACATCAGCATAAAATTTTAACAAAACAAGAAGAACTTTGGTTATTTGAGGAACGACTAAACCTCAACCCCATCAGAAAGAATGATGCAAACAATGTGGCAACATTCTTCAGATCCTTTAGAATTAAAAACAGAAATCAGATTTATCATGCATATTACACAACCTTTGGAAAACAAGCAAAACAATCACAATAATCACTAATACATATGTTTTTTACTATTCCTGAAAGTAATTGATTACAAAAGGCAGACTATGAAACCTTGCTTAATCATTAAAAGGAGTCATTTATCATGTGCCTTCTTATACTGGATAAAATATTAAGATGGTGATGCACTTATACAATGAAAAATGTACAATCAATTCAGAAATATTCTTTTAAGTCTCCAACTGAAATGTTTAAAGCCGAACACATTTTCTTAGGAATATTGTTTAAACTGACCATTAATTTCAATGTCATTTTTCCTGTCTAAATGTAACATGTGCGTCTAACAAGAAGGGAAGTTTTAGAGTGACAAATCAATTATGCAAATAAGTTGGATATCATCACTGATTCAAAAGATTAAAGATGGTCTGATGAAATACTTCCTTGATTTGTTTTTTAAACAAGTTACAGAACTGAAAGGAATTGAAGAACAGGAATGACACTTTTAATCATTTTGCATGATTTAAGTAAACATGAATCTGATTGTCTTTGCTACTGCAAATGATCAATTAGTTTAATCATTTATTTTTGGTGCTTGTAAATAAACAAACAAATGCAACATAACAGCTATTACTTTAGGAAATATTAAGAAACACGCAACCAGTGTGGCATCAGAACCACATTCATTAAAATGGAACAGGACAATATGCATGTAAAATGTGTGAAATTATACTAAAAGAGGGTCAGGACACTCATCAGAGGAATAAATAAAAGCATCAGAGAAGCACACAGACAAGAAGCCTCAGATACCTTCATTTGCTCTGGGACCCACTTATCTGTGAACAGAGAATATAATGCAATGAAATGTAATGCATTCACAGCAGAAATCATTATAAACCTTTCATTAGTGACTAAAATAAATAAAATGTTCACCTGTATTGCCTTCAGACAACATCAGAGGACCCATGGATATGGAAGCACTGTCACGGAAGTCCAGAGACCTGCGCTTTCTCCGCTGGTGTCCAGAGTTACAGTCCTAAAAGAGAAAAGTGAAAATCCTGCAGTGTGAATCCCTGATAAATATCACAGAACAAACAAGAAAGAAAAGAGTGCACAAGTTCTTCAGAACAGCTTAGCCAAAACAAGTCTTTTAGCAGCCTTGAACATTAAACATTAACACCAACCTTATTAACAAGATTTTAGCAGATTCGTAAACCTTCACATTTACCCATCACATTTTACTACATTGTTATTCAACACACTGAAAAATAATTTCACAACTACAGTACTAAAGCTACTTAACAACATTACTGTTGTATAAAAGATATTATAATCTCACCATTGAGCAGCGATTGCTCGACAGAAGGCACAGGTGAACAGCACAGTGCAGGTAAAGCTTCGTGGAGTTTGCAGTGAAGATGAACATCCTGAAGGAGAAACGGCTGGATGTCGAGACACCGTTCTGCAGCAGCTCCACTGTGTCGTCATTTGGATTGGGACACCTGAGAATAGCAATTAAGACTTTTTTTTTTTTTAATCATTCAATACAAAAATTATTTCCTGTTCATCACATATTTGCATTGCATGTACCAAAATATTTTATTTTTGCATTAGTTCTCAAAGACAAAGTAAAATCTCATGCAATCCTAACAGTGATATATATTGAATTATTTAATCTGTGTGCAAATCAAAATGCTTTTCAAAATGTTACAGTGAGTAAAGCAAGAAGCACAGCTTTACTCTGTAACGATGAGATCCCAGCGGAGACTGTAATCAGGATCATTCACAGGTGTAGCCCAACACGTCTCCATAACTGAGGCAAACTGGCGGCTGTCAACCCCCTCAACACGAACTTCCACATTCATCTTCTGGTCGAGCTCTGCATCCACTTTACCAGTGAAGGGCCGGGTAAACTCATCATCCTCATATGGAATCATCCGAACCTGATATCTCCCTTCACCAGCGGGGAGCGTCTTGTGCACAATGCTGTTGAAATGTTCAAGATGTATCATTTTCATACTGCTCATTTTTATACTGCTTAACTACTGTTGCTTAAAAGATTCCAACCTCCCCAGTGGGTTGATTTCCACATTCATGGAAAGTGTTTGTGTTTGTGGATAAACGCAGCTGAAAGAAAGCTTAAGGATTTTCTCTCTGCTGATGAGACCTTCTGACCTCGGTGTCCCCAGAATAAAGTTACTGTAGATGAAGTGGGTGCCGTTGGCCTGTGGACAAAATGTATCCATATTTTTGCAATTTAGCTCAAATTGAGTAAAAAATAGCAGTCAAGTGAAAAACTGGTGGGTTAAATATTAATGGTGGAGAATGCGGGCACAAGTCCCAGTCTTTTTTGTGGGTAGTGAAACCCCTCCGGTTCTACTCTCCTCACTTGCTCCGAGCGGGATTTGAACCAGTGTTTCGGGACGGGAGGTGGGCATTTTAAGAAGGATGCTAAAAGCTGCAGCCTCTTGAGTTCAGGGGAGTGAGCTTTACCCACACAGCTCTTACCAGCTGGCCTCCATTACACAAGGTCTTGTGCACCCTTCCCCACAGAATCTGTTTGAGACTTTAAGTAGTTTCTAGGATGCTCTGTTTAGGCCCTCCAAAGAATCAATCTGTAACAAAATGATGGGCCCAAACAATCCTCCCCAGAGACTTCTCAAAGTCTCAAAGAGATTCCCCATGTGGTCAAATCAAACTCTGCTGGTTCTATCAGGCATTACACGTTTGGATGGTGTATTTCAATAGATTGAATAGTTAGTCCTACCACAAGATTTGTACCACAGATGTGTTCATCGTTATCAAAATGGAATTCCACTCTGCCATTCCGGACCATTCCTTTGCAGCTAGGATCATTGAGGTGTAAGACATCAGCTGGAAAACCAGCCTCAAAGAGCTGACAGCGAGACACAGACATGGAGCCAGAGCTGCTTTCACAGGTTTCTGAAAAATCTGGAAAAGAAAACATCCAAAATATTGTCAGAATTATTAATGATAATAACTAAATAAATGCAGAAAATCCTATATTATTATTATTTTATTATTATTGTAGAAGGATTTTCACCTAAAGAATCTGGTCTGGTCTGGTATTGATACCACAAACAGCCAATAGCCGTGTTTCTCTCACACCCCTATCTCTGTGAAGTGAGTCAGCACAGGGGTCTGAAAGTAAGAACCAATGAATGAATGAAATTCAAAAAAAAATAATAATAATAATAGGGGCATAAACTAAAACTGTTCTGTATTATATATAAATGGGGTAAATCACAGAGTCACAGAATAATGTCAGCTCATGTGTATAAATAAATGGCAAACCCATCTGTCAATGTGTCTAATGTGATTCTTACTACTCTTTTATTAATTTAGTATGCCCTTGTGTCATAAATTGTACTGTATACTGGTACTTTACCGGTGGTTGATGTCTCATTAAGGCCTCCAATATCTGATTTAAAAAAATAAATGAAACAAAAACATTCCTGTTAATGGCACTCATTTTAGTTAATGACCAAATTGTATGGGTTTATTAAAAGGGTCATATGATGCGATTTCAATTTTTCCTTTCTATTTGGAGTGTTCTTGGTGCATAAAGAAGATTTTTAAAGTTGCAAAGACCAAAGTATCAAATCCAAAGAGATATTCTTTATAAAAGTTAAGAGTCAGCCACGCCTACATAAAACGGCTCATTCTAACACGCCCCCACATGTCTACCTCACTATGTGGGAAGATTTGCATAACGCCGCCCAAATGTTCACGCAAAGAATGAAGGCGTAACTTTTATTCTCGCTGTAGTATTGTTGTTGCCGCCGTCATGTCGTGGAAACGCTGTGTGTTTTAGGGTTAGGGCTTTGGGTTTCGCGAAACACTTTGTTTGGTCTTCCAAAAGAGGTTTCCTGAGAGAGTAGCCTCCAATGCCGGTGTTGTTATAAAGTGGGGCAATTCCAACTTTGCAAGGCCAGTCTGGCGATTCTGACTCACAGCCTGTAAGTACATTTCATATTTAAAAGAATTGCCAAGCAAGTCAAACCGTGGTTTTGAGCAGTAAGGGTGCTTGTTGTTTGTGGTTTCTCCGATCTCAAATGCAGACATAAAAACAAATGGTTTTATGTTTACGCAGCGCGATACACAACACAACGCATAAAAAGACAGTATAAGTCATTATAATCAGTAATTATGTCCCCACTGGATGCAACAAATGCCTTGTTTGTAATGGGGTTTAATGTTTTTGTCTCGTCGCTCAGGACGGACATGGCATCACAGTATGGTAAGGGGGGTAATATTTCCGTCACAGGCTTGAGGTATTCGGCCAATCACAATACACTGGATAGCTGGCCAATCAGAGCACACCTCGCTTTTCTGACCGATGAGCTTTGTAAAAATAGACATGTTTCAGAACGTGGGGCATAGAGGAGAAACAATAATGTACATTATGTGGAAAATAATGTGTTTTTTTTACTTTAAACCACATAAACACATTGCATTACACCAAATAAGGTTCTTTTTAGCAACGTCATATGACCCCTTTAAATATATATATATGTATATATACCTGCACAGTAAACTGTACAAAATGGTGTCTTGACAAACTCATAAACGTAGTAATTTCCAGGACAAGCTTTGACTCGTATAGGGTGGGAAGTGTAACCACAGCAGTCACTCCATGTGGAAGCACAAACCTGACGGGTGACCACTCCATCTTCCAGCTGTGGATGAGATCCGTTGAGCCACAATGGCTCAAAAGTACCACACATGCCTTGATGAACACATGATTCTGGCATCTGAGTATTTTGACCATTGTAGAACAGCCTGTACCAGCCCTTCCACTCCACATTATAATCACACATGCCATAGGAGTAATAGTTACTATCGTAAGGGTTATTTGCGGCTCTCCAAGGCTCATCCAGACTGGTGTAGTTGTAGCAGGGATCAACGCTTGGGGTGGTGAATAATACTATTACGAAAAAGAAGAGAGAGAGCATTACATATTGCAGACTAAATGGACTTAATATGAAAACCTCAAGATAAGTATGTCAGATATAAAAATAAATGAATGTACCTGCACAATATACTGGAGCTGGTATTGAGACTGTTGGTCTGGTAAATTTGTAGACATAATAATCTCCAGGACAAGCTTTGACTTGGATTGGATCAGATCTGTAATAACTGCACTGCTCATAGCGAGAGCCGTAAATTTCACGAGTAACAACTCCATCTTCTAGCTGAGGATGAGATCCACCAAGCCACAGAGAACTAAAACCTCCACATGACATGAAGGATATACACCACTCAGGCATCTGAGCACTTGATCCATTAATGAAGAGTCGATACCAGCCATCCCATTCTACACGAGTGTCATCAAGTCCATTTATATAGCCATGCAAATACCAGTAATTGAATGTGCTTCTCCAGTGGTTGTCGAGTGTGTTGTGGTTATTGCACGGGTCATAATCTGTGTTAGTGATATCAAAACAAACCAGTAATATTTCAATAAAGAACTTCAAAAGAGCAAATCTGAAATGGTCATACACAGCAACAATCGTGAGATTGAGATTCTAAAAGCAATGATGAAAGTGCATGCATAAAAATAGCCATTTCTTTGGATTGTGATTACCTTTAATAACCCTCATATTCATTCATATACTTCTATTACAACTTACTTAAGGTGATGCTGGATCCAGTGATATTATCTGAACTTACATTGGAAACCACCTGTGAAATGTTGTTGACGTCTTAAAAAAAAGGAAATTAAGACATGACTGAAATCATCTTAAAATTGTGTAATACTTTTTTAAAAGTGGGAAAAGCACTATACCTGTGCAGTATCCTGAACACCAGAATTGTGGATTCACAAGTTCATAGACATAGTAATTGCCTGGACACGCTTTCACTCTGATGGGTTTTGATTTAAAATTACAGCAGCTGTAATATCTGCCTCCACAGACCTCTCTAGTCACCACTCCATCCTCTATCCGAGGATGAGGACCATTGAGCCACAGATTATAGTATGCGTTACAGCTGAATGAACTAATACAGGTCTCTGACATCTGGATGTTCATTCCATAGTAGAAAAGCCGGTACCAGCCATTCCAGGAGAAAGATTCATCACAAATCTTCTCTCCACTTTCATTGGTGGCTCTCCAGGGACGGTCCAGATACTGATAGTTGTAGCAGGGATTACTGCTGATGCTTTGGAAAGACACTGTCATGGACCAGTATACATATTTAGTAAAAGGCTATTTTTAAAAAAGTAATGATGGTTTGTTGTGAAATGCCTTCAAACACCTTTTGTGTAATTGATAACAACAAACACATGAGGGAAGTACAGTCTAATTAAGTTCAATTAAACAATTTTTCACCAAAAATTAAGTCAATTTAAGGGCCAAAAAGAACTCAGTCGGTGAAAAGTGTTTACAGAACATTAATGATTTTGTTTGTTTGAGGCGCCCCAACATAAGCACTTCTCACTAACATTAATGTAATTTTTAACCCAGTCTCATAAAATTACGTACCTCTGGGTGCTTTTCTGCAACACCGTTGCCGTGCAGTTGCAAAGTCCATGAGTGGCGCTAACCCGGGTCAATAGTGCCCTGGCACGTTTTTTTATTACGTGGATATAGGTACGTATGTTGTGTTTTTATTACGTTCTTACAGGTACGTAGCACGGCGCGTGCAGAATTCAAATATCCGGGGGACTGCCTTTTCGCGAAAAGTTAAGGCCCTATCATGTTGGAAATATACCCCACCCAACCCACACCTAAACTACCCGATAGTGTGAACAAATGCAAAACTGATATAAAAACAAATTTTTTGATGCAACCGTGTCATTTGAACTTCCTTATATGCAGATTTGAACCGTTTTGTCGAACCGAATTACATGGGATTCTAACCGGAGCGCCTTGCCTTTCAAATACGTGAGCTACTGATAAAAAAACTACCGTCGAGGAAAAACCCATTGATATGAAGCTGGATATGCCTCTAGTGTTCATTTCTTTTGGAAACTGCAGTGATATGTACTTATTGGTACGTATTTCGCGTCTCGCGAAAATGCCCCCGGGTACGTTTTTCCCATGAGACCAGGTTGCATTTTTTGAAGATTAGCTGTAATAGTCTGTTTAACACAGACCTGATTAATTTGTCTGATTAACCATTGTACTTATTCTGTTTTAAATAGACATGACATTTTGTTAAATAAATTGAATAACATTATGCAGAGCATAACTGTAAATATTTAATTTACAAAAACATCTTTTGTAAACAGATCCTAGAACTGCACCTGCACAGTATGTTGGTCTGTGGATCGACAGATCTGTGGATCGACAGATCTGGCTTGACAAGTTTATAGACGTAATAGTCTCCTGGACAGGCTTTGACTTGGATGGATGTGGATGTGTTAAAGCCACACTGGATCCCACTCATTCCCACAACTTCAAGGGACACCACTCCATCCTCAAGAGTTGGGTGAGAGCCGTTGAGATACAGTCCAATGTAACCACCACATCTCATATAACTCACACACCACTCAGACATCTGGGCACTTTCTCCATTCAAATACAGCCGATACCAGCCACTCCATTCAACACGGGTGTCATCGTATTCAGTGTCCTGATATTTCCGTATGTCTCTCCAATAGTCATCAAGAGTGTTATAATTATAGCATGGATCAGAGCTGGAATTTGTAAGTTCTATTAGAATAGAGTGAAGACAATCACATAAACAAATTCTCTCGTTATCTACCTCTTGTTAAGCATCAATGGCATCAGAGGACAAATAAACTAAGAGAAACCAACAGAACGTAATAAAGAAAGGAAATTGTAGGTGGTTCAGGCAAACTGCATCTAGTATATCTCTACAACTCTGTGCGTTTAGACTTTCAAAATGACATTACACAGTAAACTATTTTGTTTATAAGCTTGGGAAATGTTACTTTTAAAAGCAATGTGTAACAATAATAAGTTAAACGTTAAGTAACATTATGGAATATAACTCTTCATCTGACTCTCCTCCAGAGTTCAGGTATCACACATGCGGGAATCCATCTAACCCAAATGCTACATTTTCTTTTACAAAAGTGCTTAATAGTTGCTTTGATTCAAGGCTCTATAAAAGTCATAAATCTGTGAATAGATGTGCATTTTGTTGTTCTTATTTAGGGGACAAAATACAACACAGACTGGATTGAATGGCACAGACAACTGATTAAAAAAAATAATAATAATAAAAAAAAAAAACGGAAAAACAACAAGCTTGACTGAAGCAACAATTTTTACATTAGTAAATGGAAAATATGGGATTAAACAGGAATAAAGTGAAAGACTGTAATTCATTATAAAGTAGACTATAAATTGAAAAATGATTGTACCTGTATGTGGAATGATGATTGCACCATTGATTATTTCACCTGTTAATCAAAATTCAAGCATAACAACTTAATTTTAGAGCCTCTTGTTTTTTCCTTGGGGTGTTGTTTCTTTTTTAAGTACCTTTAAAAGGTCATTCTAATATGAGACATATGATCCGTATACATGAATGCAAAAAAAACATCACCTATTAACACAGCAGCAACACAAACAGTGAGATCAGAAACCTCATTGTGATAAACTGATCTGTAACACCATTACCAAAATGATGATACACATGCAAAAGGCATAAAAGCATTCATAATTTATTTTTACTTAGCGTTAGGCACATATGACCTGGCAGTAATTTATCATATTTGCTTCCTAAAATACTGAAGTTTGTTGTGCACTATGCAAAACCAAGCCATTATAATCAAAATAATTAGCTAAAACATCATATTCATGCCTGTTTAGGTGCATCAAACGCATATAAATAAAATAAGCAATTGGAGGCCAATATGATGAAATGAAGAGAAATAACTTTACCTGACGTCAAATGCTGCTGCAGATCAAACTCAGAGAGATTCTCTCTTCAGCAGCTGAATACAATGATGATGAATTGCAGCTCTCGTGATCTTATCAGTGCCTTTATTAATAACGGTGGGTGGATCATTACGGGAACCAGGAGTATTCTCTAAACAATACCCTGAAGAAGTGTCACATTTCTTTTTATTTTGTGAGAGATTGTATCGATGCTTCCAATTTAATTGTTTGACTTCATTGTGCAGCTCTGTTGTGTACTGCCTGCTCTGATATTACAGTGAAAACAATAGTTAATGTATGTTGACCTAGAATCAGATCATGTTCCTGTCAATCTGGATCAGTAAGATTCCCAACAACAAGACATAAATAATGCAATAGTTAAAATGCCCATGAAAAGGACGCAACGCTTTGAAAATTTCAACAACAAAAAAAAGGTGACCATCAGACAATGAAATGCTTTGTTAATAACAGTCAGCAGAGTTGCAAGCAAAAAAAAAAACTGGTTGAGAAGATGCATGACTGCAAAAACAATTCAAGAATGAAGGCAAAGAATTACGTGTGAAACCACCAGGAAGTCTTTTGTCTCCAGTCCCACCATTTTCCAGAACTGCAGCCTCCCTGGAGTCTCCATGAAAGACAAGTGTCAGGTAATAATAAAAAATAAGATTGATGTCCAACTGCGTAAGAGGACTGGTTTGACATGAACATACTGACGTTTCAGCGCCTCTCTAAAAAATGTCAATGCTTCTAAACATGCGTTTCAGGGTACTTCAAAAGGGCTGATTGTCAGAGGAGTGCTTGGACATGATCTTGTCAAAAATGTCTGACACTAAATGAACTCTGGCCTACCCAGCCTTTCAATATCAGTATATCAATATCAATTCTTTTCAACCTTCTTAAAATAAAACTCGAGGGGGTTATTTGAGGAATGACTGAACCTCACCACATCTTACTGCATAAGAAAGAACTATTCAAACACTGCAGCAACATTCTTCAAATTGTTAAGAATTGAAAATAGAATCACACTTCTCGTGCATTTTACAGTACCAACTTTAGGGAAAACAAGCTAAATTACCAGTAAGTCTCTTTCTTACTATTACTACAAGCAATAATTGATTACAAAAGAAAGACTATGAAGCTACCTTGTTTATTCATCAAAATTAATAACCTTTTTGGTAATTCTTAATGCATTACGTTAATTTCATATGCTTTGATCTACTATATAAAATATTACACTCACATTTTTAAGGATGGCGCTTAACTAAAAAGATGAAAAAGTGCAATCTATTCAGAAACATTCCAGGTGTTTCTTCATTTTTTTTCTCTAATTCTCTAATTAAAATGGTTAAAGCTAAACAAGATTTGTTCTGATATACTGTTTAAACATGAATTTAAATGTCTTTTTTCTGTCTAAAACTAACCTCTAGTTTGTCACTTTCCATCCTGATTGATCCAATTACACAAATCAGTTTAATATCATCAATTCAAAAGACGGTTAAAATCTTTGTTATTGTAAAATTACCTCTAAAGTAAAATAAGATTAATGTAGTACATAGCAACTCACATAAATTACCAGATTTTTTAATCATTTATTTTGGTGCTCAATCAATAAACAAAGGCCACACAACATTCTATGAAATAATTAGAAACCCACAACCAGTGTGGCATCAGAGCCACAATCATTCAAATGGAACAGGACAATATGCATGAAAATACGCTACACATTTTTGGTGGAAAAATACTAAAAGTGGGTCAGGACACTCATCAGAGGAACAAGTAACAGCATCAGAGAAGCACACAGACAAGAAGCCTCAGATACCTTCACTTGCTCTGGGAGCAACTTATCTGTGAACAGAGAATATAATGCAATGAAATGTAATGCATTCACAGCAGAAATCAACAGAAACCTTTATTTACAAATAATGATGATTAAAATAAAAATAAGTAATGTTCACCTGTGTTCCCTTCAGACCACATCAGAGGACCCATGGATATGGAAGCACTGTCATGGAAGTCCAGAGACCTGCACTCTCTCCGCTGGTGTCCAGATTTACAGTCCTAAAAGAGAAAAACAGAAAACCCAGCGGTGTAATAAATGCCACTGAAATATAATCAGTTAACAGAACAGCCCAGTATTTTTTATTTTTTTTTGTGAGTGCACAGATTGTCCAGCAGAGGGCAACCAAAACAGGTATTTTATCAACCTTTCATACTGGCACTGAAGCATTTGTTTCAACAATACATTTAAAAATACACTATGTAATTATTTTTGTTTGTTTGAAAGTAACATTTTTAATATTAAGCGAACATCTCATAAATCCATCTTGTAACCATGTCTTTGCTTTACCCTTCACTTTGCCAAGCTTATAATAATTTATATTGTAGAGCTATCAATATGTATTTTACAGAAAACTACACGCACTGGGAAAAAATTGGAGTAGGATTTACTTGGGGGAAAAAACAAATTAGGAAATAAATTTCACTCCAAAATGACCTGTAAATTGTAAAAGTAAAGGTTACACACAATTCTTGGTGGCTTTAATTACTAAATTTACTGTTTAAAGTATATTATACTCACACTTTGTAAAATATTTTAAAGTAACACTTATAAAAAAACTATAGTTTTAATGCTATTATCTTTAAATTGCTGGGTGAAATATTGCTTATCATTACTACTATTAATTTGTTACGCATTATTACTCATTGGGTTGAATAAAAATATATTTTATACCAATTACATTTAAACAAGACTGTTCCAAGTAAAGCATGTAAATGTTTTTTCAGATTTTTTTTTCTGAATTTGAAAATTACGTGCATATAAACACCTTTTTCTTGTAATAATTTGCCAAACAATGTAATCTAATGGTGCTTCTTTTGCCATTTTGAAATATCAAAACAAAAACAGTTTGACAACTTAGCCACATGTTTCTGAATCTCAGCTTAAAACCCAGTTGCAGCGTAAAATGAATGATTCTACTTGTGGAATGATGTAAATCTGTCATTTGCAATGTTATAAATAATGTCTGATTCTTGTATCATTATTATGCCAGCAGCTTCTGTGAGCTCATAAATACTGAGAAACTACAAGGAATATCTGCATCTGAAGCCAAACTAACACAAACTAACAATTGTTTCAATCAACATTCAAAAGTATTTACATTCCCGATAATGCTAATCCATGAAAGTAGCCACAGGTGCATCTCAATAAATTAGAATGTCGTGAAAAAGTTCATTTATTTCAGTAATTCAACTCAAATTGTGAAACTCGTGTATTAAATAAATTCAATGCATACAGACTGAAGTAGTTCAATTCTTTGTTTTTGTTTTTTTTTTGTGATGAGTTTGGCTCACATTTAACAAAAACCCACCAATTCAACACTATCTCAACAAATTAGAATACTTCATAAGACCAATAAAAAATAATTTTTTTGTGAATTGTTGGCCTTCTGGAAAGTATGTTAATTTACTGTACATCACATGTACTCAATACTTGGTACTGGCTGCTTTTTGCTTAATTACTGGCCTCAATCGCGGGGCATGGAGGTGATCATTTGTGGCAAACTGTCTGAGTTTGTATGAAGCCGCAGGTTTCTTTGAGCGTGCCTTCACTCAGCTCATTTTTTTGGTCTCTTGGTTCTTCATTTTCCTCGTTACAAGACACCACAGATTCTCTAGGGGTTTCAGGTCGGGTGATTTGCGGCCATTCAGCAAACCAACACCATGTTCATTTTGAACCAACTTTGTGCTTTTGGCAGGTGTGGCATGCCAAATTTCCCCCCCCTGGGCTGGAAAATGAAATCAGCATCTTCACAAAGCTGGTCAGCAGAAGGAAGCAGGAAGTGCTGCTGGCCCAAATGTCTTTTTTTTTTTTTCTTGGTAAACGGTTGCAGTGACGTTGGTTTTCATAAAACACAATGGACCAACACCAGCAAGACATTGCACCCCAAATCATCACAGACTGTGAAACTTAACACTGGACTTCAAGCAACTTGCTATGAGCTTCTCCACCCTTCCTCTAAACTCTAGGACCTTGGTTTCCAAATGAAATACGAAACTTGCTCTCATCTGAAAATAGGACTTTAGACCACTGAGAAACAGTCCAGTTTTTTTTCTCCTTAGCCCAGGTAAGATGCCTCTGACATTTTCTGTGGTTCCGGAGTGGCTTAACAAGAGGAATACGACAACTTTTGCCAAATTCCTTGACACTTGTCTGTGTGTGGTGGCTCTTGATGCCCTTGACCCCAGCCTCAGTCCCCCTTGTGAAGTTCACTCAATTCTTGAATCAATTTTGCTTGACAATCCTCATAAGGCTGCGGTTCTCTCGGTTGTTTGTGCATCTTTTTCTTCCACACTTTTTTCCACTCAACTTTCTGTTAACATGCGTAGCACTCTGTGAACAGCCAGCTTCTTTGGCAATGAATGTTTTGGCTTACCCTCCTTGTGAAGGGTGTCATTGATTGTCTTCTGGACAACTGTCAGATCAGCATTCCCCATGATTGTGTAGCCTAGTGAGAGTCAAACTGAGAGACCATTTTGAAGGCTAAGGAAATTTTTGCAGGTGTTTTGAGTTGATTAGCTTTATTGGCATGTCACCATATTCTAATTGTTGAGATAGTGAATTGGTGGGTTTTGGTTAAATGTGAGCCAAAATCATCACAATTAAAAGAACCAAAGACTTAAACTACTTCAGTCTGTGTGCACTGAATTTATTTAATTCATGAGTTTCACAATTTGAGTTGAATTACTGAAATAAAACTTTTCCACGACATTCTAATTTATTGAGATGCACCTGTATATGCATTTAAGTTCTTCTAACCAATAACTTATACACAGTTCATTGTATTCCATGTTAGCCGCGCCTTTAAAGTAACAGCTTAATATCCTTCACAGTATGCTTAAGGTACTCGACTTTTAAAGAGTAATCTTTGAGCAAATATGTACTTCACACACCCGGAAAAAATGCCATGCTTGCATCCTGGTCACGAACAAACGATACCTACTATGGCTTAGTCTTGACTCATGTATATTCATGAGGTGACGGGCAGATCGCTCAGTCGGCCAAACTGATTGGCTAACGCTTGAAACGTGCTCCAAGGCAGCCGGCGAATTAACGAATCTCAGGTATTAATGCATTACGCGATCGGATGCGCCAGGCAGGTTAACGTCAACGTCAGTGCAGCGTAATTAATATTCATGAGCTAAACCTTTGCCGCAGTAGGATTGGTTATTTTCTGCGTCGTGTTCACCTGCGCGGCTGCGCCACAGGTGCGCGGTGGACAGATCGAGTGAGATGGGTAATTCAGACTCCAAACTACACTTCAGAAAAGCGGTGATACAGCTTACTACCAAAACACAGGTCATGTTTGTTTTATTTGACATATGTGCCTTTTATAAGCATTTGTGTAGGGTTCAAAATGTTACAAAGCGCTGTTAAAGTGTACCAGATGGAATACTGTCGCCTGATGTATTTTTCTTAGAATATTTGATCAAATATACACTCGTTTGGGCATTTAAAATTTCTTTTAATGTTGAATTTTTGGTTTTTAATAATGATTTAATGTCAAAGCATTCAGATCTATGCAAAAAAACTACAGAGAATCAAAAACTTTATGACAGCTGTGTGATGATTATGAGGTTTTGATTACGTTCAGTCTGCTTTTCTCGTTTCTTACTGAGTTTTACAGCTGATGCTAATTTAAGTTGAAGCTGACCTGCTTTAATTCTCAGTAAAAACGAGTGTTGTGAAGGATTTCAATTCATCATAATCGCCATAATTGTGTCCACACCCTTTCCTGTAACAAAAAACGGTTAAAAAAATAAAGGAAAAATATTTTATGTAGTATTTTATTAGAAAATTAGGCATTTAGGGCCATTAACATGTTTTACAAATTGTGTGAATTAAGTGACAAGATGCACTTAATGTAATGAAAAGAAGATACAGGGGAAGATGTCCATGGACCGAAGATGTCATCTCAGTGCATTTATTCTGAAAGATTATGCTTTTTTTAATTTTGAATAATGGACCCTTGTGTGATTTTGCAGCCCGTCGAGGCCTCTGAGGATGTGTTCTGGGACCAGTTCTGGACTGACATCAACTTGACGGCGCAGGATATTTTTGCTTTGGTTCCTGCTGCTGAGATCCGTGCTGTGAGAGAGGAGTCTCCGTCCAATCTGGCAACCCTCTGTTACAAGGTGCAGTCTGTGTCCCATAATCAATAATGAGTAAAAAGTGATTGTGATCTCAACATGGTGGCCACAATGAGAGGGGACCACTGATATATAAATAAAAATGTTTTGTAGACCAATAATATGACTCTAATATGAACATGTATGCATTTAGGCCTATTTTGACACAGCCGAGATGCATAAAAGTGTCTGAAATATGCATATTGTTAGTATAACATTCTCATGTTTTGCTTTTTTGTTTTGTTTTTTATCTGTGTGTTAGATTCATTTCAAATACATTTGTAAAATATATGCAGGCTCTTTCCCATATCTCACACATACTTTTGGGACTGAATTTAGTTGCTAAACATGAATATGCATGAATATTGATGCAGCAACCACTGCAGCATGAAAAATCGTTTTCATCTAAAAGTGAAAGTTTATGCACATAAAATAAATTTATTTTGTTTGCAAATATTCCAGAGTAATATTTGTTGTTTTGATGTTATCTTTAAAAAAAATCCCAAAAATTTGACTATTTTTGAGTAGTATTGAGTAATATGTTCAAAGGAATGTAACTAAATCAATTGATTTGTCTAAAGTACTAGTCATTTATTAAGTTTTAAAACATTGGACATGTTTAAAGTGTTTGTGGGGTTTTTTTGCAGGCAGTGGAAAGGCTCGTGTTGAACGCCGACTCGGGCTGTGTGTGTGAGAGAGACAGACAGGCCGTGCTGAGCTGCGTTCGTCTGTTGACTCGGATTCTGCCCTATATCTTCGAGGATCCCGACTGGCGTGGATTCTTCTGGTCCACCGTGCCAAAAGTGGGCAAGTCTTTGGTGAGGGAAATTTCAAAATTGCTTTCAGAGTGGGTTTGAGTTAGGGTTAGGCTCTCCAAATGGTTGAATATGCACTAAGGTAAAACATGCAGTTTGCACTCTCTCCCAGAATGTCACCAGCGAACAGGAGCTGTCTGTGCAAGCAGGTTTTAAGAAGATACACAGCAAAGCTTTGCCTAGCTTGAACTTTTGTTTAAAACATGAGCTGTATGTGTGTGAGAGAGTTTGTTCTGCGGTGCATTTTTACGGTCTCCTGTTACCAGCCTAAACACTGCTCTGATTGTGTCTGTCTCAAAGATCGACGGCGTATTAAATATCCTGTGATTAGAGAGATGAAGGGAGCAGAATGAGTGTATTGATGATGTGATTGTGTGCATGAAACTCTTCAGAAAGCCAATAGCTCCTCAAACACTCGTCAGACGAGCTTGAAGTCTTGAAGTTTGCACTGCTTGGGGAAAAAAATGTCATGCATGAATTTACTGCTTTTGTGATTAAAAACATAATTTCTTTGTAAAATTACAGATTTAATTGGTGTGTGTGTTGATGTAGGATGAAGGCGATGACGAGAGCACGCGGCCGTTGGCGGAGTCTCTCCTCACAGCTATTTCTGATCTGCTTTTCTGTCCAGACTTCACTGTCGAGAGCCACAGCAGGACCAGTGCGGTAACCCTCTCTCTATCTCGAATCTTCCTAGTCTGGTAGAGGTTTTGACTAATAATATCAGATCCATATCACTTATTCTGGCCAAGACAGAAAAAGTCCATCAGAATGACATAGAAGTGACCAGCAATAGTTCATGTTTTAAAACATCATCTTGAAGCGGGTTTGTCTGAAATTGATGAAACGGCCATTCAACCAAATGGGTGCTCATTCAAACAAAGGCACCGAAATTTCAAATGTTTGCACAGACAACATGAAGAAATCTTTTCTCAATCATTTGGCAGATTTGCTTTTATCCAAGATTTTAATTATCAGTAAGATTGTTCCTTGCGTAATTTCCAAACTTTTAATCTTTTTTTATATTAAATATGTACTTGAAGTACCCCTGAGAAGTTAATATTTATTTAAAGGGGTCATATGATACGAATTAAATTTTTCCTTTCTCTTTTGGAGTGTTACAAGCTCTTGGTGCATAAAGAAGATCTGTAAAGTTGCAAAGACTAAAGTCTCAAATCCAAAGAGATATTCTTTATAAAAGTTAAGAGTCAACCACTCCTACCTAAAACTAACACGCCCCCACATATCTACATCACTATGTGGGAAGTTTTGCATAACGCCGCCCAAATGTTCACGCAAAGAAAGAAGGCATAACTTTTATTCTCACTGTAGTATTGTTGCTGCCGCCGCCGTCATGTTGTGTGTGACGCTGTGTGTTTCGTTGTTAAAGCGAAACTACTTTGTTTTGGTCTTCCAAAAGATGACGATATCTGCTTCGTCATGCCTGGAGCTGATCCGTGCTGGTTGCTGAGGAAATACATCAACTTCGCACTGTGGATCGCTGGATCGGCTTTCGCCGTGGACGAAGTGGTGTCCAGCCCGGGGTCGTCACATGTGTTGCCGCAAGCCCTCCGTCGGCTCCTGCTGTCGAATCCCCGGCCCGCCGCTCACTCTATCCCGCCGTGTGAAACTACTTTGTTTGGTCTTCCAAAAGAGGACATGACTAGAAATCAGTGGTTAAGTTGTATTTACAACACTGTTCCAGAACACTTCAACCCAAATATTCAGATATTTTATGGAGGACTGTTTCCTGATCCTGGGAGAGTTGCCTATAATGCCGGCTGTTCTGACTCACAGACCATAAGTGAGTTTTTTTAATATTTAAAGAATTTGCTACTGGCGATTCAAACGCGAGTTTTGAACAGTTTAGAGTAGCGCTTGTTGTTTGTAATTTCTCCGATCACAATGCAGACATGGTTTTATGTTTACCCGACGCGCTCACCTCGCTTTTTCAGACCGATGAGCTTTTTAAAAATCGACGCGTTTCAGAAAGGCGGGGCATAGAGGAGAAACATTAATGTACAGTTTGTGGAAAATAATGTTTTTTGAACCTTACACCGCATAAACACATTTCATTACACCAAAAAAACTAAATAAATTTATTTTTTAGAGCAAATATCCTCTAAATTATAGGTATAATATATATATGTAATTCTAGCTTGTCCTCAGTTTTCAAACATTTGCCAGGTTTGCGAACATTAGTTTGAGAAACCCTTTGCAGGAACGCCATTTCAGTCCATCTACATGTGAAAAAAATAAATACAGTTTAATTTATAGACAAAAGTTATGTGTGTTTTCAGGATGGCCCCTCTGGTATCCAGTCCATAGACAGCTGTGAGTTCATCTGGGAAGCTGGCGTTGGATTTGCTCAGACTCCGCCTCTCAATCACACCCATGACTCTAACAGGTCAGAGATCTGCCCGCTTCATACTGCCCTGTCCCACTTTACATCACTTATATGTACTTATTATACACTCTGACCTAGATACAGCTGGTAGTAGTTTGCATGTGACCACATTACATTTTATTATAAATCTAATCCATCCTGATGTGTACACGACAACTGTTAAGGACCGCCTACTCACCTGTCAATTGTCCACTGCTCTAAAAGTTGGAGAACTTTTTTGAAATTTAGAGAAGTACTCTGCTGTTCAAAAGTTTGGGGTCAGATTATTTTAATGTTTTTGAAAGAAGTATTTTATGCTCACCAAGTGCATTATTGCTCCAAACGTAATAAAAACAATGATTTTGTGAAATATTATTGCAATTTAAAATAGCTGTGTTCTATGTGAATATATGTAGAATTGTAATTATTCCCTGGTTCAAAGCGGATTTTCAGTATCATTACACAGTCTTCAGTGTCACATGATCCTTCCGAAATCATTCTAATAGCTGATTTGCTGCTCAAGAAAGATTTCTGATTATGCAATGTTGAAACCAGTTGTGCTGCTTCATACTTTTGTGGAAACTATGATACTTTTTTTCCCCGGATTCTTTGATGAATAGAAAGTTCACAAGCATTGCATTAATCTGAAATGGAAATCTTTATAAATGTCTGCTCTCATTTTTGATCCGTTTATTGCATCCTCCTTGATGATTACAAATATTAAGTATTTCTCTCTCTCTCTCTCTCTCATCCTCTATCCCATCCTCTCTCTCTCCAGGACGAGTTGTTGAGCTTTATTGCATTTTCCTTTTTTTTTTTTTTTCCCCCCCAGAAGAATGTTCCCAGTCTCCATCTGACACGCACACACTCAACCCCTGGGTCTCGTTCTTTTGCTCTAGAGAAAACAGGTGACGCATATACGCTCATTTGTTATCATTTGTTGGTGATGCAGCAATTAAGGTTTGCTCTCTCTCTGTCAGACATGCCCTGCCGCTCTTCACCTCTCTTCTTAACGTGGTATGTGCGTATGATCCTGTCGGGTACGGCATCCCGTACAATCACCTGATGTTCTCTGACCAGCGCGGGGTTCTAGCAGAGCTGGCGCTGCAGACACTGATCGTTTCACTGGAGCAGGAGCTCGTCGATAACTCAAACACCAGTACGAACCTGAGCACCAATACTGACACCTGCTCTGCTGATTACAAGAAGAACACAACTGCTGAAGGATGCCAGGTAACAGGACACGCAGCACTAACAAAAATACATGATGTTTTTCTTGTGTTAAGTTATGAAAACATTATTTCTGAATGTTCTCGGAACATATGTTTCAGGCAACGAGAGGCGAAAACCTGTTTGTAAACTACCTGTCTCGAATTCATAGAGAAGAGGTAAGACACAAACACTCCACAACCATCCCAAATCAACTGCAACAGCCCTCAGCTTCTACCTTACACATGTATTAGACTATTAAACACTGTAAATGATCAGTATCCTCACATATTGTCTTTATAATAATACCTAGCTATATTTTTCTAAATGCATATATTTTTTGCATGCAGGATTTTCATTTTATCTTGCGAGGAATCGGCAGGCTGCTCAATAACCCCCTGCTGCAGACATACCTGCCCCATTCCTGCAAGAAAATCCAGTTTCATCAGGAGCTGCTGGTGCTTTTCTGGAAACTCTGTGACCTCAACAGTGGCGCACTTGTTGTTATGTTGATTTGTTTATTGTTGCTTTTTTTTTTTTTTTTTTTTTTTTTTTGTTTTATAAATCCTTGAATAAAATCTTATGCTATCTATTGAATACTAGATATGTTTTTAATTCATCGTTTACTTATACAATCTTATGTAACAGGGGCTGGTCCGAAAAATAACTGCACACTGTGATGTTTCTTCGTCTCTGAATTTCAGAAGTTCCTGTTCTATGTGTTGAAGAGCAGTGATGTGCTGGATATTATGGTACCAATTCTATTCTATCTCACTGACGCTCGTGCCAATCAGTGTGAGTATCTGAAGCATTCAGTGTTACACATACATAAGAAATTCACCCATATATTTTAACCTATATATTTTACTGTACTTTGAGGGATTTTTTTGTTAAAATTTTTCATATTTTCAAATAATTTTCCTGTACTTTTCTCATCTTAATTCAGTTTATTTCCCATTTTTAATGCTGTTTTATTATTAGTGGATGGATAATAGCTATATGTTTGAGTCTAGATGCTCTTTTTGCATATGCAGCACGTGTCGGTCTGGTGCATATCGGCATGTTCATCTTGTTGCTGTTAAGTGGAGAGAGGAATTTTGGGGTGCGTCTGAATAAACCATACTTTGTGCGAGTGCCAATGGATATTTCGGTGTTTGCTGGGACTCATGCTGACCTGCTGATAGTGGTGAGATGAACACAGATTTTGTCACATCATATTGGAGATGATGGAGATTTAAAAGCCAAAAACAAAATTAAATAAAAGTAGTCCATATGACTTGTGTGCAATATTGCATGTCTTTTGAAGTCTTTTTGTAAAGAACAGACCCAAAATGTTATTGAAGTCTTCCAATTTTCTAAAGCTCTCCAATCTCACTCACACAGCTGCATATTAAAAATTTGTGCACCACAATTGATTAAACATGCATCCTTAATGCATATTTGCATTTATGCATTTGGCAGATGCTTTTATCCAAAGCAACTTACATTGCATCTTTTCAGTTCATGCATTCCCGGAAATATAAGCTAATAAAATTTGCATGAGCATTAAAATGCAAATATATATATATTTTTTTTGATCGACAGGTTTTCCATAAAATCATCACCAGTGGACATCCGCGACTGCAACCCCTGTATGACTGTCTGCTCACTATTATAGTCAATGGTAAGCAAGGTTAAAAAGTACATAAGTTTTGAGAGATTGTTTTCACTTCCTGATGAATCATTGCTGTTGTTTTTTCAGTGTCTCCTTACCTGAAAAGTCTGTCTATGGTAGCAGCCAACAAACTACTGCACCTGCTGGAAGTTTTCTCAAGCCCCTGGTTTCTGTTCTGCTCACCTGTTAACCATCACCTGGTTTTCTATTTGCTTGAAGTTTTTAACAACATCATTCAGTACCAGTTCGATGGTAAGTTGCTTTTGAAGCTTCATCACTGCTGTAAATGCAGTCGCCACAGTCGTGGTGGCAGTTCTTCATTGAAATGACTAATAAAATATGAAGCAGCAAAAGTCTGTTTATTTGAATGCAAATCATTTTACCATAAAACATGACTTCTTTGGCAAACCTTGGTATACAATCCTACAATTTTGGTCTTTGCAATTCAGTTGTTTATTGTCATTTTTATAAGCATTTGTATTCTCCTGTCTCCAAAAATCAGGTAACTTTAACCTGGTGTACGGCATCATTCGCAAACGCAACCTCTTTCACCAGCTGGCTAACCTGCCTACAGACGTCATCTCGATCCAGAAAGCCCTGCAGAAGAAAAGCAGGAGCAACAGCACCCATAATGCCGTCTTCACGGAGACCAGCAACCCATACAACACTGCCTGTAGTGAAGGACCGTATAAAACCACACCGGTTCAAACGGGCACTCTGAAAGCAAGCTTGAAGGCCATGCCACGTACGTAAACCACTTCAGCATACACGGTTGCACTATCCCGCCTCAGTATGTTGACTATTAAGAGTCCAGTAGCTGTTTACATCCACATTTTTATGCAAATTGAGATATGTCAAATAAAACCTGGATGGAAATGATGTATCCAGTGCATAAAATAATAAAATGTGCATTAAAAAAACATATGCATGCAACTGAGGCGGATGATTTCTTTATCCAAAAGAATATATGTGCATAAACTAGTGAAAACGCATTTACTGAAGAAATTCTTTGAGGTGCAACAAAAAACTTGTGTGACTTTTTACCGATCATGTGATTAGATACCTGAACTAACCATCTCAAATATTGTTTCAGTCATTCTTAAATGTCTGTCATCAAAATGATTTGCTATAATTACCTTCCCAGAACTGTGTCACATGATAGCATTTCCAAACACAAGATTCCATCTGCACATTTTGAGGAACAATTATTATGTAGAAAAATAGTCACTTGAACTTAGTGATAATAATAATAGTTTTCCAGGAAGTCATGATTTTATGCTCTTGAACACATGGGCTGGAAACGGTTTTATTTGGAAATATGCAATATTCTGATTTTTAATTTGCAACTTTGTATGCAAACAAATTGTTGCTGTATTGGTAATTTAACAGTTAATTTGTTGGCTTATTAAAATTCTGTAAATGTTTTTATTTAGTGATGTTTAACTGATGTATTTTTGACAGTATCACCTGAATGTATTTTAGAATACTTTTTTTTTGTCCATTTGTCAATGTATAATTTTTGTTAATTGTATGACTTTTGATATTCACCTTGTTCTCGCCATAAAAATTGCCTTGCTGCTGACGGTAAAAAAAATATTGCATTAAAAAATATATAAATAGTTGGTTTATGTTGTAGGCATTGATAAACTAACAGAAACATCACAGGTTTCTGAGGACGGAGCGACACTGTTACTGCAGCAGAGGGACTCGACCCACAACCAATCAGATCACAGCTCTGAGACACAAGTCAGAGACACGGAGCCGACCTCTGGTGAAGACGACAAGGTACAGCATCACTGATGACCCTGACATTTAATCTGTGTTACTTTGTTCTGTTTATATCAATAAAATGTTTTTCATTTTTTAATTCCTTAGAAGTCTGAAAAAGAGGATTGTGATGGAAGTCCGAAACACGTGTCGTCTTCATCGGACTGGGCTCCTACTCCAGACTGGGTCAGTCATAAAACACTTAAATTATAAACCAAAGCTTGTGAGGACCTCATATACACTGCAATATTTGTGAGAAATTTTTCCAAAAAAAAAAAAAAATGCATATGAGTTTTCTTCTCCGAAACATTAATTCTGATCACATCTAATCTCTGCATGCTCTCTTTCAGGTCCTCTCCTGGAAGAGTAAACTCCCTCTGCAGACTATAATGAGACTCCTGCAGGTGCTGGTGCCTCAGGTGGAGAAAATCTGCATAGACAAGTGAGACACACACATACAACAACATCATTCACTCACTGAAAGAGTTTATCAGTAACACTTTACATAAACGTTACATTAGTTTCATTAACTGTGTTAATTAACATAAACAAAGACTTATAATATTTCTAAAGCATTGATTAATCTTAGTTGATGCTAATTTCACCATTTACAAATACAATAAGTCAATCAGAGAACATTATATCTGTTATAACAATTAATAATTGTTTTTATTTACTAATGTTAACAGATTTATAAATACTGTAAATGTATTGCCCATTGTTGCAGTAGTTAATACTTGTTTCATTTTTTTCAGAGAAACAATAATGTTCCATTATTAGAAATCATGCAACATTCTGTCATGTTGATTTTAACAGATTTTGGGTTAACAGGTTTTAATTTAATTTGGTCTAAATTTTAAATGCCAGATTTTTGGTGTGGTTTTGAACCCTAAAGCATGTGTATTACACTTTACGGTTTGACCTGACTGAGTGAGGATGCTGTTGCTGTTCTTGTAGAGGTTTGACGGACGAGTCTGAGATCCTGAAGTTTCTGCAGCACGGGACTCTGGTGGGGTTGCTGCCGGTTCCTCATCCCATCCTCATCCGCAAGTACCAGGCCAATGAGGGCACGGCTCTGTGGTTCCGCACATACATGTGGGGCATCATCTACTTACGGTGAGTCCTGCGCTCTGTCTTCCTCTACGGGACAATGTGACACATATTATACCTTTTATTAGGACTTGATCAATGTGTTGTTTTGTATGTATTTATGTGTTGAAATCTGCTAAAATCTCATAAAACCTGATTAAAGATGCTTTTTTTTTCTTCTTGTTTTAGTAACGTGGATCCTCCTGTTTGGTACGACACTGATGTCAAGCTGTTTGAGATCCAGAGAATTTAATGACACCGAGAGAACCAACTCAACAAAACTGACTCAATTTCTACCAAACCGACACTTTCACAAAGATTTAATTCAAATTTACACTTTCTCTCTAAAAAGTAAATTCGGTTTTGTTTTTCTGACCTTCTTTTTTTTGTTGTAAATATATAAATGAATGAATTTAAACTGCCCAGTGAAATACTTGTGTTATTTCTGATACATTGTTTCATTTTCTTCTGAGTTAATCCAAATCCATGAGGATGGACACATGACCCTCAGGTCTCTGACCTTGTGAGCAGTGAGATGAGTGTGTGCTTATACTGGTTTTTTTTTTTTTTTTTTTTTTACTGAAATAGTGTTCTGTGTGGAGGGGTGTGAATGAACTCTGTATATAAACGGATGCAAAAACGTAATCCTATAAAAGCTGGAAATGCTGCATGTACAGAAATACTATTAAAAACTCTTGAATGCCATCCAAAACAATGACAATATATGTCAGAAACCTGTTAAAATCAACATGAAATGCTGCATAATCTGAATAGGCAATATTTTGTCTCTGAATAAAACAGGATATTTAATTAGGAAAATGCAGGATGAGACTTCGTTTAATGTATCATACATTGATTGAATGATAAAAAGTGATTCTAGTTATGCTTGCGCTTGACATGGAGAAATAAGTGATGAAATCGTCATACTCAAATTTATAACAATTATAACATTTTGATTAAAGTTAATGAAGTTAAAATAACATGCACTTGCAATAGACCTTTAATAGTCTTCGATGTGAGAATGACAAGTCCAGGCTTCCCATGATGATATTTGATCAGATCTGCTAGGATGAGGTTGTGCTGAGGTCACAGCAGGGTTTGGCTCGGTTTAGACTGGATTAGTTTAATGTTTGTTGTGTATTAAGTTTCTCAGCTACAGGGAGGAGAATGCATGACGCATCAAAGGAGAATAATAGAAGTTTAAAGGTGGATGAAAAATAAAATAGAAATATTTATATAATATATATAATATATATAGATATATTATTGAATAAATCCCTGGAAGTACCTATTTCAAAACTGAACGTCCCCTATAACCTAGCCTATTTACAGTGTTTATTTAGTCATTTTGTTAGTTTTTATCTAAATGTAATTGCCATTCGCGTCAAATCATTACATCATACCCAGCATCAATATTTATCATTCTGGGAATGTACTTGTAACAGAGAGTGATTTTACCTGAATGTGTCACCGAGTTCTCATCTGTCAGGTGTGCGCTGACTGGAAGTGGGCGTGGTCAGTCCAGGACTCCTCCCATAGCAACCGCGCGAGCATGCTTGCAGTCCCTCGAGTGGAGACGCCAGGAGCGCACGCCAAATGAGCGCCCGTGAGCCGGGATAGAGGGGTCAGTCGCGGCCGCCATGGACGACAAATACCACCGGGCGGCTCGAGACGGTCACCTGCACCTGCTGAAAGAGGCGACGCGCAAAGATCTGAACGCGCCGGATGAGGATGGGATGACGCCGACGCTCTGGGCCGCGCACCACGGCAACCTGGATGCGCTCAGACTGCTGGTGGCACGAGGGTGAGTGATGCGTGAATTATTCATGAGCAATATATATTTTAAATAATTATTCATGCATTTCTTTTCTAAACTATTTTAGTTTAACATTTCCAGACCCCAAATGGTGTATGTAAATAATAAGTAATATGTGACCCTGGACCACAAAACCAGTCATAAGGGTCCATTTTTTTTATTGAGATTTATACATCATCTGAAACCCGAATAATCTTTCCATTGATGTATGGTTTGTTAGGATCGGACAATATTTGGCTGAGATACAATTATTAGAAAATCTGGAATCTGAGGGTGCAAAAAAATCAAAATATTGAGAAAATCATCTTTAAAGTTGTCCAAATTAAGTTCTTAGCAATGCATATTACTAATCAAACATTAAGTTTTGATATATCTACAGTAGGAAATTTACAAAAAAATTTCCTGGAACATGATCTTTACTTAATATCCTAATGATTATTTTTGGCATAAAAGAAACATTGATAATTTTGACCCATACAATGTATTGTTGGCTATTGCTACAAATACACCCGTGTTATTTATGACTGCTTTTGTGCTCCAGGGTCACACATTTGTTGACTACGTCAAATTCCAGTAGACAGTTGTTATTGAGATTCTAGCCATGTTCTTTTCAAAAATATCTAGTATAGTAACATCTGTAAAGCTTGTGTTGGGTCAGACTGACTCCACCAAAAACACATTGTATTTATTTTGCTGACAATGCACCATCTGAAAATCTTAGCATGAGAAAATTTCTTTCATTCATTCATTTTTAATGCCTGGGGTCTCTGAGACCCTCAGCATTGCAGTATTTTCAGAGAAGATTTGTGATACATATGTTGCACACTGATATGTACTTCTTTATTGCATCAGTCTGTAAAAACCCTTTTCTATTTGGTTCTGCTTGAAGCATGTCATTCTAAGAGTTTATACATTTTTAAAATAATTAGTATAATATACAACGCTCTCAGGTCTGGTTATGTTTGGGCATATGCAGTTTCATTAACAGGATGGCAGTTCTGTGATCTCCTGTATCAGAACACATCTGCACTGAGATAATTTAGCCCTCCACCCAGCCGCTCTTACTGATGGATATCTGGATGGTTTTATTTGCATATTTACTGTCCTGGGCTAATTCAAATAAAGGTCACACAGGAGAACAATGCAAATTTGTTTTGAGTGTCACTACTGTTATTACTGCTTAAAAATACTAGGTCTATATTCAATTACAAATTATGAACTCTGCATGCAGAAGAGTTGCAAATAAAAGCATGCTGTAATAATCTCTTATGTCACGGATATCTGAATCATTCAGCTCAATCTAGCTGGAATATGTAACCAAATTGTCTTTTTTTTTCACGCACTCATGTTGTTCCAAAATCATATGCTGTTGTTTTGATTTTACATATGGAACAAGCTGCATCAAGATTCTTCAAAAACATATCCTTTTGTGTTCCATTGAAAATATCATCTTGTGGGTTTGAAACATGATGGAAAGTGAATAATGGCACAGCTTTCTATTCTTTTTTAGAACTGGCTTTAGGAGAGAGCAGTAGTGTTGTATTGTTTATCAAGTCATTAGGTAATTAGATCTAAATAACCTGGCTCTTCTCTCATGACCAGGTTAATAACAGAAGCTAAATGTTCTGCTCTGTGAACACCCTCGCTGTTCTCTAATTAGTGTTCTGCATCAGACCCTCCAGATCTCTGACTGAACCATCTGTTACTGTAACACGTTCACAAAGAGAGACGACTGCGGTTTGAGTCATAATAACTCTGTGTGTATAGGACAGAGGATCACTTTGATTTTTACAGTCTGAGCATTTATGTGGATGTCATGATTGATCCCATGGAATTGACAGAATGTTTTTGCCTTTCCATATATTTTCACATCATTCTATTGAACTGATTTTTACTTTGGGAAATCATGTTTAACTTACCACATTTTACTTTTTTCCATCCTATTTCTGAGTAAAACAAACATTCAGCAAGAAAAATTTGATTTTATCTATCAGGAGTTGATTATGAATTATGGATTATGAAAAATTGGCATTAGATTAATTAATGGAGTCAGGTGGTTGTAGAGGAAAGGTATGTAATGCCATCCAAAAATGAAAATTATTCTTAGCACATTTTTTCTTTTCTTTTTGAAAAAAGAGCTGAGTAATACACTTTTTTTTTTTAGTAGCTGAGAGCAAAATTATTTGGCTTTTCCACTACTAGGAACAATCAATAATTGGATTGACAACACAGACTTTGCATCCCATATTTAAGCATAATGGCCCCAATATGTCTAGAATACAAATGCTAAACCCTGTGCTACATTTCTAACGAGCAGTAAGTTTTAGTGCTCAGAGTCTTTAAAGACAGTTCAGGGCCGCATGCACTTTTATGGAGAAGAATTGTACACATGGCCAGACAGAGAGAAAGATGTTAATGTTCACAGTTAAAGGTCAACATAATGAATTAGAACTATTCCTCTTCCGCCTGCTTGTTTCCTTGGCTGTTGGCATTTCGCTAACTTGAATGTCAGCACCATTATACACCTCAGGATTTCATGTTTTGCTTTCTGTAGTATTTTAATCTTGTTACCCTGCATGGTCCCATAAAACCTCACATCGTTTCTGATGGTCTTTGCTAATGGGTGTTTGCCATTTAGGCTATACCTCAGCAACTCTTTTCAGATTTTTTGCAAATATGAGATTAAAAGAGAAAACACAGAGTGGTTATACTGGCTTATGGACCTTAGTGAGGGCAGACATCTTATTAAATATGCAGAGTATATATACAGCATGTTTTAAATGCATTTGTCTTAACTAAGGTCTGTTGCACTTCAGTTTGTTGATGGGCCATTGCAAGCATACCTGATCTTGACACCATGATTACTGGTTAACATGCTCTCCATGTGATACTAACCTACAATAAACAGGGTTTTGTACTAAATTATCAACATTGTGCCTAATGAATGAAGCACAAACAGAATGAATTGTATGTATAGTATGGTTAGTAATGAATACTGCAGGTCTCTTTCAATGCAGATGATGAATGCATTACATGGTGCACAGTTTTTAATGACTTGGAGAGGTGAGTCAGTGTGCATAGTGTGTGTGGGTGTGTGTACATGTGTGTTACAGTGGGTAAGTGGAGCTCCAAAGCATCATGTTACGTTTTCAGATCAACACCTTGCCACACAACAGAACATAAACGCATGCACTCATGCACCGACACGCACATGTGCACATACACATGTATTCACACACCCTATATTTTCACTAGGAATTGATTAGTATATTGGCTTGGCCAATTAATCAGACAATCTTTGGCCATTTTGAGAGCATCAGCATCGGTAGATAACCATTTTGCATAAATATTTTGTAAACATCTCATTTGTATTTTACATTGTCCGTCAGCCACCCTGCTCTCTAAATATCATTACTGGTATCAGTCACTGACAAATCCATATCCATCAACCACTAATTTTGACTATGTAACTATGTAAACTATAGAATTAGATGTAACAGATCTGCTGTTGTTTTGTTGGTCCACAGAGGAGATCCAGATAAATGTGATATTTGGGGAAACACTCCTCTTCACCTGGCAGCAGCTAATGGCCATCTCAACTGTCTGTCGTTTCTGGTGTCATTTGGCACCAATGTGTGGTGCTTGGACAATGACTACCACACGCCACTGGACATGGCGGCCTCTAGGAGCCACATGGACTGTGTGCGATATCTGGACACTATCGCCGCCAAGCAGATTACCATCAACCCCAAACTGGTGAGCAAATTGAAGGACCGTGCCTTCCGTAATGCAGAGAAACGCATTAAGAACTGTGAAAAGCTTCAGCGCAGGCATCACGAACGCATGGAGAAGCGTTTCTTGAGAGAGAGTGCTGCAATGGACACGTCGGATACGATGAGTTACAGCAGTTTCAGCAGCACCCTGAGTCGAAGGATCCCTCAGTTCAACACCCTCGACTCCATGACTTACTCACAGGTACTGTGCCTGAACAACACATGGGTACTAAAAAAGCCATAGAACTGGTTAAACTCATCATAAAACCTTTGCTTCTTGGACTTAATCATTAGGTCAATAAAGACAAGCAAGTTATAAAGCTTTGTTTCAAAGCCTATTCCTGGAGGGCCTCCAGTCTTAATCAAACACATTTGAAACCAGCTAATCAAGTTCTTCATGATCACTAGAAACTTCTAGGCAAGTGTGTTTGGGCAGGTTGGAGGACATTGGCCCTCCAGTACTGGAAAACCCTGTATAAGAGTGTAGCATGTTACCAATAAGACTGTAGCCTGGCTCACAGTCTGCATTTTCAATTTATCCCAAAGGTGTCCATTGGGGTTCAAGGTAAGTGGCTTTCTTTATTGACCTTTTTGCACATGGGCATCATCATGGTGCAATGGAAAAGTGTCCTATCTTAGTAAACATTATTGCTTAAGGTGATTGCATGACTTGACCTTATGCTCATTAGTAAAAGGTGTAGCTAAAATATGCAAACCTGTAATTTAGAAGAGGGTGTCCATATACTTGAACTCTGTTAAACACTTGGAAGTAGATTGTAGCAGTTGCTGATTCAGTCCCCACATGATTTATCGACATTATTCTCTTGTGCAAAGCCTGGGATATTGCTTTAGATTAAGCATTTGCTAAATGAAGACTTGCTTCCTTATTAGAGTAGCATAATGCTTCTGTGGACCTTCAGTGCATGCTAGTTCAATAAGAGTAGTCAGTCTTCAAATAGGGTGCCTAAATGAATAAAGAATATATGACCATTATAAACTTCTCTTTACAGGCAACGCTTCAGTCCACAACAAGAGGCCGGACCAAGATTCAGCGGCGTCTTGAAAAGAAAAAGCAAGGCGACGGAACATTCAAGATTTCCGAAGACGGGCGACGGAGCATTCGCTCGCTCTCTGGTCTTCAGCTGGGCAATGACGTCATGTTCTTGAAGCAGGGAACATATGTCGACCGACGCCAGCAGTCAAGTCCTCGGCTCAACATCCGCAACATGTTTTCTGGTAAACAAGACATCAGGCCAGACGATGATGATGATGAGGTAGACACTGTTTCAAGGTCACTAAGTGATCCAGGTTTGTATGACGCTGCATACTCGGAAATAAGTACAGACTCGGGTAGAGACTCCTTGTTCAACCGCCCAGGACTTGGTACTATGGTATTCCGTCGGAATTTTGTGACTGATGGGCTGTTCCGAATGGGACAGAATGAGGGCAGTGTGGCGGGGAGTGAACCAGTGGGACGGGTCCCGAATGTCCGCTTACGGGGGAGACTGCCACTACGATCACCCAGTCTTGATGAAGTCAGCATTGGCAGCTCATTGAGTCTCCAAGAGAAGAATGTACAGGTACAAACAAGAATCACCAGATACCATACAAATTCCACTTGTTCCTATTAATCCCTACAGCAACACTTATTAAGTGCTAGCTTCATCTGATTAGTTCTAAGTTGATGCTCCTGGAGGGTTACCTTCTTAAGGTCTTCAGTTCTAACCCTGCACCAACATGCCTGACTCTTGTTTTCAAGTAATCCAGAAGACCTTGATAAGCCCGTTCAGGTGTTTTTGATTCGAGTTGGGGATACACTCTCCAGGATGGCCCTCCAGGAGAAGGGTTGGTTACCCCTGAACTAGATTCTTACTACTGCCAGTGTTTAACTTGCAACACATAAAGGATATACAAACAGCGTAGCATATCTTTTCCGCCAAGACCAAATACATTAACATTGTCATATCCATTACCATGTTAAAATCTTCTGAGAGGTAATCTGAATCAGTCAGTATCAATCTGTTGAACTAATCAGTTTATGAGAAGGCACTGCATCGACATCTAGAAGAGGGGCTTTATGATAATTATGATGATTGTTCTTATGTGGTGGCATTCTGTAGGATTTGCCATGGGAGGAAGAAGACCTGGGCTTGGAGGAGGAGGATGACGAGCTTCAGCCATCTTCGGCTCCTTTAGAAGTGTTCCTGGCATCTCAGGGACTGAGTGACTTCCTCTCCATCTTCCATCGAGAGCAGATGGACCTGGATGTATTGCTGTTGTGCTCTGAGCAGGACCTCATTAGCATCCACATTCCACTCGGACCTCGTAAAAAACTACTTGATGCATGCAGCAGACGCAACAATGTTCTGGACGAAGCTGATGGCATGCAGGACACTGTGCTGTAGAGTGTGTATGTCTGTTATTGACTCTGTTCCAAAATCTAGTGTACTTTCTTGTTGCCTGCATAAACAGTTGTTTTTAAAGTAGCATCCTAGTTGAACTGTATCCTCGTAAGTGTCTACATAGGCAGCAACTCAACATGCCACAAAAACAGCGCTTCTCATGCAAAGTGCATGGGAGATTTGACATGAACAAGTCTCCCATGCATTTCTCCCATGTATTAGACAAGACTTCCAGAATTTCTCTCATCTTGACTACCATCTTGGATGTATTTGTTTACTTTGACCTTGTTGCATTTTAATATTGCCTTCTCTGTGACGATTTTGCCAAAACAATGTATTTGCTACAAGATCATTATGCCGCCTACTGTTTAAAGCCACTTAGCCACGTCTACAAAGCCTCAGTTGACCTGGTTTACTAAATGTTCATCCCCAGTCTTAAGGTACATTCACATTACCAAAATTTCAGCTACATTTTATAGGAAAGTTTTGTGTTTGTTATTCCACAGAGAAAAATTTGTGTTTTGGCTTTGTGTTTTTTAAGCAAAATATGGTAACACTTTAGATTAGGGAACACTATTCACTAGTTTTGACACTATTCACTAATAAATAGTTGTTTATTAGCATGCATATTCTTAGCATATTGGCTATTTATTAGTACTTATAAAGCACATACTGATGCATGCCCATATTCTAAATCCCTTAACCCTACCCAATACCTAAACATAACTACTACAACAACAACTACCTTACTTGAATAATAAGCAGCAAATTAGGAATTTATTGAGGGAAAACACTTAGTTAACAGTGAAAATGTGTTCCCTGATCTACCATACAGTAGCTTGCTTTTCCTGTGGAATGACTTTGCTTTTCTGCTGCAGGTGATTGAATAATGTTAATCATAGCCAAATGGCTTCATTAAACACTCATTAATTTTGATTCCACTCTGGAATGCAACTCATTTTTAACCCTGTCTGATCAATACCAGATTGACAAAATCAAGTCCCATCCTACTTGTTTTTCCTAATTAAATATCCTGGATTGCTTTGAAATGCATGACATTGTGGAAGAAAAACAGGATTTACAGTGCAATTCACATTTTTTAAATGCTTCCTATACCTGCATCTTGAGCAGAGCCATTGTGTGTGGCTGTGCATGAGTGAGTGATACGCCTGCCACCTTGTGGTTGGGAGGAAAACTACAGCTCTTCTATTGTACACCTTACTCTCTAGTCAGCAAAACTGCTCACAAAGAAGTTCTACTTGAAAATGAAGTCTATATGCTGAAGGTTGCTGTTATGAATGCACATGCAGTTTGGAGGTAAAATGTACACAAATTATTAATCTGACCTGCTATTTACCATATTGAGGTTCTTCAAAGATATTGTGGTTCCGGATACACTCTGTGAATTATTGCCTTGCATATTGATGCAGTATTTTAGGACTAAAATAGAGTCATTTGCAGTAATAATTAGCATTTTCAACTTTGCAATGATTTTCAACTCTAACAATTCAGACCAAGAAACAAAGCCTTTGTTATTACATGATGACGCAGCTTGATATTGACATATATTTACTAGTGGAGCAAAAATCTATGTATCGGTGCTTTAGTGTCCCAGATTACTCTAATTTACTTTTTTATAAATTTTATGTACCATGGTGGAGAATTAACATGGTAAATAAATCCACAATTTATATGACTGTAATTTCAAGCATTTTAAGTAGAATCATTTAGATCAAAAAGTCTGTAAGATCATACATTCAGGTCTGTATGTTACTGTATGTGCAAGCATTGTCTCATGTTTTTGTGTTTAGTTGTACATATGAAGCTTTGGACAGCTTCAATGTCCGGCCAGAAGACTTTTCAGTTGTATAAAAAGTTAAGTACATTATTTAGAGTTTTCATCTTTGGAATTCTGATGATTATAATGATTGTATGCTGTATTAGCTGACTCCAGCTGAGAGGTGGTTGGAGTTTGGGTGTGTGAAATACCTTCATTGGCCACCTGATGTTTGTACAGTTTTATTGATGTACGGTTCTGTGTGTGTTATTGATCGACTGCAGTCAAAGCTTCTCGCTCAGTAGGTGAGATGTTTGTTCTGGAGCCGTTTTCCTCCGCTGTCCGCTCATTTGTGGGTGTGTGCGGCAGGTTTTAGAGGCTGACATGCTGAAAGCTGATAACTCTTGTTACTTTATCTGTCTATCCTTCACACACCATCTCCACACAATTCAGCTACACACGGCTAGCCCTTCTTACATGTACAGTGTACATGACAGTATGTGTGTTCAGTACCTGTCTGGATACAAGTTTATTTGCTTCTGTGTCTTTTACTGGCTCTTAGCTCAGATTGGTTCTCATTCGTTCACAAATTTCTATGTAAATGTTTTGTAAAACCATTCTTGCGCAAGTCATTGTCAAACAGGAATGTATGACATTTTCAATGTAGAAGCTACATTTTTTCTTATGTAAATTGTAGAAAAATATTTTAAATACAAACATTTCTGTGTAAATCATTCATAAATCCACTCTTAATTATTCATAAGAAATTTGTTCTGCTTATGTTACTTTTGTTTTGTATTATGTTTCATGAAGCACAGTGTTTTGTTTTCCATTCTGTACTCGTTCCTCTCCTTTTTTGTAGTCTTGCATGAAACTCGAAATATTGTCTTTACATTTTACACATGTCCCTGACTATGTCAGGTCATATTTCACCCTAAAATCAAAAGGAAAAAAAACTCTTAGATTTTTACAAATGTTTACTTTTGATTTGGGGGTAAAATATGACCCAAGACTCATTTTCAGGCAATGCCAATGTTTTCAGTGGCAAACTGTGGATTGTTTTTAAAATGTTGATTTAATAAACTAGTCATTTTTACTGACCTGTATTTGATGTTTCTTTTTATTTGAAATAGTCTACATTCTGTGTACTGAATAGAATCGCTAATGTCCTTTCTGCCGTTTTTTTTTTTTTTTTGCTGCACCTTTTCTTTTGTCTTCTGCCAAGTAGATTAAAAGAGACAGAATGAATACATGGGCGAGTCAGTAGATTAGAGAGAGAGAGAGTAAATATATTCTATAACTGAAGTGTGTGTGTGTGTGTGTGTGTGTGTGAGAGAGAGAGAGTTTACTGTGTTGTTCTTGTGATACCAGACGCCACATGGGACCTGCGTGTGTACCAAAGGCATCATTGTAGGAACAAGAAAGATGAGAACGTACAGATTTTTGTGTAAATAACTTCTACATAAATTGTTGCATGATTTTGTGTTTTGATAGTTTTTTTTGTTGGTTTGTTTCACATAAAAATAGCAGAATTCATGTGCAAAATGTATGTTAAACCCTTGCATAATTTATATAAATAATAGGACTGTTTTTAGATTTTTGTAAAATGGTTTTATGAATTTTGCAACTATGATTTTTATGCAGAATTTCTGTGCAAGTAAAAGAAACTGTCAAATAGAGTTTTCATTAAACCAAACTAAACAAATGTCTGTATAAATCATCTGTAAAACTATTCTTGCATAAATTGTTGATTTTGTGATTTGACAGGTTTTTTTTTATTTGTCTACATAGAAATGTCAGAATTCTTGTGTAAATTGTACAACTATTATGTTATTTAATTATTTTTGTCTTATACAGAAATGTGTTAAATTTATGTATTTTTTGTGAAAAATTGTTCAGTTGAATGCAAAAATGAATTTTTGTGAAAGTCATTTCACAAAAATTGGTTGTTAATGTAAAATGGTTTTACATTTTAGTGGTTTTGAAATGCATTCTGTAGCTGTGTGTGTGCGGTCCTGGTAAACCCTATATGGTATGTGCACAAAATGTCCCTAAAAAGATGGCAATATCTGAATTCTTTGTCCTTGTGGTGACATTTTCTGGTCCCCATGAGGAAACAAGCTTATAAATCATACAAAATTAAGTTTTTTAAAAATCTAAAAATGCTGAAATTTTCCTGTGATGGGTAGGTTTAGGTGTAGGGCGATAGAATATACGGTTTGTACAGTAAATACAATTTTCGGGTATGGAGAATCCCCATAAAGCGCGCGCGCGTGTGTGTGCGCTGTTCTTGTGATAGGAGATGACGCAGGACTCTTGCAGCATTGAGGACACTCCTGCTGTGGAACCAGAAAGATACTGTGAGAGAGAGAGATCCGTTTCTAGCGCAGTCAGCACTAAAGTCTCTCTCTTTAGTTTCGCGGACGGGACGGAGAGTGTGTGCGCGAGCCATGCGTCTCTGAGCTCCAGCGCTAGCATGCAGAGCAATCCAGAGGAGAGGAGAGACACCGCGGAGCGCGAGACGCTGATGATGGAGCTGACGCGCCTGGTGCAGAAGAGTGTGAGAGAGAGCAGCTGGTGGGAGAGGAGAGGAATAGACTGCAGCATCCTCACAGCAGCCTTCATCAGTTTACCGGCAGGTACACACACACACACTTTCACTACTTTTCATTATAGACACAAAAGACACACAGGCTCTTTGGGAGAATCTCCAAACAAACAAAAGAAATCAAAATAGCTACATTTCCACTTTAAATTCTCATTACTGCAATGCAAAAAAAAATAAATCCATTGTTGTGATGTGGGAACAATTATGTATTATTTAAAAATAGTAGCCTGTAGACATAGTAATTATATATCTTAACTTATTTAATGATAATAATTAGGGGAATTACAAAAACATTCAAAAGTAAAATATATTAGAATAGTGAGAATTTTACTGAATGAAAATGTCATAATAATGCATATATCATGCATGCATGTATGGCAAGGCAAAATAGGCTTTGTTTTCTTTATGCAAAATATAATTTCTTTTTTTGTTTGAGATTCATCTGAAATTTTTTTTTTGTTTACTTTGAAACAGTTTTCACTCATAATTTGTAGAAATGTACAAATAATTACAAAGAAATGTGAAGTACAGTATTTTAAGAATGCATTTTGATTGAAGTTGCTCAGAGTCTAGGGAACATTCAAAGTGTGTTTTTATGCTGTGATTGTTTTCATTTCAACATGTCATTGTGTTTACAACGGCCTGTATGAGTTGTATGAGGGTGTGTACTGTCATTAATAGGGAGTATATTGGATAATGTGCATTCAAAACAAATTGTTGACTGGTTTAGTCATGAAGGGGTGTGACTGTGTGCCCGCCGGTTATTGGGTTAAACTTCCCTTTAACACTGACACAGAAACCAAAACTTCAGGTTCGTACCAAACGTTCTTTGACTTTTAATTCAAACAACTTGGCTTCTTTATACAGAAGCTTTTAAGCTTTCAGACATTGGCGACAGTTAAAGGGATAGTTCAGGTAAAAAGGAAAACTCAGTCTTCATTTACTCACTTGTTCCAAACCTGTAAGGATTTCTTTCTTCTGCTGAACACAAAAGAATGAAGACCAAACCGTTGCTGGTCCCCGTTGAGTTTCATAATAAGGAAAAAGGGGGGCAGAAACTGTTTGCTTGCCAACATTCTTCAAAATGTCTTCCTTCACCGTTCAGCAGAAGAAAGAAACTCGTACAGGTTTGGAACAATGACAGGATTTTCCCTTTTGGGTAAACTATCCCTTTAGTATCCAAATCACCAAGGCACTCCTGTGGTGGTGGTTGTCATGCTGACCGGTTCGATCTGGGTGCTTTGCTCTCATTGGGCAGATCCAGTTTCCTGCAGCAGTCGACCAACTGTGATGTGGCCAAGTATGGTGACCCGTACTTGGAATTAATGCTCTGTGTTTAACCCATCCAAAGTGCACACACACAGCAGTGAACACACACCCGGAGCAGTGGGCAGCCATTTATGCTGCAGCACCCAGGGAGTTGCTCAAGGGGTATTGAAGGTCAATACAATCCCTGCCGATACAAGACTCGAACCCACAACCTTTGGGTTACAAGTCTGATTCTCTAACCATTAGGCCACGACTTCCCCCACTGCTAAATTAGATCTTTTAATACTCTATTATATACGAGCCAGGACATGGCATAATTTAATTAACAGCATCATATTTGTGGCAGTCTTTGGATTTTGGCAAACAAATATGAAATATGACACCAAAATGTAAAAAAAAAAAAAAAAAAAACGAAGAAGCATGATCTACATGATACTTTTTTTTTGAAATACATAATAATAAATAATACCCAGAAACATTAAAATAAATATAACCATTGCCTGATTAAATAATTAAAAGCAGATATTTCTTCAAACATACCCATCATAACACATAATTTAATTAAAAAAGATACCAAATGAAACATGAATTCAAAATTATTTACGTTTATTCACTGCCAGAAACGATGACATCATACGTGTGCATATTACATGTTCAGTGTATCCACCTTATTCCTAATAAGCCGACTGCATTTTAAAATAGGCGAGGCACTTCCGGTTTGGGGAAGTTCTGCTCAAAAAGACTGCAACAAATCACTTCAAATCATGATTGCGCTACAAATAATCCTTATTTTGACTGAATGGGCTGTAAATTTTCATTCTTTTTCAAATATAGACATATATTACTATAATGATATTTAACATGTACGTAATATTGCTGCAGATAGAAGGAGGCTCTTCAGGAGTTATTTATGGTATGTTGAAAGTAATTTGTTAATGCTTTTACACTTTAGAATTTCCTTTTAATGATCGATGGTTAAAGGGTGAGTAAAATAATGTCACCTCATTGTACCCAGTTTTTGAAAATGCATATTATTATTGCGTTCATAGAGCAAACCTTTTGCTGACTGTTTACAGTATAAAGGGAAGTTACTCCCATAATTTGTGCAAAGCATCATGGGGCTTAGGGATGCATGTTACGTGTTCGCATAATGTTTCTAATGTATCTACTGGCCTGGCATGCTTATTACAGCGCTTTTAGTTGTGTTTGTTTTGACAACGTTGTTGTCTACACAGAACTTTTCCATTTTTATTACAATCGTTATGTAAATGCACCCTTAATCTAAAAGATTATTAGAGCATGTTTTATCAGAAAAAACTTCAGTCTTTCTACTTCAAAATTCTGTTACTTGCTATTTACTTGTAACTCATTGAGAAATTTACTAGAAACTTCAGAGTGAAAATGGTTTCTACTTTAGTGTTTTCTCAATAACTCATTTCTAAACCTGTTAAAAGTTACATAATGCAAGCATTTTGTGTCAAAGCTTTGATTACGGAGCATAAATGTCATCGACCTGTTTGTGCTCATATGTTTGTCGTGAGTCGAGCTCCGCGCCGCTACAGTGATGTTGTTCTTGTGTCTGCAGGGTTCCTGTTGTTGGGTTCGTCTCAGCCGCTGTATTTCCTGTCAGGTGTTCTGATAATGGGCGTGGCTCACGCTGTCATCACCGTTAAAGGGATACACCTGGCCAGTCACGGCGCGCTCAGCGAGTCTCCGGTCTGGGCCGACTTCTGGGCCGTCTTCTTCATCGAAGTGAGATTTGCTGCACTCTAAAAAATGCTGGGTTGTTTCAACCCAATTTTGGGTCAAATATGGACTAACCCAACTTTTGGGTTAAAAATGTAATGAAAAAATTAAACCCAACGGCTGGGTTAGTCCATATATGACCCAAAGTTGGGTTGAAACAGCCCAGCATTTTTTAGAGTGTGTCGTGTACATTTTTAACCCATATAGGGAAATTCTATCAAATTATAACCTTAGAAAAACACCAAGAGCACCATGGTTTTCCATTTTCAACCTTAATTTCCATGTGTTATTGGTCATCAGGGGGTATAAGTGAAGTGTTTCACACACTCTAAAAAATGCTGGGTTAAATATAACCCAGCGCTGGGTTTAAAAAAGGATGATATAACCAGCTTGGGTTGTTTTGACCCATGCTGTTTGGTTGTTTGACCGCTATTGGGTTTTTTGACCCACTTATTGGGGTTTGTTTTAGAACCCAGCTATTGGTTTTGTGTGACCCACTGTTGGGTGTTTGCCCAGCGTTTGGGTTTGTTTTGGACCACTGTTGGAGTGTTTTGACCCACTAGTGTCAAGCTATTGGGTGGTTTTTGAACCCAGCTATGGGTTGTTTTGACCCAGCGGTTGGGATATTTTGACCCAACTATTGGATTGTTTTGACCCAGCTATTGTGTTGTTTTGAACCCAGCTGTTGGGTTGTTTTGAACCAGCGGTTGGGTTGTTTTGACCCTGCTGTTGGGTTGTTTTGACCCAGCTGTGGGGTTGTTTTGACCCAGCTGTTGGGTGGTTTTGACCCAGCTGTTGGGTTGTTTTGACCCAGCTATTTGGTTGTTTTGCTATTGGGTTGTTTTGCCCCAGCTATTGGGTTGTTTTGACCCACTATTGGGTTGTTTTGACCCGCTGTTGGGTTGTTTGACCAGCGTTTGGTTTGTTTTGACCAGCTGTTGGGTGTTTTGAAACCCAGCTATTGGTTTGTTTTGACCCAGCTGTTGGTTTGTTTTGACCCAGCTGTTGGTTTGTTTTGACCCAGCTGTTGGGTTGTTTTGACCCAGCGGTTGGATTGTTTTGACCCAGCTATTGGGTCAAGCTATTGGGTTGTTTTGACCCAGCTTTTGGGTTGTTTTGACCCATCATTGGTTGGTTGACCAGCGATTGGGTTGTTGTTGACCCACTGTTGGGTGTTTCACCCAGTCGTTTTTGGGGTTTTTTGCCCACTGTTGGATTGTTTTGACCCAGCTTATTGGGTTGTTTTGACCCAGCGGTTGGGTTGTTTTTGACCCAGCTATTGGGTTGTTTTGCTTTTGGGTTGTTTTGACCCAGCTTTTGGGTTGTTTTGGCCCAGCGGTTGGGGTTGTTTTGACCCAGCTATTGGGTCGTTTTGACCCAGCGGTTGGGTTGTTTTGACCCAGCTGTTTGGTTGTTTTGACCCAGCTGTTGGGTTTTTTTGACCCAGCTGTTGGGTTGTTTTGACACAGCTGTTGGGTTGTTTTGACACAGCTGTTGGGTTGTTTTGACACAGCTGTTGGTTTGTTTTGACCCAGCGATTGGGTTGTTTTTTACCCAGCTGTTGGGTTGTTTTGACCCAGCGTTTGGGTTGTTTTGACCCAGCGTTTGATTGTTTTGACCCAGCTATTGGGTTGTTTTGACCCAGCGGGTTGGGTTGTTTTGACCCATCGGTTGGGTTGTTTTGACCCATCGGTTGGGCTGTTTTGACCCAGCTGTTGGGTTGTTTTGACCCACTTTTGGGTTGTTTTGACCCAGCTGTTGGGTTGTTTGTTTTGACCCAGCTATTGGGTTGTGTTGACCCAGCTATTGGGTTGTTTTGGACCCAGCTATTGGGTTGTTTTGACCCAGCTATTGGGTTGTTTTGACCCAGCTGTTGGGTTGTTTTGACCCAGCGTTTGGGTTGTTTTGACCCAGCTGTTGGGTTGTTTTGACCCAGCTATTGGTTTGTTTTGACCCAGCTATTGGGTTGTTTTGAACCAGCTGTTGGGTTGTTTTGACCCAGCAGTTGGGTTTGTCCCTTTTTAACCCAGCACTGGGTTGTATTTAACCCAGCGTGGGTTTTGTTGTGACCCAGCTGTTTTGGTTTGTTTGACACCTCTGGGTCAAACAACCCAATAGCTGGGTTTGTCTTTTTTTAACCCAGCATTTTTTAGAGTGCATGCAGCTAATTCTCTGCAACACGAAAATGCAAAAGTATGGAAAGAATTTAGCTGATTGAGTCTTCATGAATTAACTTCATAGATTAAGAGGGTTTAGATTAATTTACAGTTTCCATCCTCTCAAGAATGCAAAAGTCATAATGTTGATCATAATATACGTATATAATAATATTGATCATATTCCATGGCAACAGTCTGTACTCATACAGTGGGCCCCAAAATTATTCGATTTTATAGTTTTATATGCAATTTTCATTGCAATTTATGTTAGCACAACAGTATGAATGAAATGAGATTTCAGAATCAAATGTTCTTAGTATTTGTTCAGTTTCTCTTTTGCTTTAATGACAGGAGCACTGGAGCTACAGATTGTTCCAAAAAGCATCTTGAGCTTCAGTGAAAGCAAGCACATCTGAACCTATTTTAGTTAAAAATTAATTTCATTATTCAATCAAGTTACTTTTTCCTTAAATTAGTTACAATTTAAATATTTACCATAATTAAATGTTTTAAATGTTGTTACATAATTATTTTAATTAAATAGCAAGTAAGTATTAAAATGTTTAATTTATTATTTAAAATTAAATTAAAGTATAAATTGCAGCTTAAATAATTATTAATAAATAAAATGCACTTAATAATATGTAATTAATCAAGTACTGCAATTTCAAAAAAAGACAAATGATGGAAGTACCCTTTTATCAAACAAGATTAATTAAATATTAAACTCTGTATAAAGTACTATCCAAACATAATATAGATATATTTTTATTAGTGCTGTCAAATGATTAATCGCTTCCAAAATAAAGGTTTTTGTTCACATAATATATGTGTATACTTTGTATATTTTTTATGTATATATAAATACACACACATACAGTATATTTTTTGAAAATATTTACATGTATATATTTTTATTCATATAATTTATATTATAAATACATTTATTTAATATATAAACATAACTTATTTTTCTTAAATGTATACATGCATTTGTGTGTATTTATATATACATAATAAATACACAGTACACATACATAATGTAAACAAAAACTTTAAAATAATGTAACAATTTAATTTATGATTAATATTACAAATTTAAATATTTAATGCAATTTTGTTTACAAATTTAATATTTAAATAAATAATTTTAAAATCATCACATTAAATTAAAATCTCGCATGATTTGAGATGTTCCAAAAAGCATCTTGAGCTTCAGTGAAAGCAAGCACATCTGTACAAAGAGTTACATGATCAATGACACTTATTTATTACATTTGTACATAAATGCTGCACAAACTCTTAAATGAGAACAGATTTTGATGAGATGTGGTCTCTTCTGTACCCCTGCATGCATCACGTGAATCTCTGTGGTCTCTCAGGTGTGCGGCTCGTTCTCAGCGCGGGCCGGCGTTCAGGCTCACGTGAAGATGCATCACGCACACACTAATGTGATCGGTCTGGGAGACTCCAGCACCTGGAAAATCCCCTTCCTACCTCGATCCGTCTATCTGTTCATCGCGCCGCGGCCGGTCCCCATCATCACGCCCATCGTCGCCGTCGGTGAGGCCTTTCCAGCCCTTACACACACAGCTTCTCAGAGCATCCTAACCAGTTAATATGTGATAAAGCAACAAGAGATAAACCATATGTGATCATTTTGTGGTGAACTTTTCATTTAAACATCAGAAATGTTCTGAGTAACAGTGATTTTGTTGTTGAACACACTTTCACTAAGGATATAAATTACTTTTTGCTTAGGACGCCACATCAACCGAGTTCATTTAACTCGGTAAAGTGTCTTTACATTTGACCTCTTCTGTGGGTGAGTGCATGCGCTGATGAGAAACCTCCAGCATATTCTGTCATGTGTTTCAGGTCAGCTGAAGGGTCAGTCTCCGCTCCAGATCCTGCGCACCGTCCCGTGTGTGTGTCTGGGCTTTTTTTCTCAGTATTATCTGCTCAGGAGTGTGTCGGGTCTGTCGTGCAGCTCCGCTCTGCTGGTCATGCTTCTGTGCAGAGCCATGTTCTCCCTGCCGTACATACACGTCAACATATTTCAGGTGAGATCAAATGCAAAAAGACAGCAAGCTGCATTTTGATATATGACTATGATATATATTTTTTGGTGGTGCACCAATATTTTTGATTTGCATGCTTTCTACAGTTGTTTGAGATACAACCAGAGCATCAATTATTTACACCAATTATCTTCAGTAAAATATGAAAAATAGTTGTTTTTGCATGCTATGACTGTTTTTGCATGCTCAGAAAATCCTAATTAAATTATTTACCCTACTTATTTTCAGAAAATATAAAAATTATAGTTTTTTTGCATGCTATAGTTGTTTTGACATGCTCAGTAAATATATCAATTCAGTTATTTATATCACTTCTCTTTAGAAAATATATTGTTGTAAAATATAGCAAATATGAAAATATATTTGTTTTTGCATGCTCAAAAATATAAATTTAATTATTTACACCACTTTTCTTCAGAAAATATAAAATATAGTGTTTTTTGCATGCTATATTTGTTTTACAGTACATGCTCAGAAAATATAAATTTAATTATTTATACTACCTATCTTCAGAAAATATATTTTAAAAAAAATTTTGGTTTTGCATGTTCAGAAAATATCAATGAAATGATTTATACCACTTATTTGTAGAAAATATAAAAAATATAGTTATTTTGCATGTTTAGTGACTATGAATTACATCATTTACACTTCTTTTCTTCAGAAAATATAAAATATAGCAGTTTTTGCATGCTCAGAAAAAATATTATATTATATTTATACCATTTATCTTAAAAAAAACAGTTGTTTTGTATGCTCTAGTTGTATTTGCATGCTCATGAAATATAAATGCACACTACTTATCTTCAGAAAATATAGAAATAGTTGTTTTTGCATACTAGTGATGTACAGAAATTACACACTTCAGCTATAATCAAAGATACAGTGGTGATAGTTAATGGATCGCTTGCAACTAGTATTATTCTGGTCTTGAGCTTTATCCAGATAGCACACGACGCACTAATAACAAACTGTACAAGCTGTACAGTAACACTTCAGTCAGGACTTCATTATTCTGTCGTCTCTCTCGGGCTCATAAGAGTAATCATTCTGAGTGGGAACTTTCCAAGCTATTCAGCTGAAGTCTGCATCAATCCATCCCTGTCTTTGTGTGTCTCTCCATCCTTTCCCGCGAGACCCACTCAATACGGCTTTGTTCTCCTCTCCTGCTCACAAGGTTCACAGGGTTCAACTGCAGAAAAAAGTCAAATGGCGGAGAACAATTCACGCATGACTTTCCCAGGCAGAGCAAAGGGAGAATAGAATGTACTTTTGTATTGTGCTGATCCTCTGAGGTATTTGTGCTGAGACCCACAGCCATGTGTGAGATCTTTGTTTAGGAGTGAATGCTGTGCGGTGTGTTACAGTATGTGTGTGTGAGATAAATGCATGTGTGTGCATTTGTATGTTTTGTCCAGTTCAGGTCCCCTGTGGCGTCAGTGGCGTCTCTCGGGCCGCTGAACACATTTCATCCCACTTATAGATCAAACACACACTGAGCTAAAAGTTGAATCGCTTAAAGGCTCCGCGTTCTTCTCTGTTTCAGCATTTTATTCTTATATTGGAGTTGTAGTTGCAGTTTTCTTTTTTTGAGTTGGTTTCTGTGTCTCTGCTTTCGCAGCACATTGGCCTGCCAATGTTTTCTGCCACTCACCGGCCCAAACGCATCTACCAGATGACACACGGAGTCCTGAACCTTCCCCGAAACCCGCTGCTGGACTGGACCTTCGGCCATTCCCTCATCAACTGCCACGTGGAGCATCACCTCTTCCCATTCCTGTCTGACAACATGTGCCTGAAGGTGTGCGCTCAAACCATAACTCATGGACATGGAACAAACTGCAGATCCCTCCAAAAATGTCATTATTAAATAATGTAATCATTTAAACTAGCATTTAAATTAAATCATTACATGAAATCATTTTAATTATTAAATTAAAATTTATAATTTTATATTTTTCTAAAGTTATGCTGCATTTAATGGAATCGTTGAATTTATAAGAAATATAATATATAATTATGCATTTATAATGTAATTTAATTTAAATTAATGAATTATAAATAGTATATATCATTATCATAATTGAATTATTAAGTTTATTCATTATAATGTATATTTATATTATCATCTATGTCACTGATTTAAAGAAATATATAGCAAATAAACATCGTTCTTTAAGAAGTAAAATTAAATGCACAAAGAAAGTAAATTTAAAAAAGTAAAACTGATTAATTTTTTATGATAACAGGATATTAAAAATTTACTTAAATTTAAAATAATAAAATGTAGGGGGGCCTAACAATAAATATTATAAAATCACAAAAGTAATAATTTAATTACACGTATCAGTCAAACAAGATTAATTAAATAGAAAATATTCATGGGTAAGGATGATACGCCAATAATATATACAAATAAAAAATTACATTCAATATACAAATTTTATTAGAGAAAATGTAACATAAACAAATAAAGTAAACAATCTAATTTGCAAAAAGTAAATTATTAAATTAAGTTAATTAAATTAATTCAAATTAAAGTAATTATTCAATTAAAAAATTATAAATAAATTAACAGTAATTAAAAGTAACAATACAATTCACAAAAAGGAATAAAGTAATGAACTAACATTAGCCAAGATTAATTTTAAAAAGTGATAGTAATAGATAAGGATAATATGGCAAATGTTAATAAAAAAAAGTATTTAAATTAAAATGCAGCAAAAACACAGTAACAATACATTCACAAAAATGACTAAATTAATGAAGCAACGTAATTCAAACTAGATTAAAAAGGATAAACTAATCAATAAAGACAAGATGCCAAATAAATATGCATAATAGTGAATGTGCATGTGTTTATTGTGTCAGGTGAAGCCGCTCGTGTCTCAGTATCTGAAGGAGAAGAAGCTGCCGTATCAGGAGGACGCTTACATCTCCCGTCTGAGTCTGTTCTTCCACAAATATCAGGAGCTGATGGTGTTCGCGCCGCCCATCACTGAACTGGTGGGAATCCAGTGATGATGGGCTGAAGAGCAGAAGACACGGGAAGATGGACACTGACATGACGACCATCCAAATTCACAACCCATTTTACTTGCAGAACGTGACATATCTATGAAAGAAACAGGGTATTTGACAAGAAAAAGCATGCTAGATGAGACTTGAATGATGGTATCAGCTGGAAAAGAAAGAGCTTTCAGAGATGAACGACAATTTGATGAAGGATTATGGAGCTAAACATTTGTTCGTTTAGAATAATATGCACTGACGATTCGTGAAAAGACCAGGAATGTGCAATAAGAAAGTACACAGGATGGTGTTGACTTTATAACAAGCAAAGCCGTGCAAAGAGAGCCTCTTTTCATTTATGACAGTGCTTCCTATTCGCTTAGCTAAAGGACATTATTGAATGTAAGGATCATTGCCTTATGCGCTGTTGTCAGATCAGTGGTAATAAAGCACTGCAGTTTTGACCTCTGGCCCCAGATCAGCTCTCAGCTTCAATATGCAGCTTTATGAAGACTAAAAAGATGCATAAAACTTTACCTGATCTGTACAGGACACACCTTAGCTTTGTTCCAAAGTTTAGTAAGCTGCCTTTACTGTCTCTTAAAGGGAAAGTTCACCTAAAAATTTTAAATTCTGTCATTTGCTCACCCTCAGGTTGATCCAAACCTGTATGAATGTCTTTCAGCTGTTGAACACAAAAGAAGATATTTTGAAGAATGTTGGTAACCAAACAGTTGACGGTAGCCATTGACTTCCATTGTATTTTTTTCCATATTTTGTAAGTCAATGGCTGTTTGGTTACCAACAACATTCTTTAAAATATTTTCTTTTGTGTTCAGCATCAAATGATGACGGAATTTTTTGGGTGAACTATCCCTTTAAGAGACTACTTTGATAAACTGCACATCTGTATGTGAAACACAGGAGACTATTGATTCCAATAGAGTTTGCAGTGCATTTTCTCAGCCAAGGTTACGTGTGATGCTGCTTTTAAAATTGTGTCCAAATGAAGGTATCTGGATGGGAGCATAATTATTGTGATGTCTTCAAATGCTGTCTAGATAGGCTGCTCACTAGGATTTGAAACAGTTTTTGCGTAGATTAAAGCAAATATTACAGGAGACAGAAATGAAAACTTTCTTTTTTTATTACGGTTGTAGGTTGACGTATTTGAATTTGCTAACAACAATGCCATAATCTACGTACAATATTAATACAGCACACAGTAGTAATGAATATGTGGGAAATGCATTTTTATGACCTAAACACATAATAATCATATTCACCGTATTACAGTTGTACTTATGCACTGATAGGTTGGGGATGCGTTTCGTTTATAATTCAGTGATTTTAACCAAAAGCATTCACCTTTGACTTGCTTTCGCTGAATGCTCATGAATGTACGTGTGTGATACTGAGATGTGTGTATGAGAGAATGTTGCTCTCCTCTTTCATTTGAAATGAAAATGATACATTGATTTTACTGACCAAATAAAGTTTTGATGTAGCGCTATATTGATTCTGCAAGATTTTCTGACAATACAAGGCTATTTTTATGACTTCAAAAGACTTGGAATGTGACACACAATTCATAGAGACGCCTTTCATGTTGCTTTTATGGTGTTTCCAATCTTATTTGCATTGTATGTAAATGGCAGCATGTTTTCCTGTGCTCCATGGAAGATAGAAAGTCAGACGGGATTGGAACAACATGAGGGTGAGTAAAAATAGTATTATATAATAAAATACTATTTCAACTAACAATTATAAAATTAAATGTTTAATTATGTTTACATTCATTAGTTCATATTATATTGTTACTATTTGTTTAATGCATTTTAATCGTTTTTTTTAATAATAAAACCATAATAGACTTTACTTTTAATAAGACTTGTTATAGCACTTGCATTTTATTGCCAATTATTGTTTGATTGTTCTGTTGTCATCATTTGGATAAAAGCCTATGCTTAATGACAAATGACTAAATAAATAAAGAATATGTTATAGAAATTGAAAATAATTAATTTTTTAAACAATTATTTTAATTGTATTAAATTATACCATTAAAAAAACGCAGCATAAACCATTATATATATTATATAGATATATATATATATATATATCCACACACATTACATGTTAACATTTTTATTTATTGCTATTAGTTATTTGACTTGATAGAAACACGTTAACTTTTTTTATGTCCTTTTTAAGAAAAGAAATCTGGCTTTGGATCATGTTGCAGTTCTCTTTGTCCAGCAGGTGGGAGCACTGACCTTTATCTCAGATAAAAAGCTTATTCTCCTGTTAGACTGAAGAGCCACAACACAAATCTTTTCATGCGACTCATTTGAAGAAACTTACAGTATACTTATTACAGGAACAATCACCAGGGTATTTAATACCGAAATGAACACCTATTTTGAATATAGGCCTATAGAAGCATGAATGAGTTTGAAAGCTATGATATATAGGCCAATTTTCATTGTATACAAATATGAATTGACTAGTTTTAACACAGCATCTTAAAAACACAACTCTTGAACCCTGAAAAAACCCCCAGCAAGAACAGTTAGAAATGTCTAGGTCTGATTCATTTGTACATTGTAAACTGGTTTGGGATGAGTAATGAACTATAACCAGCAAGCCATGCAAAATGATGTCAGTCTGTAACATAAGTAAATCACCAAAACACATCATAATAACAGCAACCGCATGCCTTATTGATCTGCATACGAACTCCGCCCACATTACAGTGTCGCCCCGCCCACCGCCTCTGACTGTATCAGTTTGAGAAGAATATGAGGAAATAGTTGCGTTTCAGGGGGCGTGGCTTAGATCCAACTCACTTCTCATAAGTTTGGGCTTGGCTTCAACTTTAAACTGAAGTCAAAGCTCAAGACAGAAGGAGAGCAATCATGGTCGACGTGGTGCTGACAGCAGATCTGCCAGCAAGCAGCTCGAGTTCAGAAAAACTCCAGAAGAACCCAGAGGAGAGCAGTCTGAAGTCCACAGAGGAGAAGACCAATGGATCTCCAGAGACTGAAAACCAGACCGCAGGAGAGAAAGACAGCACGACCATTGAGGAAAGCAAGATTCAGGAGGACCTCAAGGAACCAGAGGACCCTCAGAAGCCTCAGGATGAAGAGGAGGCGCTGGGGCCAAACGGTGTCACCTGCGACTCCTGCATCGACCGGCCGTGCCGCGCCAAGAAGTCGTGCTTGACCTGCCTGGTGTCGTACTGCGAGGCTCACCTGAGGCCGCACCTGGAGAACGTCAAGTTCCAGAGCCACAGGCTGGTGGAGCCGCTGCGGGACATCGAGAGACGCACCTGTGAGACGCACCGCTGCGCGCTGGAGCTCTTCTGCTGCGCCGACGCGTGCTGCGTCTGTGTGGAGTGCGTGGCGGAGGAGCACCGCGGACACAACGCCGTGCCCATCCCTGAGGCGCGCAGGAAGATTGAGGTACGCCTGTTTACTTCTTAACTTAATAACTTGAAATCGTGCAAAATATTTAGGTAATGAGAATCTACGTTCAAAAGTTTGGGGGTTTTGTTTCTTATGCTCACCAAAGCTGCATTTAATTCATCAAAAATACAGTAAAATTGTGAAATATATTATAATTTATAATATCTGTTTTCTATTGTAATATATTTTAGAATGTAATTTATTTCTGTGATTCAAAGCTGAATTTTAAGCATCATTGCACTCTTAAAAATAAAGGTGCTTCACGATGCAAAAAATGTCTAAATGGTTCCATTGAGAACCTTTAACATGTAAAGAATCTTTCTGTTCTTGGTGGCGAAAGAAGGTTCTTCAGATTATAAAAGAGATGGTTCTTTAAAGAACTTTTGACTGAATGGTTCTTCTATGGCATGGCTGTGAAGAACCTTTTAAGCACCTTTATTTTTAAGAGTCTACTCCTGTCTTCAGTGTCACATGATCCTTCAGAAATCATTCTAAGATGCTGATTTGCTGAAAACATTGCTTCGTATTGATATATTAATTTTCAGGATTCTTTGATGAATAGAAGTTCGAAAGAACAGCGTTTATTTGAAATTAGAAATCTTTTGTAATATATGTCTTTACTGTCACTTTTGATCAATTTAATGCATCCTTGCTAATGAAAGTAATATTAAAATGTTATTGACCCCAAACTTTTGAACAGTAGTGTATGACAAAAAAAATTCAACAGTTTCTGTGAAATGATCGAGACAATGATCTGTTAGTGTAAAATTAGAGAGTGAAAATAGTATTAGGGGTAAAAAGGCTCCATTGCACAACCATTTTGATCATCATATACAGTACTTTTGGACCAGAAAAAAAGGTGAAAAATGCCATTCTTGAGCCACTAGAACAAAAATGTTGCAATAGATGCAAAAATATTCCCAGACACTTCTCCGTCTGCCATTGGTCAGTCAAACAGATTGCCAAAATCATGCCACTGGGACAGTGTTGCTATTTCAAGATGCTCAAGCTAACATAAGATTGTTATGATAACATTCTGAATCGCATACTAGCATGCATAAGATACTGTATGTAAATATATGGCAGAAATAGCAAGAGTAGGATGCTGCTCCGAGTTCAGCCACAGGATTTGCACTCAACTTACTTATTAGACTTTAACAACTGACACTTTACCTTTAAGGGTGATATTAGCCTCAAGCATACAGACTGTTCCTTATATCTAATGAATCTTTTCAGTGAAATAAGGAACAGAATGTTTCCTCTATTGTTATAGTTCAAAACCATATCAGGATGCATCTCTCCGTGTTTGATGCAGATCAGATCATGTCATGCATCATGCTATTTCTCTCTCTGACCTAAAAGAACAGGTCACACATACTGTAACAAAGGCCTGATAACGGGACAATGTGGTCATGATTAATGACTATAAGTAGTCATCAAGGCTGTTACTGTTGCTCATACTGAGAGTTCGGGATGTAATCAACCTCACACAATGAACTTCAATACTTTGTGTTCCAGACATAACTGTTGAGGAGAGTTGTAATGTGGTGGTGGTGAGTTTTTTAAAGGCAACAGTGCAACAAAAATGTAACAAAACAGTTTAAATTTGACAGAGACATTATTGATTATTCAGGATTCGCTATCCATCTTCATTTAGGTTATTCTTTGGTTAAGCTTGGTTAGTTATGTATTTAGGGTGTACAGTAGTTTAGTGTGAGTTTGACTCAATCGCATTGCTCACTAATTGTGACAAGTGAGATTTTTCAGAGATCTCTTAAAGTTTCTCCTTTCCTGATAGAAACCTCACTGGCGTAGGTATAATCTTTTAATGAATTTCTAATGAAAATACACTGCTCTCTAATCTGAAACTTGTTCTACATCCAATTGTGAACATCAGTTCATGACGTCTGGCTGAAATCATCTCTTCGAGAATGAAAAACATCTATGAAGCATGTAGTGAAGACTGACATGACCACACTTATCAATAAATCAACTAGCAAACACAAAGCATTAGTAAGCAGAAAAACTTGTATGGTATTTTCTAAAGAGAGGTTTCTCAATGTGACCGGACGCAGAATGTAACACTTTTCGTGACATGTGACATGTTTTCAGGATGATGCAACACTTGAACAGGTATTTGCGTGTCTTTAACATGCTTGAAACGTTACTTTATGTCATTTCTTGATGGTTTTTGCTGTGGCCGTGTATATGAATGCTGCTGGGTTATTTACAGTCAGACTCTCTGGCATATTTGCATGCTAAACAAATAAAGGTGTTTTTTCTTTCTTCAGTAAAGCAAATTCATGATGCTCTTTTTCAGTGAAAGTGAAGCTGCATTTATTTAATTAAAAATACAGTAGTATTGTGAAATATTATTACAATTTAAAATAGCTGTTTTCTATGTGAATATCTGTTCAACTCTATTTTATTCATGTGATCAAAGCTGTATTTTCAGCATCATTACTCCAGGTCTTCAGTGTCACATGATCTTCAGAAATCATTCTAATATGCTGATTTGCTGCTCGAGAAACATTTCTGATTATTATTATTATGTTGAAAACAGTTGTGCTGCTTAATATTTTTTGTGGAAACCGTGATACATTTTAGTTTTCAGGATTCACAGATGAGTAGAAAGTTCAAAAGAACAGCATTTATTTCAAATTGAAATATTTTGTAACATTATAGAAAGCTCAAAATATGACAGAAAGCACCATAAAACTATAACATTTCACCATATTATTATATTTCAAGTCTTCTGAAGGCATGCAATGCCTTATGTAAGAAACGGACATTCTTTGCATCAAGCGGCAATATGTCTTCAGAAGACATAGAATACAATTCCATGAATGACATTTTAATAATGCATATAATAATACATTGCATGGACCATGCAATGTGCTTTCTTTTATATACCTAACAGTTATTGTATGCTTTTAAATGAAAACCCGATGTTAATATCCTGCAAAATGACACTATTTATTGTTCTACAGAAGAAAGAAATAGGTTGAAGACAGAACATATTATGATTGGTTAAACTATTCAGGACATAAGAACTGTTAGGAAAACTGTTTTTAAATGCAATGCACTGAAACAATCCACCCTGCATGTGTGTGTGCTTGTTAGGGTGTTCCCTGTCAAGTGCATACAACCGTGAGGTGAATGAGTTTGATGTATTGTCCTCGCATGCAGAGCAGGGAGTGTCCAGGTCTCTTCGTGGATCTGAGGCATTCTTAGAGATGTTTTGACACGAGCAATAGATTACACAACATACATAACACCAATCATGCCTGACTGCGTTGCTAGACAGAGCTAACTGTTCAGTCCAGTTACATTGAGAGAAACTTCCTCTCTGCTGATTAACAGAGAAGCTATGACACACGCATATCTCCTTTACATATCCAGTTTAACCACTAGTGAGGACGTGATATTATGCATATGCATAAGTCTAGCTCTTTTAAAGTGCATTGTCAGTGACGATACTCCAAGTGAATTCCAGTGAAACTGTACATTGTCGTGTCTGTGTTTGACATGCATCACGTAACTACTGTATAATAAATGACTAGCGACAGCAATGTAGAACTACATTTTATGAAGAATAAACTCTATAATGCTAGAGTAGACTGTTTGTTGTGTGTGGTTGCCAGGTTGTTGCAAAAACAGTTTTTTGAGTTTTAATAAGTTTCTATAGGTGGCTCCTTATGTGAACAAACTCTAAATGTGCAATATTAAATTTTGGCGCATGAGCATGCCTTGTAAAGTTTTCTTGTTCATTTTTCAGTTGTAATTTTGTGCCTAGGGCAACCAGCTTTTTTGCATGAGTGATAGTAGCATTCATTACATCAAATTAGCTTCATATATTCCGAACTGTTAATACGCCTTTTTATTTAAAAGGCTGAGCTTGCTAACTCATGATGAGTAAACAAACATCGATGTGTGTGTATCTGAGCGTGTTTTAACTGGAGACAGTGCAGGGAGGGGTTCTCATTGACATCAGTGCAGTGAAACACCGTCAGGTATCACCTGAACTATTCTGGGATTGTTGGGTGGTGGTCAGGGTGGAGGGAAAACGGACTCTTTTTGCTTTAATGTGAGAGTCAAAGCTCTATTGTGTGTGATGCACCCTTTAGCAAGCCTACACACCGAATAACAGTGACAACAACTGCTGCTGAACATGAGCTGTGTGCTCAGTGGAGGACATTTTTGTCTGAACTTGTCTGTGGAATGCAAAGCAAAAGCTGAACAAAGAGACTGATACCTATCTGATTACGCACTTATGCAAAGAGATGCTGGTTTTGGTTACATCTACTTTTATAATGCATAATATTAATCAGAATTTGCCTCTGAAAACCATTTAAAATCATATTTTTACAGTGATAACTATCATTATTTTTAGATAAATTTTTTATTTTTTAATATTTAATTACATGATAGAACATTTTACATGCTATATTTTAAAATAGAAATAATATATAGAATAGTGCATTAACATGTAAATGTAGTCGGAAATACTAATGTGTATATTTAATAATCCATATGCACGTGTATATGTTGTGTGTGTGTGTGTGTGTGTGTGTGTGGTGGTGTACCCATGTGATTGATGTGTGTAACCCTAACAAGGAAATTGATTTTTTTTTTTCAACACGATATTGTGTGTGTGTTTACAGAGAGAGCTTCAGGACAAACAGACAGACATGGTGAAGACAGTCACAGCAGCAGAAAACGCCATTAACAAGTTACAGGTCAACACAGTGAATATAGAGGTAAAACACCACATTCAAAGAACTAACACTTGAACTTTACTGTACTGTCTTAGGATCAATATGAAACACTCTTCGCAACCCATTTTACTTCTGTTACCAGTGTGTCTTCTATATAGTCAGTAATTTTGGTTATACAAGACCCGAACCTACTTGTTTTAAAGTTTTTTGGGGGGGGGGGGGGGGGGGGGGGGGGGGTTTTTATATTCACATATTAACTAGAGACTGGTATGGAGGTCTTCCTTCTCTGTATTCAGTTCGTAAGAGTGAGCTGACTAACCTTTCTGGGTATATTTTATGTTTTATTAATGTCAGGTTAAATACATTATTAAGTATTTAATATAAGATGATATTTGATAGGTCATCACTGACATCCTTTAGAGGATATATACTGTATATACTAGAAATTACTAAATGTTTGGACCTACAAATACTTGTAGGTCACTAAGTAAATGTCATTCAAAGGCATTTCCCTCCAGCTTTGCTCTGGTAGTGATTTTTCAGTTGTCTCTTTGAGTTTGAATTGTCTCAGTCTGTCTGTCTGTCTGGCCGCAGGCGTCTGTGAAGGAGGTGCGTGGAGTGATCGAGGAGCAGTTTAACATACTGATGGCAGCTGTGGAGCAGGCCAAGAAAGAAGTGAGCGAGATCTTAGAGGTGGAGGAGCGACAGGCGCTGCGGCAGGCCGAAGGAATCCGGGTTCATCTGGAGCAACGCTGCACTGAACTCAAGAAAACCCAGAGTCAGGTCGAGAAAATCACCAAGAACAAAAATGACATTGACTTCCTGCAGGTATGGAGGTTACTTCCTGTTTCCTGATGGGTTGTTCATGAAGTAGCTGTGACACCTGTCAGTTAAAGTGTTAGTTGACCCAAAAATGAAAATTAGGCTGTATTTTACTCACCCTCAAGTCATCCTAGGTGTATAAGACTTTCTTCTTTCAGACGAATCCAGTCAGAGTTATATTAAAAATTGTCTTTGATCTTTCAAGCTGTTTAATGGCACTCAGCGGGTGTTGCATGCATCAGTCCAAAAGTTCAGCGTTGCGCATGCGCCGGTGAGTCTCGTGAAAACCAACGTTTGTTAACAGGAGCAAAGGAAGCAACGTTTCCTTACTTTAGCAAAGGAAAACCAGTCTCCTCTTGGCTTATATCGAAATCCTCCGACATTCTTCTTTACAAATCCTCGTTTTGTACTTCTAATTAGTGACCGTTGTTTTGTTTTGATCTCTCCGCTGCGTTTCCGCGTTCGTCACTTCTGAGCAGCGCATGCGCAAAGCTGACCTCATACGTCATCCGCCCGGAACTGCTTCCGTGTACAACTGTTAGCACAATCTACATTAAAGTGATTATTACGTTTTGAATATGGATATTTTTCTTACAAAAATGCATCGATTCGCTACAGGAGGCCTTCGTTCACCCCTCGGAGCCGTGTGAGACACTTTTTTTAATGGATGGGCGCTTTTTATTTAACTTCTTTTGGACTGATGCATGCAACACCCGCTGACTGCCATTAAGCAGCTTGAAAGATCAATGACAATTTTTAATATAACTCCGACGGATTCGTCTGAAACTGAATAAAGTCCTATACACCTAGGATGACTCTGGGGTGAGTAAAACACAGCCTAATTTTCATTTTTTTTTTGGGGCCCAAAGCGCCAGATCAAAAAACAGAACAAAAAAAAAAAAAAAAAAAAAACCAAAAAACGCCACTAACACTTTAAAGGGTCATTGGTAAATTAAAATGCATTAAAGTTAAAAAGTTGCAATGCATTGGCCACAGGGATATTACTGTTAACTAAAACCAAAACTATTAAAAACACTTTTGTAAAATGAAATTGAAAAACTATAAATGAAAAAAACTAAAATAAGTTTAATTAGAAGCACTAAAATTACTAACTTAAAATAAATACAAATGAAACTTGAATAAATATCAAACCTGAATAGTAACATTAAAAAAACTAAAAAAGTAACAAAACAAAACATAATAAGGTTACTAAAATTAAAACTAAAATTAAAATGAAACTGAAATTATAAAAATAAACACCAATTTAAAATATTAATAAAAAACTAATAGTGTATAAATCTGCAAATAAATTCTCTCTCTACAAATAATAGTATATAAATAAAAAAGGCAACATTTATCATTTTCATTTAGTATAAATTGATATACTAAAATAACGAAAAGTAAAAACTGAAATAAAAATTAATGAACACAATATTGACATATTTTAAAACAAATAATTATAATAAAAATGACCAAAACACGCATTTACTAACACCTAAACTAAAATGAAAATAATTCTACTAATTAAAAATATTAATATAAACACTAAGTATCTCAATGATACTAAGATTTTATAAATTTTTAAAATTTTATACACTGATATAAAAAATACTAAAATAACACTGGTTGGCCAAGCATTTGCATATGCAAAATGTGTTTCTGAACTTAATCCTTAATTGTTTTATTAATTGTTTCTGGTATTAATTATATCAGTATTGTTTTCCAGGAGTATTCACGGTGGAAAAAAGAAACTGTTGATGTGTCTTTACCTGGCATTTATATCGGCCTCATGGATCGACTGCAGTCGTTCAGTCGTGTTATCGCACGGTCCACAAAAGAGATGTGCGACAGCCTGCTGACCTCATACACCAACAAACTTAAAGACACCTGTAAAAACGGTCAGTATGCAGAACAATAAACATCTCCACACAAAGTGACACATCTTGCTATGAATTTGAGCAATTCAGAAACATCACACCTTTGTGTTCTATGAAGAGGTTTGCTAATTTACCCAAATATCTTTTTTCAATTCACAGATAATGTGGGCATAAAGACGACGGTTTATGCCATTGTTGCTGCAAAAAAGAACATGTCAATTCCGAACCCAGAGACCAGAGACGACTTTCTTAAGTGTGAGTGTTTATCGGGGTTATTATCGCTAATTAAGACTAAAGCCATTAAAAAGATGTTATACGACACATACTTCTGTTACTTGAAATAAAATAAGTGTCAAAAGAAAAATCACAGGGTAAAATATTAACTAATAGATATCACCATACTTCCCTAGTTAATTGATTGCATTTACATTGAAGCATTTAGCAGATGCTTGTATCCAAACTTACAAATGAGGATAATCAAATTTCAATTCAATCAAATCACAAAATAGGCAACACTGTAGTTGCTGGAATTCCTAACATTACGAATTCAAAAAAGAAAAAGAAATGCACTAATTTGCATACATTTCCAGAACATATATACTGTATAAGCACTGGTTAAAACCAGGTTCAAAATTTTTGTTGACATATTGGGATTTTGGAAATCTGTTTTTATAGAACTTTTTTAATACAGTCAACAGCCAGGAAAAAATAAATTTTCACCATGTTTCAAGAATAAAATGTGCAATTATAAATCGGGTGAATTATATATGAACAAACCCTTCTGTAAAAACCTTCAAAATATAGATTGGAATAAAACTCTAAATTTTTTAATTTAAAAGTGTTGCTGAAGTGGAGAAAAACTTTTAAAGATTTGTATTGTAATTGAAATATACAGACGCAAATAGATAAAGTGCAGTAATAAAATCAGGTGGAATGAAGATCATGTTTGAACAAACCCCTCAGTAAAAACCTTCAGAATATAGATAGAAATAAAGCCGTACGTTCTGGTGAATGTAAGTGCTACTGAGTTGAATACAAGTCATTTTGAGAAAACCGCCTTTAAAAATATGTATTGTAATTGAATGACGTAAATCTAATGCACTCATACCAGCAGGCAAACACCTATGTCAAACCCTCAGTAAAAACCTTCAGAAATAGACAGAATAATCTCCTAATTTAGTGTAAGTGCTTCTGAAGTGGAGAAAAAACTTTTAAAGATTTGTATTGTAATTGAAATATACAGACGCAAATAGATAAAGTGCAGTAATAAAATCAGGTGCACTGATATATGAACAAACCCCTCAGTAAAAACCTTCAGAATATAGATAGAAATAAAACTGTAAGTTCTGGTGTATGTAAGTGGTGCTGAAGCGGAGGAAAAAGCCATTTTGAGAAAACGGGCTTTAAAATATGTATTGTAATTGAAATCTACAGAAGCAAATAGATAAAGTGCATTAATAAAATCAGGCAACGACATATGGACAAACCCCTCAGTAAAAACCTTCAGAATATAGACAGGAATAAAACTGCTAAGTTTAGTGTATGTAAGTGCTGCTGAAGTGGAGAAAAAACTTTTTAAAGATTTGTATTGTAATTGAAATCTACAGACGCAAATAGATAAAGTGCAATAATAAAATCAGGTGGAAGGATATTCTGTATGAACAAACCCCTCAGTAAAATCCTTCAGAATATAGATTGGAATAAAACTGCTAAGTTTAGTGTATGCAAGTGCTGCTGAAGTGGGGAAAAAAATATTTTGAGGAAATGGCACTTAAAAAATGTATTGTAATTTAAATCTGCAAATGCAAATACTGTAAGTGTAATAAAACAAACACTTAAATGTTGGAAGCTTTCTTTCCACTAGTCTGAAACAACACATTATATAGCCCACAATCTCAAATTTAGTGCAGCTATTGCCTTAAAATTAAAAAATATGGAAAATATAAACATAAAAAGTAAAATAGTACATTAAGATATTGAAATAACAGTGATGCTCACTACAGAAACATAGTCAAACTTCCCAGATGTAGCAGTTCTTCTCAGCTGGTTTTGCTTCACATTACTATATTATTGACTTTTTGCCCATTTTCTCCCATAGACGTCACGCCTCTGACCTTTGATGCAGATACGGCCCACCAGTATCTGCGTCTGACAGAAGAACGAAAGAAGGTGACAAACACGACGCCGTGGCAGCAGAGCTATCCAGAGCTCCCCGAGCGCTTCGAGCACTTCAAGCAGGTGCTGACGGTCGAGAGCTTCTACCTGGGCCGCCACTATTTCGAGGTGGATATGAGAGGAGAAGGCACTCACGTCGGCCTGACCTACAAGAGCATCGACCGCAAGGGATCCGAGAGCAACAGCTGTATCACGGGAAACAACTTCTCCTGGTGTGTGCAGTGGAACGGACGCAGCTTCTCCGCGTGGCACAGCGATGTGGAGACGCCGCTCAGCGGCCCCAAAGCCACACGGATCGGCGTCTACGTGGATTATTCCGGCAGCGTGCTGGCTTTCTACGACGTGGAGAACGGCATGGCGCTCATCCACAAGTACCAGGCTGAGTTTCTGGAGCCGCTTTACCCGGCCTTCTGGCTTCCCAAGAAGGAGTGCGTCGTGCTTTTAGAGCCAGGAGCAGCATCTTCCCTGACAACCCCGTCTCCTGTTTCCTCTCCCAAATAAACTGTTTCTGCTCCTCGTATCCACATCATTTCCATCTTATAGGGTCCCGTTTACACCTGGTTTTGTTCACCTTACACAGATACAGATGCATTGGTGTAAACAGGACTATAAGAGATCTACTGTAACCTCTGACTGATATTAAAGTTTTATGACTGCAACAGTGCATTTATACAAGATGCCTATTAAAATATCTAGAAACATGTTTTGTGCATTGATCACAAAATATGTCTTTAAGTATAATTTTTTTCACATGAATGAAACTATATATATTTATTACCATTATTATTGTGATGATATATAAATATAAAATATTTGTATTTATATACAGTATATTATATCAATGAATAAACGTAAATATGTTTTATTTTATTCTTATTTTATATATTTTTCATATAATTTTTCTCACATGAATGTAACTATATATATATATTATATATAGGTTGTGTGTGTGTGTGTTGTGTGTATACATCATACATAGACTAAATAGAAATTTATATAAATAACATATTTGTGTATGCCTACATATAAAATAATGTACGTTGTTATTTATCTTATATATATTATGTATATGTGGGTTTTATTTAACATTGTTTCATTCATGTTAAAATATGTAAGACGAACATTTCTCATCTATCAGTAATGTTGCACAAGTGACCAACCCATTTGACGTAGTTGGATATTGTGGTACATTTCACTAGGGCTGGGTTAACAGGACAGATATGGCTCTTTAATAACTCTGTACACTGTCTATATGCTGCTGTTTTCCCTTATTTGTTATATTTTGTGCCTAGTATCAAATGTGACAGGTGACAGTTACCTTGGCAACAATAAAACATTGTCTGTCTATGCAAATAAAAAATTGCTACAGTGAAATGCTGATATTTGTCCATGTGTTTCGATGCAGTGTGACATAACCGGTTGCACCAGTCTACAGACATAATGTCACAACGCCTTAAAGGGGCAGATAATACATAACTACATAACTGCTATTAATTCTTCCTAAGTTCCTAATCACAATGACCCAGTGTTTAATCACAATAATCACAATGACCCAGTGTTTAATCACAATAATCACAATGACCCAGTGTTTAATCACAATAATCACAATGACCCAGTGTTTAATCACAATAATCACAATGACCCAGTGTTTAATCACAATAATCACAATGACCCAGTGTTTAATCACAATAATCACAATGACCCAGTGTTTAATCACAATAATCACAATGACCCAGTGTTTAATCACAATAATCACAATGACCCAGTGTTTAATTACAATGGCCCAGTGTTTAATCACAATAATCACAATGACCCAGTGTTTAATCACAATAATCACAATGACCCAGTGTTTAATCACAATAATCACAATGACCCAGTGTTTAATTACAATGGCCCAGTGTTTAATCACAATAATCACAATGACCCAGTGTTTAATTACAATGGCCCAGTGTTTAATCACAATAATCACAATGACCCAGTGTTTAATTACAATGGCCCAGTGTTTAATCACAATAATCACAATGACCCAGTGTTTAGATCACAATGACCCAGTGTTTAATTACAATGGCCCAGTGTTTAATCACAATAATCACAATGACCCAGTGTTTAATCACAATAATCACAATGACCCAGTGTTTAATCACAATAATCACAATGACCCAGTGTTTAATCACAATAATCACAATGACCCCTATTTAAATATATATAAATCATATAATTATAATGAAACATTTAGAATCTAGCGTAGAGCAAATTACATAAATGTACATTGTAAAAATGTAGACTAGTATTAATAATAATTTTATTTTTTTATAATTTATTTTATTATAATCTTATATATGATTATATTATTATATCGATAGACAAAGACGCTATATACAAAAAATTAGCCAAGAACGGATTAAGAAATTTTCGTGTGTTTTAAATAATATTACATTTTTTGAATTGGGATATTGCACGTGATAAAAATATTATTTACTAACTTTTTAAGAAATAATATTGTTTATGTTATATTTTTTTTATTTCTCTTTTTCTGTTATAAAAAAAACAATTGTTTTCTGTTCAGGCGCGATGTAGTCAGTCCTCGCGTACCCGGAAGTGACGTGTCGTGCAACAGCAGCAGCAACAACAACAACAACCACAACAGTCGAAATGAAGCTGGTGAGTAAAACTACGCTGTTTTTCATTATTATAAATTCTTCTCAAACGTTGTAGACATAGTGTATGTGTACAGCATGCGTGTGTTCCTCTAATATGACTTTGAAGATAAGGAAGAAAGCGGGTTTAGCTTAGCAGTCCTCTGGCAGTAAACAGCTCGCTGCAGCAGGTGGAGTTATCCTCCTCGGTCTGTGTGTTTATTAAAATGTTGAAATCAGTCGTTATAAATCGTGTTTCTCGTCTGGTTCTCGCGTCCAGTGACCATCGATGATGAGGATGTGGCTTTATTTGATGCTGAGGAAGATTCAGCCGCAAGAAAGAACAAGATCAGGTGTGTTTGTTGTCCTCGTTCATTAGCTGTGTGTTTAGATCATCAGCATCATGTGCTTCTCTCAGCTGGGGACTAGTTCTGTACATTTTGGGGACGTCCTCATTTGAAGAAGGAAAAAAAACAAAAACAAACCAATTGTTAGTAATTAAAATAATATTAGTTATTAATACTATATTATTTTGACATACATTCTAATATGAGTAAATGCATTATTGATATTTTAAAAGTATGTAGGGCAGGCCTTTTAGTACGATTTTATTAAATTAAAATATCTTAATATTATTATAACAGCACTACACTTTTTAACAATGAAATATTTAAATACAGTATTGGTTGTTACTTAAACATTTCTAATAAAAATGTCCATATTTTTAGGGTAGTTTATAGTAATTAGATATTGTGACAATTCTTTATACTTTTAATATTAAAATATTGTAGTATGTTAATAAATATTATGATTAATGAAATTATTATATAATTTTAAATACATTTTTGTTATTAATTATTCAATGTAGTATTAATCAATTATTTTTCATTCTAAAAATGCAGTGTGTTTAGGGCTCTGGGTTCGTTTATAGTAATTATTGCAAATGAGGTGTGTGTGGTTTGTCTTCATTTAGCTAAATAAACGAGTGTGTGATTCCAGGCATCCGGTGGCTTCGTTCTTCCATCTGTTCTTCCGGGTCACTGCCATCCTGGTCTACCTGCTGTGTGGCTCAGTCGGTGGGTCCTTCATCGCCTGTATGGTCACCATCATCCTCCTCCTGTCATGTGACTTCTGGACTGTGAAGGTTTGTGTTTAGAATAACTGAGCAGGTGTTCGTAAATCATTACAGTTACTGGAGTTAGTGGAAGTTAAGTCGTTAACTCCTATTTAAAGATCCAAACAAACCTCTAACCCTTCATATTAAACCTCAGCATGTAACCTGTCCTGTTTGTCTTGCTGTAGAATATAACCGGCCGTCTGATGGTGGGTTTGCGCTGGTGGAATCAAGTGGATGATGATGGAAAAAACCATTGGGTGTTTGAGTCCAGAAAGGTACTATTACACACACACACACAGTCTTCAGTAGAGTGGCATAAAATATTTAAAAATAGATTTAAAATGTGTGTAGTTATTCACAGAACACATGATGAATAGAAAAAAAAAATGATGTGCTCACAAAGGCTGCATTTATTTAATTAAACCTTGTGCGTCAATTAAAAAAAGATACACATAGGTCCATAGTGGACAAAAATGTCCGTGTCATAAAAATGTGAAGCTTGGGAGCACAGAGTTAAGTTTGGTCTCATTTTAAAGAAGATTATTGTTGAAGTAAAAAAAGAATTAAAAAGTGAAAACCAAAAAAAACTTTCTAGATGTTTAGGTTTATGAAAATGATTTATGAACGATTTTTTATATAAAATACATATTTTATGAAACATGTTGAACTCTAAACCTGCTAGAAAACCATAAATCAAAAAAAAAGTTGTGTTCCAAATCTGAGGTTGATATCTCAAAAAATTAGCTCTCAGAAAGATTTTGTTTGGGCGCAGTACCAAATTTTCCACATTGGATGCCAGCAAAACTCTGCTGGTGCACACAGTGGTTGGATATGTGATTTGCAGTAGAGTTTTTCTCTCAAATATTACAAGAACACACCGCACTCGTCCCCCTCTACAATCCACACCAACCACACCCACAACATTAATAGCGCTATATGACCAATTGGCTCTATAATATAGCAAAAGTAGAAAACAGGAAAAAAGTGAGCATTTGCTTTATAGGCCAAACCTGAGAAAATGGCACCATCTGGTAAAATTTTTAATTTTAAAGCCATGCCAATATAATGAAAGCCTATCAACAAAAATTGCATAATTTTACAGTTAAATGGCACTGCGATTAAAAATAGCAGGTTTCAGTGGGGACATTTTTGTCCTTAAGGTCCTGAGAGGAACTATTTTTTTGTACCTAGTGTAAAATAGATTTATTAAAGGAAATGAGGGTGAAATATTACAATTCCAATAAAAAAACATCTGTGCCAAAATGTATGCAGTTGGCAATAACACAGGCAAAATTATAAAAAAACTAAACTGAAAAGGACAAAAATGTCCAAAAGGTCGCACAAGGGTTAAACAAAAATAGTAATGTTGTATAATATTATTACAATTTAAAATAAATGTTTTCTTAGTGAATATATTGTGTAATGTCATTTATTCCTGTGATCAAAGCTGAATCATTAATCAGCATCATTCCTCCGGTCTTCAGTGTCGCATTTTCTTCAGAAATCATTCTAATATGCTGATCTGCTGCTCGAGAAACATTTCTGATTATTAAAGCTGAAAGAGATCCGCACTCGTCCAGATTCAGCCAAAGAGGCTTGTTTCATTTAATGCTCAGAGGTCACAAAAATATGTGCAAATGTGCAGAATGTTCCTCAGTGCCGTGTCCTACCAAGCAATTAAAGAACAGCATTTATTTGAAATAGAAAACTTGTGTATATTATAAATGTCTTTCCTGTCACTTTTGATCAATTTAATGCGTCCTTGATGAATAATTCTATTAAAAACAGCAATCTTTTGAGCGCCGTGCATGTATATGACACATACAGTAAATGTGAATTTGCATTTCTGGTTAAATGTGTGAATATTGTCTCCATTAGTTGTGTCACTCTGACGTCCTGTCTATATGTGCTCGCAGGCCGGTGGGAATCAGTCTTCAGCATCCCGCTCCTCAAACGCAGAGTCTCGTATCTTCTGGCTGGGTCTGATCATCTGTCCCGTCGTCTGGGTCATCTTTGCTTTCTTTACGCTCGTCTCCTTTAAGATCAAATGGCTGGTGAGTTCTGAGCAGTTCTTCAGCGGTCTGTGTCTCATCTTCCAGTGATGTTGTTCTGTGAGTGATACTGTCGTCTCTCTCAGGCCGTGGTGATTTTGGGAATGGTGTTACAGGGAGCCAATCTCTACGGATATGTGCGCTGTAAAGTAGGAGCCCGAACAAACCTGAAGAACATGGCCACTAATTACTTTGGACGGCAGTTTCTAAAACAGGTGTGTTATTGTAATTCACGAACATCTTCTTAATAGTATCCTAATTTCATTTTTATTGTCTGATGGTACAGTATGTAACTCCATTTGATTGTCTTTTAGGCTTTCACAAAACAAGAGGAGTCTTAGGAAGGAGCGTCTGACCTGAGTTCTCACTATTTCCATTGATGAGCTTTTAATGTTATATATTTTTAAGACCGGTTAAAATGAAGGGCAGTGGTTGCTTTAGAAATGGTTACTGATTTGTGGGATTTTTTTTTTTATTTTTTTCTGTCAACCACAACCTGTTAAATAATGTGTTTGACATTTAAAATACCTTTTAACTTCTTTATAGTTTTTGTTTGATCTCTAACTAATTGAAAGTGTTTAGAGTATGTTTTGTTATATAATATTGCATGACGACATGCATTATGCTTCTGTTTTGCAGACAGTGACAAAAACAGATGTACATATTTATATACTGCTGTAAATTATTGTATACTTTCTGTAGTTAATTGTATGAAGATTGATTGATCAGTAAATTTAAGAAATAAAAGTTTTGGGTACAACTGGAGCCACCCTGAGTCTCCGGCCAGTGAAGTCACCCACAAACACCACAACATTAAAACCATTAGAAATTACGCTTCACTTTCAATTTTAAATCAGTTTCTTCTTCTTAATTTTTGTCATTTTTTGTATGACATGCTAATGTCCCCTATAAATATTAATATCATTTAATGATAAATTAATATCATTATTCTCACATAAATTGCAAGTTATCTGCAATCTTAAAGAGCTTTTAATGCTTTTTTTTCTCTCTGAATAATAATAATTGTGGTTAATATAGTTTTGGCCAATTATTTTATTATAAGTAAGTATTAAAGGTGATCTTTAACTCCCCAATCGTATGCATGCACAAAAAGCCGTGGAAGTTAAAAAAAAGAATTTTTTTTTGGAGGTTCATTTTGATGATTAACCCACTTGGTAAGATTGTTTGTTTGTCGTATTATTCATTATATGATATATATATTATATATGATTTGGTGCTGCAAATTATTAATTGCATCTAAAAGAAAAGTTTTTGTTTACAAAATATATTGTGTATATTTATTATGTATATAAAAAACCACATATACAGTAAATCTATAGAGGAAATATTTACATGTATTTACATTTATATATTTATATTATATATAAATATATTTATTATATAAACATAACATATTTTTCTTATATATATACATGCATGTGTGTGTGTATCTATATATACATAATACATATACACAACACACATATGTAAACAAAAACTTTTATTTTGGATGCGATTAATCGTTTGACAGCACTAATATATATATATATATATTGATTTATTTTGGCTGATATTTGGATTTGGACTTGGATTTTGGACTCAAAACACAAATAAACAAAACAAAATAACAATAAAAAACAAAAAAATAAAAACCGGAGGACTTTTATTTTGTACATGCGATTCACTTCACTGCCATTTTTCCGTTTGCGTTGTATAGTTTCCGCTGTCTTCACGTTAAATGTTGTAATATTATTGTGGATTCTGCATCCAGCTGTCGTTTCTGTCACATTTCTGCTCGTCAGGATGATCCCGACCGAAGACGCGTCCGCTCGCAAGCGAGAGATCGAGGACAAGCTCAAGCAGGTCCGTTAAAGAGAGACAAACCAGGACGAATGAAGAGCGGATGTTATTAATGTCATGAATCAGCTCGAATGAGAATCTGCGTGATTGCCTTGAAAAATAATGTCACTAAGCATTTAATTAAGCTTAATGATAGAAAAGTTATAATGTCAAAAAACAACAATGCTGTTGATGGGGTGTATTCACTTGAGAGCTTATTATAATTTACAGTGTGCGTATATAACGTTACCTGTATGTTTTCTACAGGAGCAAGAAACTTTGTCTTTTATTCGTGAAAGCCTGGAGAAGAGTGATCAACTCACTAAAGGAATGGTGAGAGATGATCATTCATATGTTTTTGGCAGTGTGTGAGTGAGTGTGTGTGTGTGTGTGTGTTGAGTGTGTGTTTATCTGTGTGTGTGTTAAGTGTGTGTGTGTGTGTGTGGTTTGTGTTGTGTGTGTGTGGAGTGTGAGTGTTGTGTATCTGTGTGTTGTGTGTGTGTGTGTGTAATTATCTGTGTGAGTGTGAGTGTGTGTGTGTGTGTGTGTGTGTGTGTGTGTGTGTGTGTGTGTGTGTGTGTGTGTGTGTGTGTGTGAGATCGTCTGTGTGTGGGGTGAGTTCTGGTTGTTGTGTGTGTGTGCTGTGATTGTGTGTATACTGGTGTGTGTTGAGTGTGTGGTGGTGTGTGTGAGTGTGTGTGTAGCTGTGTGTGTGTGAGTGTGTTTTGTGGTGTTGTGAGTGTTTGTTTGAGTGTGAGTGTGTGTGTGTGTGTGTTTTTTTTTTTTGTTTTTTTTGTGTGTGTGTGTGTGTGTGTATATTCTGTGTAGTTTGACGCGAGTGTGTGTGTGTGTGTGTGTATATCTGTGTAGTGTGAGTGTTTGTTATCTGTGTGCGTGTGATTGTGTGTTTATCTGTGATGTGTGAGTGTGTGTGTGTGTAGTGGGTTTGTGTGTGTTTGTTTGTTTTGTGAGTTGGATGTTTGTGTGTAAATCGGGGTGTGTGCTTTTTGTTGTGGTGTATAATCCTGTGTGAGTGTTGAGTGTGGTGTGTTGTGTGTGTGTGTGTTTATTCTGTGTGCATTGTGTGAGTGTGTGTGTGTGTGTGTGTGTGAGAGAGTCTGTGTTTGTGTTTTATCCGTTGTGTTGTGTGTGTTTGTGTGAGTTGTGTGTATCTTTTGTGGTGTGTGTAGTGTGTGTGGTGAGTGTGTGGAGTTTGTTTGTTTGTTTGTGTGAGTGTTTGTGTGTGTGTGTGAGTTTGTTTTGTGAGTGTGATTGTGTGTGTGTTGTGTGTTGTGAGTGTGTGTAGTGTGTGTGTGTGTGGGTATATCTGTTGGGATTGTGTAGTGTGTGTGTGTTGTGATGTATCCTGTTTGAGTGTTATGTGTGTGTATCTGTGTGAGTGTGAGTGTCTGTTTACTCTTTGATTGTGAGTGTGTGTGTAATCTTTGATGGTTTGATTGTGTGAGTGTGTGTTGTTGTTTGTGTTTGTTGTGTGGAGTCTTGTTTGTTTTGTGTGTGTGTGTGTGTTAGTATCGGTTTAGGTGTGTGTGTATCGGTGTGTGTGTGTGTGTGTCTGTGAATCTGTGTGAGTGTGTGTGTATCTGTGTGTGTGTGTGTTGTTTGTGTGTGTGTGTGTGTGTGTGTTGTGTGGTGTGTGTGGGTGTGTGTGTTGTGAGTCTGTGTGTTGTTTGTGTTTTGTATTCTGTGTGAGTGTGAGGGTGGGGGTTGGGGGGGGTGTTGTGTGTTGTGTGTGTGTGTGGTGGTGTTGGAGTGTGTGTGTGTGTGCGTGTGTGTGTGTTCTGTTGTGGTGAGTCTGGTGTGTGTGTGTGTGTGTGTGTGTGTGATGTGAGTGTGTGTGTATCTGTGTGTGTGTGGGTGTGTGTGTGTGTGTGTGTGTGTGTTTGTTTGTGTGAGTGAGTGTGTGTGTGTGTGGGGGGAGGTGTGTGTGTGTGTTGTGTGTGTTGTGTGTGTGAGTCTGTGTTTGTGCGGTGGTGTGGTGTTGTGTGTTTATATCTGTGTGAGTGGTGTGTCTCTGTGTGTGGTGTGTGTGGGAGTGTGTGTTTATAGCTTTGTGAGTGTGGAGTGTGTGTGTTGGTGTGAGTGTTGAGTATCTGGAGTGTGTGTTGTGTGGTGTGGTGTGTGTGTGTGTATGTTTGTGAGTGTGTGTGTGTGTGTGTGTGTGTGGTGTTGTATCTCTGTGTTCTGGTGTATCTTGGTGTGTGTGTGTGTGGTTTGTTATCTGTGTTGTGTGTGTGTTATCTCTGTGTGTGTGTATCTCTGTGTGTGTGTGTGTGTGTGAGAGAGAGTGTGTGTGTGTGGGGTGTGTGTGTGTGTGTGTGTGTGGTGTGTGTGTTATCTCCTGTGTTTTTTGTATCTCTGTGGTGAGTGTGTGTGTGTGTGTGTGTGTTATTCTAGTTTTAAGGTCAAACTGAAATAACAGCTTTCAGCAGTGTTGTACAATGATATCTGCTGTACATATACCATTGCCTGCTGTTACTTCCATTGTAAATATTATTTTGTAGTTTATTTTATGAATGCAAGCGTGTTTTGTCTCCTGTCAGGTGTCCATCCTGTCCTCGTTCGAGAGCCGTCTGATGCAGCTGGAGAACTCCATCATCCCGGTCCATAAGCAGACGGAGAATCTGCAGCGTCTGCAGGAGAACGTGGACAAAACTCTCTCCTGCTTGGATCACGTCATCAGTTATTATCACGTGGCCAAAGACACGGATAAGATCATCCGGGAAGGGTGAGGGCCGCCTGAGACTCGTGTTCAGTGATAGACCGATATATCGGCCAGACGTTATCAGCTGAAAACTGTAGGCAGTTAGTAAAAGTTAATCGTTCCTCCTTGATTTATTTACAAAATATAACAACAGCCCTCTCTCTCTGTACATTTCTGTTTTATACTGTACATTACAGATATTCATTATATTTTATTTTACATTTTAATATATATTTTTTAATTAGAATTATAATTAATTTACTATTTTAATTAAATATATTATAATAATATTATATATAATTGAGTTTAATTAACTCGCCAAGCTGCATAATAAACTTATATAAATAATATATGTATATAAATGCTTTATAATTTATATACTACTGTAAATAAACTTATTAACTTAATTGCGACTAGATAGGATAGTGCGTATCTCGTATGGAACAAGTCTCCAACTATATATATTTACTACAGTTCATTGTGTATATATTTCTTATTTTATCTTTAGTAAATAATTATTTGAATATTTTTAATTATTAACATTATAAAGATATAAATAGTTTTAAAGGCAAATTATTAAAATATATTATTTTGAAGTCTCTATACTCTTAAGACTGCATATACTTGATCAAAATACTAAATTGTGAAATATTATTACAGTTTTAAATAACAATAAAATAGATAGATGTAGATACATTGTTTTATTAAATAATTTAATATTTACATTATTTAATTTTATATATATAATAAGTTATATAAGTTAGTTATATTTAAGTTTTATTAAATATATTATTGTAAAACTCTCTTTATACTTATCAAGGGCTACATTTACTGTATAAAAATACAGTTACAAACAGTCCTATTGTGAAATGTTATACAGTTTTAAATAATACAGATAAAATGCATACAGATTGATAGATAGATGTCAGACAGACAGATTGATAGACAGACAGACAGATAGATAGACAGACAGACAGATAGATAGATAGATAGTTTGATAGATAGATAGATAGATAGATGGCAGACAGACAGATAGATAGACAGACAGACAGACGATAGATAGATGGATGGATGGATAGATAGACGGATAGACAGACAGATACAGACAGACAGACAAACAGATAGATATATAGTTAGACAGATAGATAGATAGATAGATAGATAGACAGACAGACAGATAGATAGACAGACAGACAGACAGATAGATAGATAGACAGATAGATATACAGATGGATAGACAGACAGACAGACAGATAGGACTAATAGATAGTCAATAGTAGATAGATAGATAACATACCGATAGATAGATAGATAAAAACGATATATAGTCAGATAGATAGATACTATAGTCTATCAGACAGATAGATATACAAGGGCAACACAACGATATGATAGACAGACAGATAGATAGTCAGATAGATAGATAGATAGATAGACAGATAGATAGATAGATGACAGATAGATAGATAGATAGATAGATAGATAGATAGATAGACAGATAGATAGATAGATAGATACATACCTGTCATATATCCCCGTGCTGGGACAGATGTTAGCAAAAATAAAGTGGTGTTTGTGTGACTATAAGTAATAGATAGATAGATAGATAGATAAGATAGATGATAGATCAGATATTGGAATAGACGCTCATTTTTCTAGTCACTCTGCGTGCAGGCCTGCAGGTCGTCTGGATGAGTATCTGGCCTGCATTGCAAAGATCCAGAAAGCCGTGGAGTATTTTCAGGACAACAATCCCGACAGTCCCGAGCTCAACACAGTGGTACGTACAGTATGTCATGCTCTCACACTCCCCTCACGCTTCTTCAGTCCGTATGAAGCTCCTCAGTGAGGCTGTCGTGTTGCAGAAAGCACGCTTCGAGAAGGGGAAGGAGCTGCTGGAGGCGGAGTTTCGCAGCCTGCTGACCCGCTACAGCAAGCCAGTGCCGCCCATCCTCATCCTGGACGCCATCGGAGGAGACGAGGACATGGAGGTGCAGGAGGACGTGACGCTGGAGCACCTGCCCGAAGCCGTCCTGCAGGACATCATCTGCATCTCTGCCTGGCTGGTGGAGTATGGACGCAACCAAGGTGCACACACATATGTCATAAAGTGTTTTAGTGCCATTAGCGTCATTAGTGTTGTATTTTTTCCATTCATTTTTCCCAAAGGGATTTAAAAAAATTTGCTGTAAGCAGTGAACCAAACCAACCAGTTACGAGCAGAAGCACAATGCTACAAACTAGGGCTGCAAAACGATTAATCGCATTCAAAATAAAAGTCTGTGTTTACATACTATATGTATTGTGTATATTTACTATGTATATATAAATACATACACATACATTTATATATATAAAATATGTTGGATTTTATATAAAATATTTATATTTACTAGTGCTGTCAAACGATTATTCGCGATTAATCGCATCCAAAATAAAAGTTTTTGTTTACATAATATATGTGTGTTTACTGTGTATATTTATTATGTGTATTTAAAGACACACACATATAGTACATGTTTTGAAAATACTTTTACCTTTTCCAATGTAATTATTTATATACATTTATATATATTTATATTTAATATATAAACAACATATTTTTCTTAAATGTGTATACATGCATGTGTGTGTATTTATTTAAATATGAATAAATATACACAGTACACACACATCTATGGAACAATTTTTTTAAAATGCAATTATCGGATTAATCGTTGACCGCACTAATAAATAGAATATTTTATATATACATCTACATATTTTTCCTTAAGATATACATTTATATTTGTGTATTTATAAACCTCATAAAATGTACACAGTACCCAGAACACACTATAGTCTGTAACAAGACTTTATTTTGAATGCGATTAGAGTATATTAGCCCTACTACAAACGTTTGTTTTGAAGCCAAACAGTATTTTGAAAATCACGACTACAATCCCCTAAATGACATAATCAAATTTAAAATGATCGTGAAATATAAAACTATTCATGTTTTTTAAATTAAATAAATGCTGCCTTGGTGACGGAAGAGAAGAAATTTAATTTAAATGTAATTATTTAATATAGTAAACAATGTAATTATTTAATTGTTAATTTAAAACACAAAATTAAATGACATAAAATAATTAATTAGTTTTGATGTCCGGATGAAATTACATTTTTGAAAGTTATTTTATATGCGTATAAAGCATATTAAATGCAAGTAAAGTGTCTACTTTAATGTTTTAAATTACTTTTGTGGGAGAAAAAAAGTAAAAAAAAGTTGAAACAATATTTCATCATCATTCAGCATAACAGATATATTTGTGTAAAAATGAAATGACATACTTATTCTGACCTGTACTTAAAATGTATAAAAGAATAAGTGAACATACAAAATTTTTAACTTCTTAAACATAGTCTTTTAATGAAATCTATTAATCTATTAAATCTATTAATAATTATTGTTCTAAATATGACATTTTTTCTGTAAAATGAGGTAAAAAAGGGAAATATAGTCATTATTTTTTTTCTCAGAAAAAATCTAGTAAAAAAGTTCACTTCTAATGTACAAAAAAAGTTAAATGTATTATATATATTATTTGTTGATTGTATCTGTGGAAACAATGTATTTTATGTTTATTTTAAATTTATACACACAATTATTATTGTATGAAAACTGGTTTTCTGTACAGCATCGTGGGTAATGCAGTTTTTCACCACGAGTTCTGCTATTAATTCACTTGATTATCTAAAAATATTTGAATTTATGTGAACAGATGGTTTTAACTAAAGCATATATCACTGATTAAAGGGGTCATATGATGCGCTTTCCTTTCTCTTTGGAGTGTTACAAGTTCTTGGGTGCATAAAGAAGATCTGTAAATTTGCAAAGACTGAAGTCTCAAATCCAAATAGATATTCTTTATCAAAGTTAAGACTAAAACGGCTCGTTCTAACACGCCCCCACATGCCTACATCACTGTTTGAAGGGAGTGGGGAGGGCCTTCGGGAAAGGTGGAGATTATACGAGATTTGCATAACGCCGCCCAAATGTTCACGCAAAGAAAGAAGGTGTAACTTTTATTCTCGCTGTAGTATTGCTGCCGCCGCCGTCATGTCGTGAAGACGCTGTGTGCTTCGTTGTGAAAGCGAAACTACTTTGTTTTTGGCTTTCCAAACGAGGATGATCTCCGCTTCACATGCCTAGACTGATCTTTGCTGTCGTGAGGTAAATACCTCAACTTTGTCACTGTGTATTCCCGATCGGCTTTACGTGGACGAAGCGGAGTCCAGCCCGGGATCGTCACATGTGGTTACCGCAAGCCCGCCGGACGCTCCTTCGTCGAATCCGCCGGCCGCCGCTCACTCGAGCTCGCCGGGTTTTTGATGTTTTTGTCTCAGTTGCTCCGGCCAGACACGGCATCACAGTATATGTTAAGGGGCGTAACATTTCCGGTTTTTTTAACCTTAAACCGCATAAACACATTTCATTACACCAAATACACAAAATAATGTTCTTTTTAGCAGCATCATATGACCCCTTTAACAACCTCACAACAGGTCTGTCTTTAATATCTTATCGGTTATCATAATCTCATGCCGTGTGTTTGTTTTTCTGCAGACTTCATGAACGTGTATTTCCAGGTGCGGTCCAGTCAGCTGGATCGGTCCATCAAGGGACTGAAGGAGCATTTCCGTAAGAACAGCGCCACCTCTGCCATGCACTCGCCCGCCGTTCAGACCAAACGCAAGGAGACGCCCACCAAGAAGCCTCCCAAAAGACCAGGTCAGTGACCTTTAACCCTTCACACCACTAGACCGGGTCTCTTTGGGTTTCTGATGGTGCTGATGGATCACGATCAGGTGTATCTGACTTCCATGACCTCATTTCCTGTCGAAGTTCTCCTCTTTTCCCTTTCCTAGTGTTTGTCTTTTTACTAACCGTCTCCTCTCCCCGTTTCTCCTCTCTGTCTCACTGGTGTCTGATGATGTCAGTCTACATCCCAGGTAAAGTTGCAGCCGTGTTTGTGACGCTTCTGTTTGCAGAGCCAGAGCTTCCCATCTCACTCTCACACACACACACACACACACACACACACACACACACACATAATAGGCAACGAACAGGCTATGAAAGGGCAGTCTATGACAGGCTATTCCCATGCCACACCATATGTTTCACTGTAAAATTTCTGTGTGACATACCCAAAAATTATTCACACAGCACTTGAGAACAAATGTGTCATTTGATGAAAAATATTTACCAAAACGTACACTACCGGCTCAAAGTCTAGTGTCATTTCGTTTTTTTTAAATATACAAAATAATGTGAAATTAAAAAATAATAATAATGATGAGGTTTTTAAAAATTTGTAAATAATTTAATAATCTATTCATACTTTAATCCTTTTAGTTATTAAAATTTTCCTATATTAAAGAATACATTTATATTTAATTAATTATTCATTCTCCTTTTTGCTCACCATGGCAGCCATTTATTTGATTAAATGTGTTTAAAATTGATTAATTTTGTGAAATACTCTGTTTAAAAACTTAAATGTGAATATTAATACAATTTTAAATAACTGTTGAATATCTGTTAAAATGTAATGTATTCCTGTGATCAAAGCTGAATTTCAGCATCATTACTCCGTTCTTCAGTGTCACATGATCTTCAGAAATCAGTATAATATGCTGATCTGCTGCTCGAGAAACATTTCTGATTATTATTATTATGTTGAAAACAGTTGTGCTGCTTCATATGTTTTGTGGAAACTGTGATACATTTTATTTTTCAGGATTCACAGATGAATAGAAAGTTCAAAAGAACAGCATTTATTTGAAAAATAGAAATTGTAACATTATAAATGTCTTTACTGTCACTTTTGATCAATTGAATGCGTCCTTGATGAATAAAAGTATTAATTTCTTCAAAAGGAAAATCTTACTGACCCCAGACATTTGAATGGTAGGGTTTCATGAACCATTTGTCTTTCTTGAATGTGAGAAGGCCATTATACACACACAAATGGACATATACACCATAGCAGATGCATCCATCCAGACACACACACAACTTATATCTCAGCCAGACCAATGAATTGTTATTAATCAGGATAACTAGTATATTGAGCTAGTTAAGACATTTAGCAGACGTTCTCCTTCCCGTCTGTTGGAACTGGGAATCAGTTGGGAGCCATTAGTACAGGCTTTCACAGTGGTGCTACTGTATTTTCTCGATGTGGAGGGCACATTTTGTTGGCTAACAGCTCTGTATTGCGTACGGAGAGTTTAATATTGAGAAAGCTAGTTCTTTGTTTTCTACTAACACTCTTAACACTGACGGCATGCTCACTCCTCACCACACGGGGCGCTGTGACCGTTCTGCTTTCACTAACAGACTGACTCTGTCTTTGTCGTGTTTCACATGATGCTTATTATTGCCGAAGAAAACATTTACTGCATATTAACTGCTTAATAAAGGGGTCATGTCACGATAAATTTACGTTTTCTTTAATATTTTGATCATTGCACTATTTATTGTTATTTCTACGATTTGTACTATGAAAAGATTCTAATGTTTGCTACACAAAAGATGAATGCAAACTAGTCTGCAAGAACAGCTTGTTCAGAAATTATTCATGACATCAGCCATGGGCTCGTTAATTTCTGTTAAACATAAGTCATAATAGAGCTCATTTACATGCATCTATTATAGTCTATAATAACAACCCGTTCCATTTCCAGGGCCACAGAGAATTAAAATGCACTGAAAAACTCAGTTTGTTAAAGGGAAAACTGATATGATGTAAAATGACGATATGACCCCTTTAAGACACGTGCCTTTAGATTTAGCGGCACAATGACTGTCTGATGTGTTTGAGTTTGTGATGTTAAACAGGGTTTAGATTGTGTGGCTGATGCATTGGAGCAGCACTACGCTTAATGTGTGTATTAACATCACCGTATGTGACACAATGCTGTGGCTTAATAGCTGTGATGGATTAACCGGTTGTATTTTCTCCTCAGTGTGTGTGTGTGTGACTTGTTCTTCAGTCTGTTTAGCTGTAGACATTGTGATGTGATGTTTGTGCACCGCATGTGTGTGTGTGTGTGTGTGCGTCTGAGTGTGTGTGCAAGGTCCAAAATGAACTTTCTGCCACTGCTGCTAATGATGAGTCAACTGAGAAAGTGTGCTGGCAATCAATCAATTAACAGGCCAATTATATACAATTTATTCATAAATATACATTATTTTCCCGTATTTGCCATACCATATTTTTTCTTCCAAAATAAACAAATACTAACTAAATTGAAAGTAAATCATATCCACTATTAATTTCAGAGTAAAGGCACATTATGCATTTAGATTCCTAAATAAAAATACTATAAATAACATAATTTATTTATTTTACAGTAGAAAGAAAACCTTAAGCAACATTTAATTAATCAAAAAAGCTCACTAATTTCTTTCATTTATTTAAAACAAATAATAATGTTTCAGATATGCTTTGAATGTAAGTAAATACAAATCTTTGTTTATATCATTTTATTTTTAGTTTAAAGATTTTAGGCTTCCAAGATAAATGTTTGATGGTGAATTTTAAAAAATTAAAAATGTTAAAAATTGACATGCGAGTCACAAAAAGTATTTTTGGGTGTTTATGTTTGTAAACTTAATGTTAACGAATTAACAGGTTTTTACTGTAGCGTTTATACAGTCTTTTACTGTATCACAATCATTTTTTACAGTCTACTTGAAAACTTGTCGCTAAAATCAGTTCTTTAGTTGACCATAATAACATTGTTAATGTTGCGGTTGCCTAATATCCTAATCCAGTTTATTGACTTTTATCAGTGTAACAGCGTGGAGGCTCATGTTGGACCGTGTGTGTGTGTGTGTGTGTGTGTGATAGCTGTGGTGTCGGCTATAGTCTCGGAGGGATCTGGATTTCTTTCAGTTGTTGCTCTGGTGTCGGTGAACAGGGTTTGAGAAGCCCTTCCTCTTCCTCTTCCTCACGGTGTCTTCCTCTGTTTTCCTCCTGCAATCCCTGCGTCTCTCCCCTTCTCTCTCTCTCTCTCCCTCTCTCTCTCTCTCTCTCTCTCTCTCTCTCTCTCTCTCTCTGTTTCTGTGTTTGGGTGTTGATGGGCGCAGGCACGATCCGTAAGGCTCAGAATCTGCTCAAACAGTACTCTCAGCATGGCCTGGATGGGAAAAAGGGTTCTAACCTCACTCCTCTGGAAGGTAAAGCACGCTGTCTTTCTGGTTTCCTTCCTCTTCTCAAGCTCTATCTCTGGTTTTTTTTTTCTCACTTTTGCTGTTTTTGAACTATTGTTCTTGCGTTTCCGAAAACAACAGTCGGATAACAGAAACCTATGGGCCACAGCAGTTTCGTCCTCAGTGAGATGAAAACATCCTCACAATGGAGAGAGACCAACCGTCCTGAGAGAGCCACTGTTTGTCTCAGCTGTGCAATATATGTTTATTTTTTTAAAATGTAAAATATTTTTTATACATTAATAACTCAAAATATTTTTTTTACTCAATTAAATAATAACTGTGTAATTAATAGTATTAATAATGAGGATTTGAATTGTGACATTGTGAAACTTAAGAACACTTTAATTTACAGTTTAAGTGAGTTGAAAACATGGGAATGAACAGCTGCATTTAGCTAAATATTTTACAGAACATGTCAAATGTGTTGCTATGGTTTACCACGTGATTAATCTAACCAATCAGTATAGCTATTGTTAACTAAAACTATTTTTTTTAAATGTCATATGCTAAATAAAATGTAAACATTAGTGCTTTCAAATGATTAATTCGCGATTAATTGCATCCCAACTAAACAAATTTGTTTCCATAAATACTGTATGTTGTGTCTGTGTATAGTTAATCATTTCTATATAAATACCCACATCGGTTATATTTTCTAAAAGATTGCATGTTTCTACATTTATATACTTTTTATATCATAATATTATATATTAAATATCAATATTTTGTGTAATACATAAACATAACATATTTTTTCTGAAAGTATAAGCATTCTGTGTGTGTGTATTTACTGTATATATACATAATAAACATACACAGAACACACACATATATTATACAAACAAAAACTTTTATTCTGGATGCGATTAATCGTTTGACAGCAATAAAATATAATACTGAAAAAGGAAACTTAAAATAAAAACCGCAGAGTAGAATGTTTGCTTTTGGCAACTACTGAAATAAAATAAAGTTTGAAGTGCTAAAATGACTAAAACTGAAATACCTCTAAATGACAACAAACGACCTAAAATGAAAACAACTACTAACTGAAATTAAAACAAAAATGTTAAATATGAAAATATATAAAGTAATATATAAATATTACTAAAAATTAAAATGAACACTCAAACTATAAAAAATATAAATAAAAAAGCATATAAATAATAGTGTTTAATAATAACACTGCATCTCAGTGAAGTCCAGCTTCACTCTGTTGGCTTTTCCAAGTAGAAAGTAGATTTTTGAGTTGAGCATGGCAGCAAGAAGACCGTGGTCATCGTTTTCTCTCTCAAACTGAGGACAAGCTGTTGTGACGTCAGTGTTTCTCATAAGTCTGTGCTTTGCTGGGTCCATCGGTGCACTTGAACCCCACTAACATCCAGCACTCGGTCGAGCCGCGTGAGTGTTTCCTTTGCTTTGTGGGCGGGTGAGTTTGTTCAGCACTCCCTCTGTAGCCCGGGGTGAGTGGCCCGGTCATGTGACTGTATCCTAACCAATCAGGTTTCGATCATGACCTGCGTGGGGTTAAGCACCTGTCTGACGACAAGCATGGGGCGGCTGCAGGTGAGTCTGACCTCAGAGATTATGAAAAAACACAAGTGCTGAGTTCAAAACAATCATTCTGACTCATCCCTCGGTTTATAAAGAACTAATGATGTAATTTGTTACATTAGCCTCAAGTGAACAGAACACACGTTTTGTGTAAATCCTGTTGTTGTACTGTATGTTTAAAATAATGTGAGTTTTAATGTTTATACTGTTGCAGTGGCCCAGCTAGAGATCACCTGTAAACATGTTTTTTGTCTTACAAACTGAGGGATGAGTTTTTAGCTGTTATCAGTATTTCAAAGATGCTGTTGTTTTAATTTAAGAGAGGTTATTAATACAATTTCAACAGTGATATTAGATTCAGTTCAAAGAGTGAGTGATTCAGTCCTTAAAAATGATAGAGGACATTCTACATTTAATTGTATTCATTTTAAATTAAACTTATTATTTTTTTCATATATATAAATTGGTATTATATTGATATTATTATTTTGTTTTTTTTTTGCTTTTATTTTAAATTATTATTAAATTATTTAACATTTTAAATTAGTTAGTTATTAGTATTAACCTTAAAAAATCAAGAGGATTTCCTACATTTATTGTATTAATTGTAAATTATGAATTTTTTATTTTATTATTTATAGAATTTGATGGGTAATTTAAAAAAAAATTATTGTTATTTGAAAGAATTATTATGTTGTATTATTCTTAAATCTAATTAGTAAGTAATTGTACTATTATTAATTATTTAAAAATATTAGTTCAGTTCGAAGAGTCAGTGATTCTGTCAGTTCATTCAACATTGAATCAGACCTTAAAAATTCAAGTGATCATCCTACATTCAAGTCTTTTGCTTAACATTTTCATATTCATTTCAACATCAACATTCAGTTTGAACATCCAGTAACATGGATATTATTTATATGCATCATTGAGACTCAGTTATTGCTGAACTTTGGAGTGATTAAATATGAAGAAATATTAGGGGTATTGTTCTGTTTGTCATTCATTTGTAATATTCATTTAATCACATGCTGTAAATTTGTCTTCCTGCAGTATCATGCAACATTACTTCAGAAATCATATTTATTTCAAGTGCTACAGTACATTTTGAAAAAGTAAAAATGATTTGGAAATTTTGGTAACACGCATACGATTGAGAAATTACATCTTTATTTTTCATTTATAGCTCTTTGGTCTCATATTGATTAGATATATTTAAAGCTGCAGTATTTATTTACTGCATCACTGGTGGACCAAACAGAATTGTAAAAATGAGTCTTTTCACATATCAAGCAGATTTCAGTTCTGTTTGGTGTCCTTCTTGTGTGCTTTAATCACATTAAGTGTAAGATATTATTAATATATCACCCTTGGTCCACACTGATGGGGGTGTGTGTGTGTTTGTGTGTGTGTCTCAGGGAAGGATGACGTGTTGGACATCGAGATCGATTCGTACATCCACTGCATCAGTGCGTTTGTGAAGCTGGCTCAGAGCGAATACGTGTTACTGACCGAGATCATCCCAGAACATCACCAGAAGAAGACCTTCGACTCGCTCATACAGGTCAGTGCAGTGTGTGTTCAGTGTGTGTGTGTGTGGGTCATGTGTGTGTTGTTTGAGATGTGTGTGTGTGTTGTTCAGGTGTGTGTTTGACTTGTGTTGTGTCTTTGTGTGTGTGTGTGTGTTGTTCAGTGTGTGTGTGTGTTTGTTCAGTGTGTGTGTGTGTGTGTGTGTTCAGTGAGTGTGTGTGTGTGTGTTCAGTGTGTGTGTGAGTGTGTGTGTGTTTGTGTGTGTGTTCAGTGTGTGTGTGTGTGTGTGTGTTCAGTGTGTGTGTGAGTGTGTTGTGTCTGTGTGTGTGTGTGTGTGTGTGTGTGTGTGTGTTCAGTGTGTGTGTGAGTGTGTTTGTGTCTGTGTGTGTGTGTGTGTGTGTTTTGTGTTCAGTGGTGAGTGGGTGCATTTGCTTGAGTGAGTTGTGTGTGTGTGTGTGTGTGTGTGTGTGTGTGTTGAATCACAGTGTTTGTCGCTGCAGGAAGCGCTGGATAATCTGATGCTGGAGGGTGATAACATCATCTCCGCGGCGCGTCGAGCCATCATGAGACACGATTACTCCGCTGTGCTGACCATTTTCCCCATCCTGCGCCACCTCAAGCAGACCAAACCTGACTTTGACGCCACGCTACAGGTAGAGAGAGAGCAAATGAAAAGGAATCAAATGTCCACGCTGGATTTTTGGCACCGTGTCGTAGCTGACGATGTCATATCCTGTGTTGTGGTGCAGGGAACGGCTGCCAGCACCAAGAACAAGCTCCCAGCTCTCATCACCTCTATGGAGACCATCGGAGCGAAAGCGCTGGAGGAGTTTGCTGACAGCATTAAGGTAGATCACACACAACGACTAATGATTCCTGTCATGACATCAGGTGCAGAATTGTATTCTTTTATTCATTTAGATAATTTTATTAGAATTATTATTATTTAATTTAGTGTTTTATTTAATTTTTTAATAATAATATCAATGTAGTAATTATTACGATTTAATGTTTTTTTTAAAGTTTTTTGTATTTGTGTATATATATATATATATATAAAGTGGGGCAAAAAAGTATTTAGTAAGCCACAAATTGTGCAAGTTCTCCCAATTAAAAGGATGAGAGAGGCCTGTAATTTTCATCCTAGGTATACCTCAACTATGAGAGACAAAATGAAAAAAAATCCAGAAAATCACATTGGAGGATTTTTAAAAGAATTAATTGTAAATTCCTCGGTAAAATAAGTATTTTGGTCACCTACAAACAAGCAAGATTTCTGTCTCTCACAGACCTGTAACTTCTTCTTTAAGAGGCTTCCTCTGTCCTCCACTCGTTACCTGTATTAATGGCATCTGGTTGAACTCGTTATCAGTATAAAAGACACCTTTCCACAACCTCAAACAGTCACACTCCAACTCCACCATGGCCAAGACCAAAGAGCTGTCAAAGGACACCAGAAACAAACTTGTAGACCTGCACCAGGCTGGGAAGACTGAATCTGCATAGGTAAGCAGCTTGGTGTGAAGAAAATCAACTTTGGGAGCAAATTATTAGAAAATGGAAGACATACAAGACCACTGATAATCTCCCTCGAGCTGGGGCTCTACGCAAGATCTCACCCCGTGGGGTCAAAATGACAGAACCACACGGGGGGACCTCGTGAATGACCTGCAGAGAGCTGGGACCAAAGTACAAAGGCTACCATCAGTAACACACTGCGCCGCCAGGGACTCAAATCTTGCAGTGCCAGACGTGTCCCCCTGCTAAAGCCAGTACATGTCCAGGCCCGTCTGAAGTTTGCTAGAGGGCATTTGGATGATCCAGAAGAGGATTGTGAGAATGTCATATGGTCAGATGAAACAAAAATATTACTTTTTGGTAAAAACTCAACTTGTCTTGTTTGGAGGAGAATGGATGCAACTCAGCATTCTAAGAGCACCATACCTACTGTGAAGCATGTGGGTGGAAACATCATGCTTTGGGGCTGTTTTTCTGCAAATGTACCAGGACGACTGATCCGTGTAAACGAAATAATGAATGGTGCCATGTATCGTGAGATTTTTGAGTGAAAACCTCCTTCCATCACCAAGGGCATTGAAGATGAAACGTGGCTGGGTCTTCAGCATGACAATGATCCCAAACACACCGCCCGGTCAACGAAGGAGTGGCTTCGTAAGAAGCTTTTCAAGGTCCTGGAGTGGCCTAGCCAGTCTCAAGATCTCAACCCTATAGAAAATCTTTGGAGGGAGTTGAACATCCGTGTTGCCCAGCGACAGCCCCAAAACATTACTGCTCTAGAGGAGATCTGCATGGAGGAATGGGCCAAAATACCAGCAACAGTGTGTGAAAACCTTGTGAAGACTTACAGAAAAAACATTTGACCTCTGTCATTGCCAAAAAAGGGTACATAACAAAGTATTGAGAAGAAACTTTGTTATTGACCAAATACTTATTTTCCACCAGAATTTGCAAATAAATTCTTTAAAAATACAATGTGATTTTCTTTTCCTGGATTTTTTTTCTCATTTTGTCTCTCATATTTGAGGTATACCTATTATGAAAATTATAGGCCTCTCTCATCTTTTTATGTGGGTGAACTTGCACAATTGGTGGCTGACTAAATACTTTTTTTCCCCACTGTATATATATATACAGTGGGTACGGAAAGTATTCAGACCCCCTTAAATTTTTCACTCTTTGTTATATTGCATCCATTTGCTAAAAAAAAAAAAATCATTTAAGTTATTTTTTTTCCTCATGAATGTACACACAGCACCCCATATTGACAGAAAAAACACAGAATTGTTGACATTTTTGCAGATTTATTAAAAAAGGATTACTGAAATATCACATGGTCCTAAGTTTTCAGACCCTTTTCTGTGACACTCATATAATTAACTCAGATGCTGTCCATTTTTCTTATCATCCTTGAGATGGTTCTACACCTCATTTGAGTCCACTGTGTTTGATTATACTGATTGGACTGATTAGGAAAGCCACACACCTGTCTATATAAGGCCTTACAGCTCACAGTGCATGTCAAGCAAATGAGAATCATGAGGTCAAAGAACTGCCTGAAGAGCTCAGAGACAGAATTGTGCAAGGCACAGATCTGGCCAAGGTTAAAAAAAAATGTCTGCTGCACTTAAGGTTCCTAATAGCACAGTGGCCTCCATAATCCTTAAATGGAAGACGTTTTTGATGACCAGAACCCTTCCTAGAGCTGTCCGTCTGGCCAAACTGAGCTATTGGGGGAGAATAGCCTTGGTGAGAGAGGTAAAGAAGACCCCAAAGATCACTGTGGCTGAGCTCCAGATATGCAGTCGGGAGATGGGAGAAAGTTGTAGATATTCAACCATCACTGCAGCCCTCCACCATTCGGGCCTTTATGGCAGAGTGGCCCGACGGAAGCTCCTCCTCAGTGCAAGACACATGAAAGACCGCATGGAGACTCCAATGGTTAAAATAAAGATTCTCTGGTCTGGAATGAGACCAAGCTAGAACTTTTTGGCCTTAATTCTAAGTGGTATGTGTTGAGAAAACCAGGCACTGCTCATCACCGTCACTGTCCAATACAGTCCCAACAGTGAAGTTTGGTGGTGGCAGCATCATGCTGTGGGTTGTTTTTCAGCTGCAGGGACAGGACGGCTTGTTGCAATCGAGGGAAAGATGAATGCTGCCAAGTACAGGGATATCCTGGACGAAAACCTGGATGAGTGCTCAGGACCTCAGACTGGGCCTAAGGTTTACCTTCCAACAAGACAATGACCCTAAGCCACTCTAAAAATACTGAAGGAGTGGCTTCACAACAACTCTGGGACTGTTCTTGAATGGCCCAGCCAGAGCCCTGACTTAAACCCAATTGAGCTAATCTCCTCTGGAGAGACCTAAAAATGGCTGTCCACCAACGTTTTCCATCCAACCTGACAGAACTGGAGAGATCTGCAAGGAGGAATGGAGAGGATCCCCAAATCCAGGTGTGAAAAACTTGTTCATCTTTCCCAAAAAGACTCATGCTGTATTAGATCAAAAGGGTGCTTCTACTAACTACTGAGCAAAGGGTCTGAATACTTAGTACCATGTGATATTTCAGTTTTTCTTTATCTGCAAAAATGTCAACAATTCTGTGTTTTTCTGTCACTATGGGGTGCTGTGTGTACATTGAGGGGAAAAAATTAACTTAAATGATTTAAGCAAATGGCTGCAATAATAACAAAGAGTGAAAAATTTAAGGGAATACTTTCCGTACCCACTGTATATAATTGTAAAATTTTTATATTAAATTCATACAAAAATGAAACATTATTTTTTCATTATTTGTAATATTTAAAATTTGAAGTTTATAGTTAATAAAAATTAATTACAGATATTAATTATTAAATAATATATAGTATTAAATAATATTTATATATTTATTTAGAACGATTTTAGATAATTTGAATAATATCTTTTTAATATTAATAATAAATAATAATCACTCCAAATATTTTTTAATCGTTTTATTTAATTTTAGTTAAATTAAATATACTCAACTATTTTTAGATAATTTATTTATATAATAATAAATAATTATCTTTTTTAAAATCATCTAAGTATTTTGTATGTATATATTCTTTAATTGAGTTATTTTTAATAAATGTTAATATTTTATAATAATAATGGTAATAACTGAAAATGAAATATGTTTTATATATGCATTTTGTTATATTTTGAATACAACACATTTTATTATATTATAAAATATAAATGACATTCCTCGTTGTGCTTTATATTAATGTTTATTGTTATGTTCTGACATGTGATGTTCTGTAATCCGACAGAATGATCCAGATAAAGAGTACAACATGCCGAAAGATGGAACCGTACATGAGCTCACAAGCAATGTAAGATCGCTTCACTGCCCATTTTGTACAGGAACAATGCCAATAATAATCGTTGTTTCTCCTCAGGCCATCCTGTTCCTGCAGCAGCTGCTGGACTTCCAGGAAACAGCAGGAGCGATGCTGGCCTCTCAGGGTAACGCAGAACCACAGTCATGGCCACAAGTGAAAAACAGACACTAACAGACTGATCCAATAGATGTACCACGTTTATAGCATTTATAAATCTCTCATTCTGCAGTGAACTGAAGATTTCAAAAGTAATTCAAACGCAGATATAAGCTCTGTCTTGGACATCTGAGATGTCTGTTTTTATCACATTCATGTTCATAACGTTCCTGTCTGCTTATTTGTCATCTGTTCACGTTTCCTGTGCTCTGCATTTCCTTTTCCGTTGGTTTTCCTGAAGTTTCTGGAGACAAACATGATCAGTGCTGAGAGCAAATCTGTTTCTCTGCTGTTGTTTTTTCGCGCACCATCCTGCAGAGGAGGCTCTAAACAACAATATACTGCTCAAAGTATCATTTCTGGCCATTGATCAGATATTATTTTTTGAAGTTGGATATGCTAAGCAGTCTTGCATTATGATCAGATGATCGGAAAGTAAGAGTATATGTTTCCATATTTTCATTTAATTAAATTTTGTTATAATTATAATTATTATTATTCCTTTTTTTCTTTTTGTAAAGCATATTAATTATTATTTTATAATCATTAATAATTAATGTAAATATTATTAATTATATTAATCAGAAGTAATTTTATATTCTGCAAATTCCTTAATTGATGTACTTGTATTATAGTTAATATTTAATTTCAGTATGTTTGTTTTAAATCATTATTATTATTATTATTTTAAAAAATTATTATATTCCTTCTACATATTATGATTAAAATTATTAAGACCAAATGTATATGTTCATCTGTTCTGTATATTTAGAATGGAGATGCATTTATTCTAATTATATTATTTTATTAATTATTTGATTTTAAGATTATTATTATTATTCTGTTGTTGTTAAAGTGGTCGGTGAAAATGATCAGAAGTATATTAAATAGATTCTGTATGTTCATTTTATATTTTATTATAATGAATATATTTCCTTTTAGTTGGATTATTAATTAAAATGATTACTAAATTATTCCTACTATTCTTATTAAATATTAGATCATAAATTATGTATTGTTAGGTATACATTCATTTATATAATTTTAATATATATATCATATATATTCATGTTGAAAAGCATTATTCTTATTCTTCTTGTTTTCTGATACTCAGTTCACAGCAGTGGCATGACCCTCTGAAGCTCCTCGCACTGTGTTCTCAGCCCCGCCACTCATCTCTGCTCCTGTCACATATCTTTGCTCGCTCATCCTGGGGCTGCTCTTAGTGGTGAAAGCTCTTCACTAACGACTATTTTAAACTTCTCGCCTCTGCCTCCTTCTCTTGTTCTCTTTCTCTCTCTGTTCTGCTTCGCTTCTGTCCTGTAGTACTCGGGGACACTTACAATATTCCTTTAGACCCCCGAGGTAAGCGCTCGAGCGGACGAGTAGAGAAACATGAACCACAGCTGAACTCCATTTACGGTCTTCATACTTCTGATCGCGAATGAGTCGTCGATGCACCTTATCCTTAGAATAACATTTACAAACATGTTTCACTCTGAAATACTTCAAATTATGGATGCATAATGCGCAGCTTTCCTGTTTTGACCCCAGGTGCAGAATTGTATTTATTCATTTATAACATTTTATATTGTTTAATATTTAATTTTAATATCATTTAAATATATTTAATTTGTTGTTTTATTGCATACTGTATCATTATTATATTATTATTAATATTATAAATTTAAAAAAAATTTAATTCACGTAATATCAAAATACTTTTGATATATTATGAATTATTAATTATTAATTATTCTAATTTAGAATTATAGTTCTTAATTATTAATTATTTACATTATTAATTTTTACACCCACACACACACACACACCAATAACTAGACCAGAAAATGTATATATACACTGGTATGTATATATATATATAATATATAATTTATTTTGATATTACATTAATCTTTAATAATATCCTTTTTATTTGTATATATATATATAGATATATATAATATATATTATCTATTAATTATATATATATATAAATATATATATAGATATAATTTGAAACTATTTATTATTAATATATTTAATTTGATATTTTATGCATTCTACTGCATAATTATTAAAATTATTAATTATATCTAGATAATATAAATTATTCCAATATTTATTTTTTTCCATAATTAAACTTTTAAATTATTAATATTTAATATATTTTGTTTAAAATGTATATTTGAAATATAATGTGAAGTTTTTTTTTTGAGTGAACTGTTATTCCGTGGAAAGGGTAGGCTATGATATGATTGGTTAATTTTTTTCACTAACATTATTATTTAGTAATATTATATCATATTAAAATGTAGATGTAGTGAAATCGCCCACATAAACATGTGAATAGATAAAAGATATATTCACTCAATCATTTCATTCACAATAACTCCAGGAACATTTATTATGAAAGTAAACGGGGCCAGCGTGATTTCATGTTGACTTCAGACCTTGAACTGTCTCTCTGACTCACTTACTTTTGTGTGTGTAACTTTTTCTTGTGCTGATTCAAATATTCTGTCATGTTATCGGCTCTGAGCTCTTCATATCATCGTCTGCAGGCTGCAGGATATGAAACAATCCTCAAACAATCCTCTCTAATATCTATAGGATATTGTAGCATAGTACAGGAGCTGTCATTTAATCGAAGCATCTCGTTTATGAGTTTATTATATTCAGAGGTTGTCAGAATGGCTCAGACAGAAGGAAGTGAGAATGTATTGTATGTTAAACAGATGAACGGCTGTTGAAACGTGTCTCTTCTTGTCTTCAGAGAGCAGCTCGTCTGCCAGCAGCTACAGTTCAGAGTTCAGCCGGAGACTCCTGAGCACATACATCTGTAAGACACACACACACA
>JADLZN010002316.1:810000-967500 GCA_018155175.1 Sinocyclocheilus anophthalmus | reverse complement strand
TCACCAGAGCAGGTGGAGGAGATGATTGACAAGCTCTTTGACACCTCAGCCTAGGCCACGCCTCTGGTTTCCTTGGCAACAAACATGCTGCTTTCTCCTGTAAGACAGTCTGCTTCATAACACACTACACAACTGGAACGTCTTCGTTCGTTTTTGCTTGCTTTTTGTATAAATGTATTTATGTATATGTTTTCGGGGGGTTAACTGCAGTAATAAATAGAATTCACTCAATTCTTCAGTTTCTTGAATTATGCTGCGTTTATGAGACCATGACGGTTTCAAACACAGAAACAAACACACACTACAAACACAGGTGTAATGTGTTTCAGTAAAAACATCAGAAGTTGCACAATGATAATGAATAATAATGATAAAATTATTACGTTCATTATTTTTTATTTGTAATAATTATAAATATGAATATTTTCATTCTTAATATCATTTTAGTGTAATTATAGTTTATAGATGTTTTTTTTTTATAATTTCTGTAATTACGTTTGAATTATTTAAATTGTATTTTATTATTTATTTGCTATTTTAGAGTTGTAATCAAATAAAAATTTTTTATATTGTATTTTTTATATATTAATAATATGAGACGAGGAAGAGAAAAGAGATCATTATTTTCATTCTTATACATCTTTATTGTATAATATAGAAGTATAGTACACATTTCATTTTATGATGTTTCAAACTATTTAATATTTTCTTTTTATAATAATAGATAGTGTCCCATTAAAATAATGTATTATTATATATAGTTACATTAATTATAATTAATTTAATGTTTTATTATTATTAATTTATTTAAAAATTGTATATACTTTATTTAATAAATACAGAGTCCATATGCTGTCTTTGCATCAGTTCTGGTCTCCGTTTCTGACATCAGAGCTTCTTTTTGTGTAGAAATAACTTCATTTGTCTCGGTGTTTTGGTGATTTTTAGTGGGTGCTTGAAGTCGGTTCTCCTCAAAGTTGTCGAGAAACACATTAACTATCAATATGCTCCAATAATGACAAAAACCACTATTTTTTGTCTGATAAAACTCTTCCGCTGTATGTCATAGTTGCACCAGCATCCTGTTGGTTTTGAGTCCATCGAAGATGATTCACGCTGCTCTGGATCCGCTCGTTCAGTCGGGTGTGGAGCTCTATTTTTAACCCTCACGGTTTCAGAAGCCTTAATCAGTGACCTAAACTCAGCTCCGAGTCTGTGAAGACGCCTTCACGCCGCTATAAAGGTAGAAGCTGAATCAATGTGTCAGATACACTGAATCATATCATTCCCCAAAATGATGAGCTATCGGCCAACACCTACAGCAATTAGTCATCAATTAGTCTTAAAGCCAAAGGAAATGAAGGCATGGAAGCTGAATTTGCCTCACATGTTGTCATTGCACAGCTGGATGCTTCAGAATGTGGAAGCGTGAAACTGATTCAGCTGTTTGCCCACTTGTGTCGGTGTTTTGGAGAAGATGCCCTTTTGCCCGGAACTGAGGCTTAGTGACCCATATTGAGATTAACCCTTTCAGGCTATGATTACGGGTCATATATTATCGTTTTTGGCCAGAGATTAACCCTCGTCTAAACCCTGACATATGACATAATAGTCTGAAAAATCTAATGTTTTGAAATGGAACAGATTATAGACAAAATATTGTTGAGTATCATATTTGATCCATCAGGTTTTTCTGGCTCGTATAGTCTGATATAGTGAGGATATGGAGGAAAAAACAGCTCAATTGTATTCAGACTCAAATGGAGCAAAAATATATAATTTAGTGCAGATGCTGATATTTATATGATGAATTTCTGATGCTTGTGATGTAAATCAATGAGATCTTTATAACAGTAGAGCAGATACTGACATAAAATGATCTAAATATCAGTCGTCACTCTATATCTCCAATAATATGTCTTAGTAAAATGAGATTGAGATGATCCAAACATGTAATGCAATGCAATCCAATGCCGATTAAGAGATGAAGAAATAAACACTCCTCAAAAGATCCTGAGGATCAGATTTGAGACTCTAAAACATGATTGATGGAGAATCAAGTAAAGCTGAGCTGCTTCAGTCCAGTAAGTGTTCATCTGGAGATATTACTGACGTTATACTTGACAAAAATACGTCAAGATTTGACGGCAAAGACATGTGAAGCACCAGCTGAAGCTGGACGTTTGTACAATGACACTAAAAGAGCTTTTACTTATTAAAAATGTATGAACTATCAATCAGACGACAGAAGACATGCAGTAGATTGTGTGAAACAGCAAAGTTTTGATCATGTGGAGACATAAGATAAAAGAATGGTTCAAATAGTGTTGGACAGAAAGAGAATTCCAGGATGAGGGAATGAAGGAATTCAAGTTAATTTGAATCATTATCGTGATTCACTGATCTAGTTTCAGCTCAGCAGCAAACTCCCCGAGCACGAGTCTGTCTGCTCCTGCAGCCAATCACAGCAAACCAGCCTCTGTATGAGGAGTGTTTAAAACCATCAGTGGGATGCAGAACCACACACACCAGACCTGACCTCACTGAACACACAGGTGAGTTAATATGATAATAGAGTGTATGCATGTTTCAGAACAATATTCATAGTGACAATAATCTGTGGACTGCACATGCATGCTGAGATGAGATGAGTTCAAGCAGTGACAGTGATGTTCTCCAGCATGGCAACATTTTTAAGTTTCTTAATTCCAGATTTTATGTTATTACATTTTTGTTATTTGTTTATTTTAAATCGTGGGAACCCTATTTTAAGGACCACGCAAGAAACTGTTGGCTATTTCAGATCATTTGCTCTTGAAGAGATGCATGTGAGATTCTGGAGTCTTATTCATAGGAGAAACATCTCATGCGTTCAGTTTCAATGCTGTCTAGGAAATATATAACGAGCATCTCCACTGTGATATTTCTGGCCGTGTGGGTGTGGATCTGACATGTTTAATCTCCTCTCCGGGCCTGTTCTGTCTGATCCTGGTCTGATCCCAGAAAAAGTCATGTTTCTTTACAGTCATATATGGATGCTCGATTGTGAACTTTTAAAGAAAGCCTTGCCTTTAGTGTGCGTTCCTGTTGTATCGGGGTCAATGTGACGCACTCAGTTTTCTGTTTATTTACACTTGAACTTTTCTGAAAGTTTCTCATTTATAGGCTAATGAATGTGCAAAGTTTCAATGCATAGATGGAAAGGCTGAACACATTTTGTTACAGAACTTATGAAATGTGTTTCTTTATGCAAACAAAAAACTGTCAGAATGTTTTGGTTGATTTTTTTTATATATTTCAGCACTGAAAAGAAGTGTGAGAATGCTATTTTATCCTCACAAGGTTTTGAGGAGAAGACATAATAAAAAGGCAAAGGAAGTACAAATATTGTCAGATACTGTTTATACTTGCTGTTATTTTCACCTTATACAAGTAGAAAGAAACAAACATTTTTGTAATATTTCGTGTCTGTGCAGCTAATTTTGAGCATGGGTCAAATTGATCCCCAACACAATAGAAACAAAAGGGAATATATAGACATATATTTTTAGTCTGTGACAGGCTAGAGGTTTTCTGCTTTCACATAAATCTTTAATATTTGTCATAGTACTGATTTTTGGCAAATCGCATTGAAACCAAAGTAGGTCAATGTAACCCTGAACTCAGAAGTCGTCCCAGGTTTCAAACACAACTCAAGGCTTAATCAAACACACTTCTTTCAGGTTTCAAGATCCGCAGAAGCAGCAGAAATGGCTTGGCTTGGCCTGCTGAGTTTGATTCTAGCTTTAGCAGCTCTCACAGTCTGTGTAAGTGTGCTTCTTAAGTACATATTTTCACTTACTTTTGGAGAATGCATTTAATTCTAGGGGGAAAAATGCCTTTTTTTGGTTTGTTTGTTTGTTTTGACCTCCAGAGAGCCCAGTGCACTCTTTCCAAGCAGTTTACGTGAGAAATCAGGTACTTCGACTTTGCCTGCAGTCTTTATTTTCCAGCAGATTACTTGCAAATACTGATTCCAAATTGCATGAGAAAAATCCATTACATTACACATTTTAGGTAATGTAATCGGACTACTTTTAGATGACTTTTGATCTAACTTGTTTATCACATCGACTTAAATAAGAAAATCATGTACCATATTGACAAAGAGAAAGAAAATATATTCTATTCATTGTGATTAAAAACATGAATTTTGTGAGTTTAATGAAAAGCAAATAATTAAAACATAAAAATGTCAAATTAAAATAATGAATTTTAAAACAACAACCGTCGAAATAATTTGTTTACGTGCATGTCATTTGACGTCAGAGAACGGCGAACATGCGAATTATGAATAAATGATCAATTATTGCTATTGTGTGAATAATACATGATCAAGCAATCAATTAAAAAGTAACTGTAGTCTGATACGAGTATTTTAAGATGTAATACAATCTAATTACAAGTACTTAATTTTTGGGTAACACTTTATTTTAAGGTGTTCTTGTTACACGTTACACATACTTATTATTATAATAACAATAAATTATGCATAATTACATGCAAGTAACCCTATAAGCCAATCCCTAATCTTAACCATAACCCTACTACTATGTTTCCATTGTAGTTAATTTACGCCATGTCACTTCTCGGACACCTTAAAATAAAGTGTAACCCATTTTTGTAATCTGAAAATGTAATCCAGATTGCATACTGCCTACATTCGGTTTTGAGGAGTTTTATTATGAGTGTTTGTGTTCCTGCAGGTGTTCTGTGTCTGAATGGAGGGACGTCTGTCTTGTCTCCGTCCGGTCGTCACACGCTCTGTTTCTGTCCTGGTAAGCTTCATCGCCTCCAAGCGTGAAAACACTGGTCGCGTAGCATCGGGAGCGGTGGGGTGCATGCATTCATATTCATTATGATGTTTTGTGGCAGACGAGTCCGTCTCCTGCTTTGAGGGGATCGGTCTGCACTACAGAGGTCCCGTCTCTAAATCCGTGAGTGGGCGGGAGTGTCTGGAATGGGATTCAGAGAGTGTGCGTGAAATCAGAGTCTATCCCAGGAATCTTGGCCCGGGACGACACGACCACTGCAGGCGAGTTACACTGAACACACACTAATGAGAGTGAACAGAGCCTGCAGTCCAGACCTGTCCGGTAATCCGTTACTACGAGTTCCCTGGAGACCGTAGATTAGCTGAAGAACTGAAAAAATACTAAATCAACATGCATTTGTCCTGAAGGCGTGGATATGAATAGAAGAAGAAAACTGGTGTAATGTCAAGGAGCGCAGTTTATGAGCGAATCTCACGAAAGCTGTCAAGAACATGTCTTTGGCATAATTCACCCTGGAGATAAAAGAAATCATTGATATTACATTTAATTAAAAACTTTTTTTTTTTTAACTAAAGCCTCGTCTTCAAATATTTTTTCTATTATCAGTTTTACATTTAATTTAGGTTTTGCATAAATTAAGCTTAATTGGGAAATTATTATTAATCCCTTTGGGAATTAATTATAATATTATCATAAGATGTTTTCAATTGTGCATATTTATGAAAATTAAACACATTTACCATTAAACTGTATCTTTAAAAACATATAACAAATATCTTTCTTTGCAGTTTAAAATAAAATATATATATATTTAAATGTATAAATACAAGGCATATTTAATTATTATCATTACATTTTTTAATAATTTTATATAATTTAGTTTAGAAATTTGCATTAAAGATGATTATTAATTAAGCTTTTTAGATGATTAAGATTTTTTTTCATTGCGTTATTATTTTTATGTCATTAAATTACATTTATTTGCATTTTGTATTAAAGTAAATACAATGACAAATTATTTTATTTAATAAAAAAAGATGACCTTTTTGGATGATTATGCTAATCAATACTTTTAAAATCAATGTACAATTACATTTTTATTATATAACATTAATTAAAAAGAGTACAACAAATGTCAACACACTACACATTATATTACAGTATAGTGAGAATTTGGTCAGTGCAAAGCACATTTTTCTTTTCGTTTTGGAGTGAAATATGACCCAGACATGTTTTTGGCAGGATTTCATTCCCCCTTATTCTCAAGACCAGACGTGAAGATCTCCTGTAAATATATTCACAAGCACACCTTGCACACCTGTCTGAGCCTGCAGCACCTGAGCCATTCAGGTGCCATTCTTTAATGCCATTTCAGTGTGTTTTTTTTTTATCTCTCTTAGTCTTATCATGTCAGCTACATCCATCATAACATGCACACATGCTCCATCACTCACAGAAACCCAGACTACAGCCGCAGACCCTGGTGTTACGTACAGACCGTGTTTGGGATCGTGAAAGAAGACTGTGATATTCCACGCTGTGCAAAAGATCACGGTATGATTCCGTCCTTTTCACGGTATTAATGTAATATTACTAAATATCTGTAAATATCTAGCATATGAAATGGTTTGATGCAGGTCCTGACAGGCACTCAGTCAAGTGAGATCAGGTGTGCATCTGTGGAGCATCTGTCTGTGTTTGCTGCTGGTTGATTGACAGGCTGAGCTGTCTTTTTGTCCAATAGGATGGCAGTGTGGCCAGAGGGAGGAGCGGAGCATGAAGGTAGTGGGCGGGGCTTTGAGCGCGGTGGAGCGCCACCCCTGGATGGCGGCGGTGTTCAGCAGGAGCTCATGCGGGAGAACGTTCACCTGCGGCGGGAGTCTCATCTCACCCTGCTGGGTCCTCACGGCCGCACACTGCTTCCCTGACGGGTCAGTGCACAAAACAAACTGCACAGATGAGAAGAAAGTACAGACATGTCAATGCATTCCTCCGAGAAACATTGCGTTTTTGCGAACAAAGGCAAATGTTTGAATGCAAGTTGATAGGACAAATTATTTTTCAACGCTTTCGTTGAAACTTTTGCGTTCCTCTGTGAAACTCAGTGACGGGGGAAACGAAAATTTTCGAAGCGCTCGAAACACCACACGCTGCTGCTGGTCAAAGTGTGTAAATGCAACAATAACTCACGTTAAAACATACATAAAAATAGCTTTTTTAAAACCTTAATTATACTTTTTAAAAAGTATAATGCATAAAATGCAGTGATTAAATATTATTGAATATATATTTAAATAAAAATTTAATTTGTAGTGTATGCATAATGTGTATTTTTAAGTATTTTATATTAATTTGCAGGGCTTGCTTTGTTTGTTTTATGGACAGCCTCTATATAGATGCCAGTAAGAGATTATTAACTACTTCTCATCCTTTTAATTACACAAATGTCTCGTTAAAAATGTCTACAAATTGATTAAACCGATCCGAGATCAGGTAAAAACCATAGATGCTGGTTCAATGGTTCGCCGCTGGGGGTCTACCGCTGATTCACGGGTTTACAAAGATCGCCCCCCAACGGCAAACCATTGAAATTTCGAAAAGTTTCGAAACAGTTACGACGAAACAAAGCCTCGTTTACTGAAATCACGTGACTTTCGCAGTTTGATACGCGCTCCGAACCAGTGTTTCATGAAGCAGTGCTTTGAAAGTGCCCATCACTACTTAAAATACATTAATAAACAAACAAATAAATAATAATAATATGAAATTAGAGGGAAAGTATATATTACAGTAGTATACTTTTGCGCTTACAATTTTTGCTTTCCTTTGAACTTCGAATTTTTTTGCCTGCGAACTTTTGCATGCTAACTCAAAACGTTAACGCAAAAGTTCTGGTGCGGGAAAAATATGAGAAGGGAAGAAACATTATATTTCAGTGATTTTTGCGTTCCCTCGCAAGACTTTTGCCTTACCCCCGAGAAACTTTGCGAGCGCAAAGTTTCGAGGGAACGAAAAAGTCGAGAGTTTCCACGGAGAAATCTTGCATTTTTGTGTTCACTCACAAAAAGTTTATGAGAAAAAGTGTTTCTCAGGGGAACGCAAAAGATGTGGTGCTGGAAAAATAAGGGATGGGAGGGGGAAAAAAATCAGTGCTTTTGCATTCGCTCACAAATTTTTTCGTTCCCAATAAATGAACGAGTGAAGGCAAAGGAATGCTTTTCAATGCATTTGTTTTCAGCGCTCAGACTAGACCCTATAAACTGTCAGTATTTCTGGGGAAGAACGCCATCAATGAGACAGATGTTCAGAGAGAGCAGGAGTTCAGAGTCTCTGAGCTCTTCATCCATGAACACTTCAACAACACAGACGGCAACTACAACAACGACATCGGTAATACTGACTCACTAAACCCCAAACAACTCATTCATTCACTTTGAGAAGAACTTTCTGTTCAGTGAGCAAATGCAAACACATTTCTGAGCATCAACCTTCTGAAAAGACCAGTTTATGCTAGTCCAGACTAGTTTTGTGACTGCTGGTTCTGGTGAAGCTGGCTGACCTGTAAACTTTGGCTGGTTAAGCTAGTAAAGAAGCATTCAGAATCCGAGACACAACATATTCTGGTCTTTTCAGCAAAGTCAACATAGCTTTATGAGTTTAGCTTTATGAGATGTGTAATGCAGTAAAATGTCATTAACATCTGATTGACTGCTGTGTGTTCAGCGCTGTTGAAGATTCACAGTCCTGACAGTTGCTGTGCTAAAGAGTCCAGTTCAGTCAAGACGGTTTGCATCCCTGAGGCGCATCAGTCACTTAGTGACGGGACGTCCTGTGAGGTCACTGGATACGGCAGAGAACAAGAAGGTACGTCAGCTGAGAGTGTTGACTGTGTTTGTTCTGTTTGCACTAAAGAAGGGTTAATTCATCATGTGTGTGTGTGTGTGTGTGTGTGTGTGTGTGTGTTGTAGGGTTGTGGTATTACTCTCAGTATCTCAGAGAAGCAAAGGTCAACATGCTGTCACAGGATTTATGTTCGAGTAAATCATATTACGGCAACAAGATCACAGATAACATGCTGTGTGCCGCGAGTCCTGACTGGAGCGTAGACGCGTGTAAGGTGAGCCATAAATTACTTATATAAACAACAATCATCCATATAAATGTGCTGGCATATTAAATATATAAAATGCATGTCATGGCACTGCAAATTGAGTACAAATGTACATTTATTCATTTACAGATAGAATACAATTTGGTGTCTAATTAGTTTTCTAAAGCAGTAAAGGCATAAATCCCATGGTCTGTGCAGAGAAAATGTGTTGGGTAAACTATTATCTAATATATAAATGTAAAAAATGTCTGTACTGCCACCTTAAAATTGTGATTTTTAGCCTGTCCCACCAAATTGGTCATGACCTTGTCGACTATTTGCAACAATTAAAATTAAACAATAAAGTCATAATTTGGACAAACTTTTGCTCTGAATTCACTGAATGTAATTATTATCTTATTTTAATTATCAGTTAACTTTTATCTGTGTCCTGCATATTACATGGTCTGATAGAAAACCGAAATTTGGCATCCCTACTCATCGACAACTTAATTTACAACAAATTGTTTTACATTTACTTAGGATCTGCAGCCCTGTTACCTGTTCTCGCATATCATTATGTTATTAAAACCTTTAATGTAGGATTTCTATTTATTGTTTATGTATTTTTAATAAACTGATTATTTTGTATTATTTTAGCTATCATTGTTTTTGTTTTTTTAACATTTATAAAAAGTTTATTTGTAGAAAAAAAAACTAGATCACACTAATCAGGGTTTTAAAACCTTCGACCGCGTGTGTGTGTGTGTGTGTGTGTGTGTGTGTGCGTGTGTGCGCGTGTGTGGGCGTGTGGGCGTCGGCTGCGTTGTGAGATGTGTTGCGCGCGCGAATGTGTACAACATTAATATTGGTGGGGGGGTGGTGTAGGGGTGTGGTGTGACCTCCTAACACGAAAAACCGTATTTTCTAAAGGGTTTTAAAACAGGTTTCTTTAGATGATACTTTTAGTTTTGAAGTATTGGTAGGTTTAGTACTCCATTTTTATTGGCACACTGGAGAAAAAAAGGAAAATGGACTTTACCATATTGTTAATCCAGCATTGTATGAGTATTTAACCCTAGAACACAACACAATTCAGTGCAATTCTAAAAAATCTATTTTCTAAATGTCTCTTGATTGCGTAAACGCCCCTGTTAACACAGTACATTGTTCCCTATATTCACTGATTATGTTAACAACCGGCCCCATGGTAAATGGTTTTTTGCAGCATGTGTTTTATCTCTTATAGCAAATAGACATGAGGCCTGCAGTGAGCGTGGGGTGGGTTTAGTGGTGCAGGGACGCTGGCGTCCCGGGTTTTGTCGCGGGGAGTGGTCGGCGTGAGGCGGGGGTGTGTTCGTGCGGTGGTTGAGCGGGTGGGGAGTACGGGAGGTTCCAGGAACCTCCTGGGGGGTCGCCATTCCGCCGTCCTGGAGTTTATGCCAAAGTCAGCAACTACCACCGCTGGATTCTGGAGAAAACCGGCCTGTCGTCGCTCGGCTGAGAACAGGTGCTCACCTGCCCTCGAGAGACCAGCATACAGAACATGAGCGAGTCGTGTTCAAACTGATTTCTGTTCAGTTACTCATTAATATGTCCATCATTCTTACATTCCATTCTGTTGCCAAAAGATATAATAGCAGCTCAAAGGACTTTCTGTGTGAAAAATGTTTATAAAAGTATTGTTTTGCATGGGTATTGAAATGTACAGTGCCATTTTCTGTTTTAATATCGTTGTATAATTTTATATTGTTGTGTAACTATTTATGTCAATGATAAAAGCCAATTATTAGGCCAATAAACAAATACTGTTTTTAACTGTACGCATTCTGAGTAAATATTGTGTACAATAAGTGTTTGTATTAGTGTGTGTGTATAGTATATACAGGCTATATATACAGTGGGGGAAATATTTATTTGATCCCCTGCTGATTTTGTAAGTTTGCCCACTTACAAAGAAATTAAGCGTCTGTAATTTTTATGGTAGGTTTATTTTAACGTATAGAGACAGAATACCAACCACAAAATCCAGAAAAACACATTATGTAAAGGTTAGAAATTGATTTGCATTTCAGTGAGTGAAATAAGTATTTGATACCAACCAGCAAGAACATACTTAGTGCTGGTGCATGGAGGAAAGAAAAACGCGAAGGAGCGTAACCCCTTGTTGGGCAACCAGAGTAAGAGTTTTTTGTATTATGGGTCATCCAGGTCGCACACGAATCCATGCACTCTCTTTACAGATTCTCTCTAAATCCTTAAGGTTTCTGTGCTTTCTTTGGCAACATGTAGTTTCAGCTCCCTCCACAGATTTTCTACAGGATTGAGGTCTGGGGACTGGCTAGGCCCCTCCATGACCTTAATGTGCTGCTTCTTGAGCCACTCCTTTGTTGCCTTGGCGGTATGTTTCGTGTCATTGTTATGCTGGAAGACCCATCCATGACCCATCTTCAGTGTTCTGGCTGAGGGAAGGAGGTTCTCGTCCAAGATTTTACAGTACATTGCTCCGTCCATTTGCCCCTCAATGCGGTGAAGTCATCGCTGTACCCGTAGGCCTAAAAACAGCCCAAAACCAAAGCTAACCTGTTTCCAGCTCCATGCTCGACTGTGGATGGTGTTCCTTGGGTCCCTAACGCAATCAGACAAAAAGATTCTCTCCTCCACACACGGCTAGCAGTTAATGCCAAAGTCTGTAGCTCAATTGGTTGGTCTCATAACTGTCACCACAAGTACACACCTAAATATCTCACAACAAGCCTCTCTGAATCATTTAGATTTATCTTTGGCAAACTTTAAACGCGCCCTTAAAAATAAATGACACCTAAAAATTAACATAATGGAGCGGTGGGACGAACCTTGCTGCAGGATTTCAGTCCATTGCGGCGTAGTGTGTTACCAATGTTTTGCTTGGTGACTGTTGTCCCAACTGCCTTAAGATCATTAACGAGCTCCTCCCGTGTAGTTCGGGGCTGAGCCCTCACCTTTCTCATGATCATCCTTACCCCATGAGGCGAAATCTTGCACGGAGCTCCAGAAAACCGAACAATAGCCAACAATTAATTGATGGTTGTTTTGTATTTCTTCCATTTCCGAATAATCGCACCAACAGTTGTCTCCTTCTCACCAAGCTTCTTGAAGATGGTCTTGTAGCCCATTCCAGCCTTGTGCAGATCTACAATCTTGTCTCTGACATCCTTTGACAGCTCTTTGGTCTTGCACATGGTGGTGGGAGAGGTTGGAATGGAAGATACAGATTGTGTGGACAGGTGTTTTATACACCTAACAATCTGACATTAGGAGTAACTTCTTAAAGTGGCAGGACTAATCTATGTTCCACATGGGCACATAACCAGTCTGTGGGAGCCAGAATTCTTGCTGGTTGGTTAATACTTATTTCACTCACTGAAATGCAAATCAATTTCTAACCTTTATATAATGTGTTTGGTTAGGTACATCTATGGAGGAGATTACGTTAGTCTTCAGTGGTTGGCATATTCTTTCTACGATCTCTATCTGTTAAAATGAACATGAACATCAGACCTCGTGTCGTCGTTTAGTAGTCCCACGCATCTACCATTTACGTCTACTAGGGTGGTTAAACAAACTTACAAAATCAGCAGGGGATCAAATAAATATTTCCCCCACCCTACAGTATATATCTGTAATAATTCTAGAATATTTCATTTTACGCTCTCAAGGTAAAACCCTGTCACACTGGGTCGGGGGACCCTTTCAAAAGACACTAATATGTATCTTTAAGGTACTAACATTAAATATATTTTAGCTTTTGTATCTTATAGTAGCCCTAGCTGTTTTTCTGAGAACGCATCTTTAGCTGCTAGTTTCTTATTCAGCCACTAGATGACAGACTATGTAAAGACACTGAAGTACATACTCGTACGATACTAACATCAACTCTTCATCTCGCACACTCTTCATACTTCATCCTGCAGATGACATTAGTACGAACACTAGTTTGTGTGCTCAAGGTAACTGTAACTGCTGGATTGTGGTATATGAACAATATTGGAAAAGATGATACATTAACGACACGTGACATTACTGACCAATGCTAAAAATATTTAGTATAAAATACGGAAATAACAGAATGTGTGATATAAACTCTAAAAATAGAGATCTGTTGCATAGAATCATCCATTATATGACAACCCAAGTTTTTATTGGCAAAGTTACACTTACAAGGAATTTGACTGCTTGGGTTGCTGCAAAAAAAATAGTCAACATGCCACATCAATTACTTCGGGTCTAATAAAATATTTTGATATATTTAGCAATAGTTCACCCAATTCCATATGGGATTTATTCTTTTAATACTTGGGGTGCATTACTTACTTGATTTAATGAAAGACCAATTTCACAAGGGGCTTCTGTACTGTAAAAAAAATATAATCATACAAGTCATATAATCTAAACCAAACAGTGCTTCATAGTAATACAATATAAATAAACTGGTTAAAATATATTATGTAATATTGCTGAAACAATCTGACAACATTGCATTCATGAGTGTCACTTCATAGGTGAGATCAAAGCAGAATCTGCTGTTTTATATTGAGGTGAGCAGTCTCTCTCACACACACACACACAAACACTCTCCCTCTCTCTCACACACACCTCTCTCTCTCACACACACACACCCACACACCACACACACACACACACACACACACACTCTCTCTCTCTCACACACACACACTCTCTCTCTCTCTCACACACACACACACACACACACTCTCACACACCCACACACTCACACACACACACACCACACTCTATCATCTCTCACACACACACACCCCCACACACACACTCTCTCTCCATCAACCACACCCACACTCTATCCTCGCTCACATACCACACACACTCTAGCGTCTCTCACACCACACCCACTCCTATCTCTCTCACACACACCCACACCTCGCTCTCTCTCTCACACACACACATCACACACTCTATCTCTCTCGCACACACACACACAACACCACTCATCTCTTCTCACCAACACAACACACCACACACACACACTCTATCTCGCTCACACACACACTCTATCTCTCTCACACACACACACACTCTATCTCTCTCTCACACACACACACTCTCTCTCTCTCACACACACACACACACACTCACTCCCACGCACACACACTCACTCCCACGCACACACACACACACACCCACACACACCCACACACACCTATAATCTCGCTCACACACACACACACACACACCACTCTTCTCTCTCTCCACACACACACACACACTCACACACAAAAACACACACACTCACACACACACACACCCTCTCACACACTCTCTCTCTCTCACACACACACACACACAAACACACACACTCTCTCTCTCTCTCTCACACACACACACACACACACACACACACACACACTCTCTCTCACACACACACACTCTCTCTCTCTCTCTCTCTCTCTCTCTCTCCTTCCTCCCATCATCGCCACTAGCGAGGTGACGACAACACACACAACACACACCGCACCACATTGGGTTACTCCTTTGCTCCTCTAAACTGATTCCCAATCCTTTCATGTCGGACTCTTCCATATTCGGTCATGCAGCCTGTTGAGGGTCTCTGGGCAAATTCTTGGGCTGTCTGAGGCATCTGATGGGTTGAAACAGCTTGAGATCCTGTTATTGTTATTTCGGTGATCAGATGAAGGCTGCAACCTGCTCTTATGATTATGAACAAAACAAACAACAATTAAATAAAGATACATTTGTTTTCATCCACCTATAAATTGTCATATGCATTAATGTGTTTAATTCATGTTAAAACTTTAAAGCAGTAGCTGTCCCAGTACAACTGTTAATGCCATGACAAACAAGAATATAAAGAATATATATAGCAAAAAATCTACATAATTTTATAATTATAGTTATATTTTACACTGTTTTTATCAGATTCATCAGTGAATAAATAGGCCTATGTATTTTTTTTTGGCTTATGAAACCATACACATTGTAAATTAATTAATTCTATTGTATTGGGTAACACTTTATTTCGATAGCCCACTTTCGACATTCTACTAACAGTATAACTTTGCAACTACATGTCAACTAGCAGTCATTAGAGTATTAGTAGACTGTCTGCTTAATATCTTCTAACACTTTCTTTTGATGGGTCCACAACATACAACATACTGACTATCAGAAACATTGCAAGTATATGTCAACTTATTCTACTAAACCCTAAACCTACCCTAACAGTCTACTCTGAGAGTTAGTAGACATGTAGTTGCAAATTAATGAGAATTAGTTGACATGTAGTTACAAAGTTACTTATAGTTAGTAGAATGTCTAAAGTGGACTATCGAAATAAAGTGTAACCTTGTATTGCTTCATTATTGTATGTATAAAATAAAGATGAAAATAGATCCTCACAAGGCCTCAACATTTATCCTAAACAGTGCTGAGCAATATTCAGACCTAGAAGCCCGCTTTGGTGGCCCCTGGCTCTCAGAATTCCTCATCCAGAACAGTAGAGTCAAGCTTCCTTTTTAGGGCATGAGAACGTATTACGTAATTTGGGAATAACGCTACAAAGGTTATGGGCGGAGCCAATCAGGAAGAATGACGTCTGCGCGAACCAATCGCATTCACGGGGGCTCCGGTGCTTGCTTTCTGGTTGGTGGACGGAGAGGTTGCGTCATCGGGGAGGTTTCGGTTGAGTGTAATGTGGGAAGCCGCGAATCGATTCTTTCGAACGGTTCATTTCAACGAGTCAGTTCAAAGAAAGAATTCATCATCACGTACTCCTAGAGGTTTGAACAGGTTTTAAATAAATGTGTATGTCGATGTTACAAAACAATAGCTGCCATAGCGATTAATAGCAAAACATTTAGTGGCCTATGTAATGAATCAAATTCTAGACAATTAAATAGGCTACTATTTACGTTTTGTTATATGTGACCATGGAGCACAAAACCAGTCATAAGGGTCCATTTTTTTAAATTGAAATGTATACATCATCCGAGACCTGAATAAATAAGCTTTAATTTTAAGTTTAAAATAAAACTTCCTTTAAAACTTATACAGTCACTGTTAATTTTAAAGTTAAAAATTAAGTGTTGGTCTATTTTTACAGGGGGGTAGGCAAATGTACTAACTCTCTTCCTTTCATGGAACATGATCTTTACTTAATACCCAAATTATTTTTGGCATAAAAGAAAAATCGATAATTTTGACCCATACAATGTATTGTTGGCTATTGCTACAAAATATACCCCAGCGACTTAACACTGCTTTTGTGTTCCACACACACACTCTACTCGTCTCTCTCGTCGTCCTCACACACACACACCATGCCCCATGACAAGTACACAACACTCTCTCTCTCTCTCACACACACTCTCTCTCTCTCACACACACCTCACACACACACTCTCTCTCTCTCTCACACCACACACACACCACACACACACACTCTCTCACACACAAAAACACACACACACACACCCCCACACCTCCACTACCCGTCCTCACTCACTCACACCACACACGCTCTCTCTCTCTCTCTCTCACACACACACACACTCACTCACGCTCACTCACTCTCACACACACACACTATGTCACTCACTCACACACACACACATATACTCACTCACACACACACACACACCCACACACACACACACACACACACACTCTCTCTAATACCTCACACACACAACACACACACACGCACTCACTCCGCACACACACACACACACACACTCGCGCACCCACACACACACACACACATCACACACTCTTGACACTGCACTCACACACAGATACACACACACAGATACACACACACATAGACACACACACAGACACACACACACCAAACACAACACACACACACCACACACACACACACACACACACACACACACACACACACTCTCTCTCTCTCACACACACACACACACACACACACACACACACACAGAAAACACCCACGACTCTCTCTCTCTCACCCCCACACACCCCCCAACCAAAACAAAACACACACACAACCCACTACACACACACTCACACACACCACACCACTCTCCTCTCTCACACACACCCAAACATATAATATTGCTACGTGTACTGTAAGCTAACCGAGACTTATAGCACTTGCATATGTTGCTCTTTTGTTAGTTTCTGATTGCTTCTATAAGCATCATTTGTAAGTCGCTTTGGATAAAAGCATCTGCTAAATGACAATGTAAAAATATTAAATGTACTAGAATGTTACATATAATAAGTATGCCTGCTAGAATGGTAGGCCTATAGCTTTTCATAGTAAACCTAATACTTTAACTAGCCTACTGTGCTTTCGTGATATTGTAAATGCTGACAAATTTGATCTGACTCTAGAATCTAATGAATAGTTTCTAGTGATATTAAAAAAAGATATTATTACTGTTGGATTATTTACTATTTAAAATGACTGGTAACAAAACACACACACACACACACCCAGCTGTGATTTTTTTTCCATGTTTTATGTGTACTCCTCCAATATGCGTAATGGTTTTTACTGTACAAACTGTATGCGCTATTGCCCTACACCAACCCTACCCCTAAACCTACCCCTCACAGGAGACTTTCTGCATTTTTACTTTCTCAAAAAAACTCATTCTGTATGTTTTATAAGCTTGTTTCCTTATGGGGATCTAAAAAATGTCCCCACAAGGTCGACATTTACTAGTATTACTATCCTTGTGGGGACATTTGGTCCCCATAACGTGATAAATACCAGGTACACACACACACACACAGAGACAGAATATTTAGTTTTAGTGAATAAATGTCAAACATGTTGGCAAATTCAGTGAGTTGTTGACTCGTGACTCGCGATGCGCCAAAGAATCGTTTTGCGAATTGGAAAGAACCGACTCCAACGAACGATTCTTTCGCTAGGCGAGTCGCTTCCCACGATAGTTAGTTTAGTTGCATGAAGGAGAGTCAGTGTGCTCTTGAGGGGGATAGTCTCGGCGCTCGGATACGGAGAGGGGAGTCTGGATACACACTTGGAAAGAGAGTTTGCGTTCTCTTAAGTGCTCATCATGCCGGTTTTTCACACGAAGACGATAGAGAGTATCCTGGAGCCGGTGGCCCAGCAGATCTCTCATCTGGTCATCATGCATGAGGAGGGAGAGGTGGACGGGAAAGCCATCCCGGATCTCACCGCTCCTGTGGCCGCTGTGCAGGCAGCTGTCAGCAACCTGGTCCGGGTAAGAGCTTCGGGGGTTTTGCTCTCATCTCTAAGCTAAGCGCGAATGCACATGTAAAGCTCTCAGGGGGATGTAAAGTATCGTTGTTTGATGTTAATGTATCCGCGGAAGTTTCCTGAAGTTCTCTGGCTTTGATCCAAACCGAGTTCCGCCTTTTCCTCTTGGATTTCGCCCTGCCCCCTGAAACACCGCTGCGCCACGACATGCCATTCAATGCATCCCATATCTGACCAAAAAAAGTGAAACTAGTCGTTCAGCTGATGATTTATGCCAACATTGCAAGTTCGCTCCCCTTCAGGAACATGAGGCGAGCTGTCTTGCTCAAGGTTACACAATGAAAGTACACGAATCAATGCTTCACTCTTAAAAAGAAAGGTTTTATTGGCATCTAAAGAAGTCTTAACATCATATTCTACAAGAGGCTCTTCATAGTGGAAAATCTTCATTAAAATGTTTGATGCATCATGAAAATGGTTCTTTTAACTGTCCGCTGGAAGGTTCTTTGGGGAACCAAAAGTGGTTCTGGTATGGCATTGTTTGGAAACTGAGTGTTGTGTGGTTTGAACCCACGCTCCTTCATGTAGGGTGTTTGATTTTGCATGCAGAGCGTTCATTTAGACTGATTCTTCTCCCCAGCATCTGACTAACCTCAGAGAACCACAGAGACGACAGCGGTTCTTAGAGATCTTGATATGAGGCATCCACATCAAAGCACATGATTCTTTAACCTCTATAGTCTCTATAGTCCCAGCCAGAGTCAGAAGACGTTAAAGGGCAATATTTCCACCTGGAATTGGTTTCAGGGACATTTTTACAATAGCATATGTTTTTCAAATCATAGAAAAGACTCACGTTTTGTCCATTTATGACAAATTAAAATTAATCAATTAAGTACGTCCTGCAAATTTAAGTGCAATTTACATATGCAAATGTAATAATGCATAAGATATCCCAACACAAACACTCTACTAAAATAGAATAAAATGAAATACTTTTGTTAGATGATACAGTTCTATACTGTATACAGCCACTGATGTCTGTTTTCATTTTTTTCTGCTTTCTTTCTGTTTTATTTTATACATGTAAAACAATTATTCTTATATTTTAACGTTTTTTCGTTTATTATATGATAATATATTATATATACATACATAAATGTGTGTGTGGGGTGGTGTGTGATATATATACTATATAGTATAGATTTACAAAAAAACTATATTAAAATAATGAATACATATAAAAAAATAAAAACATTAATGTGAAATATTAGGACTTTAAAATGATTTTAAAAAAATATATTTTAAAAGTAAAGGGTAAAGATTAATGAATTTTAAAATAACATTAAATTAATATGCCATTAATATTTACAAATAGTACATTCATTATTTTTTAACATAAGTACAATAATAAAATAAAATAAAATTATATTTAAAATTATTTAAAAATCAAAACAGTTTATTTAAAAAGAAATTGTGATATAACATTCTGTATTAGATTTATATATAATAATAGATTAAATTTTAATAAATAAACATCTGTAATAATAAAAAATTCAAGTAATTTTTGTTGCTTTAGTTGCGGGACTCAAGCATAGTTAATTTTGACCCCTGGGTTTCACATTATGAAAGATCTGATCTGCTGTCAGTCTCTCCCAGTCTTGTGTGTTTAACGAGGAAGAGAAGGCTGTGCTGGAGAGATCTGCAGAAGTGGGCGTCGTGTCTCTGTGAGTGAGTTTTGTGTGTGTGTGAGTGTGTCTGTGTGCGTGTGAGAGAGTGTGTGAGTGGTCTCGGTGCGTGTGTCTCTGTGAGTGGGTCTCTGTGAGTGTGTCTGTGTGCGTTTTGTGCTCATTGTGAGCGTGTGTGAGTGTGTCTGTGTGTAGGTGTGTGTGTCTGTGTGCGTGAGTGTGAGTGTGTGTCTGTGTGCGTGAGTGGTGGGTGCGTGTGTGTGTCTGTGTGTGTGTGAGTTGGAGAGTGTGTGTGTCTGTGTGTGAGTGTGTCTGTTTATGAGTGTGTCTGTGTGTCTGTGTGTGAGTGTGTGTGTGTGTTTGTGTTTGTGTCTGTGTGTGTGTGTGAGTGAGTGAGTGGTGGTGTGTGTTATGTGTGTCTGTGTGCATGTGATTGAGTGTGTGTGTGTGTGTTTACGGTGTGTGTGTGTGTCTGTGTGTATGTGTGTGGAGTGTGTGTGTGTGTGTAGAGGTGTGTGTGTGAGTGTGTGTGTGTTTGTGTGTGTGAGTGTGTGTCTGTGTGGTGTGTGTGAGTGAGTAGTGTGTGTGTGTGGTTGTTGGTGATGTGAGGGGAGTGTTGTCGTGTGCATGAAGTGTGAGTGTGTGTGTGTGTGTGTGGTCTGTGTGTGTGTGTGTGTGTGAGTGAGTGAGTGAGTGAGTGATGTGAGTGAGTGAGTGATGTGAGTGAGTGAGTGATGTGAGTGAGTGAGTGATGTGAGTGAGTGTGTGTGTGTGTTATGTGTGTGTGTGTGTCTGTGTGTGTGTGAGTGAGAGTGTGTCTGTGTGTGTGTGTGTGTGTGTGTGTGTGTGTCTCTGTGTGTTGTGTGTGTGTGTGTGTGTGGTTACCTAAAACAGAAACAAAACCTTCAGAAGCCTGTAAATTCATCAACACACTGCTGCTCTTCAGTTATTCTTAGCAGCTGTCCAGAGTTAACTTTAGACTCCTGAAATAACACGGACAGTGGTTTTTGTTCCTTTTAATCTGACTTGAGTCTGTGTCACAGTAACGTAATATCTACTAAAGCTGAGAAACTGAGAGTTGAGTAAAATTAGGTCGTGAGTTGTTTAGGCATCTAAAGGTGTCTCAATCTGACTGCATGTGTAAATGTGACCCCACCCTGTCAAACACTTCCTGTCTGTGCAGCTTTAGAGGATGTTGTTTTCTCAGATATTTCACGCCGTTGTGGTTTAAAATGTCACTCGTCTTCGTCTCGGGTTAATCTGAGATTTTCTGAGCGCTTTACAGCATGAGGCTCAATATAGTACGATATAAAAGCTTTATTCCTCCCACCCTCGTTGAACGCTTCTTGTCTTATTTCTGTTTTCTCTCGTATATTTCTCATCTTCCTTCCTCTTTGCTTTATTCTTCCTCTATTTATTTATGTGTGATTTCATTTGATTTGTTAGTGGTGTTTAGTGTAGTTGAGATGGGATATCAGAGCTCAGAGTGCTTCATAGAACTTATGTTTTGATCCTGAATGAACTCTAGTGAATTATTCATAGTGACTCTCCAGGACAGAATGCAGAGACTCCTCAGACAGAGCTCTTTCTGTGAAATGAGAACATTATCAGTCATAAAGAATGACATGAGGCTGCTAATTAAACTGAATAAAAAATAAACATCAGTATTCATTTTTAACAGCCAACCATAATAAACTAAAAATGATATAACATATATAAAAGTAATTGTAAAAAAAAGTATATTTTTAAAATAAAAGTAAATATATAATATTATCATTGTTAAAATATTAGAATAGTAGATGAATATGCAATTAAAATATGCAATTATATTTACAAAATAACCTAATATTTTCAACCATGTAAGTACAAGAATAAAATAAAAAAATGTAAACAAAATAAGAATTAAAACGTATTGTTGAAACATTATTTTAAAATAAATTAAAAAAAACAATAATAAAAATTCAAAATAAATGTTTAAAAGTAATATGCGATATATAAATATTTTGTATTATTTATATATATTTAGTTAAAATATATATTTTATAAAGATTTTGCACATTGAATTTTACAACTATACATAATGAATTAATTTCTTTTATCCCTCGCAGTACAATAATAAATAAAAATTCATACATATAATAAAATGTGATTGTTTAAAAACATTCATTTCAAATACTTATATTATTTAAAATTAAAATTTCAAGAATTATTTAAAAAGTATGATACAAGGCTTACATTTTTTAATATAGATTTTTGCACTATACTTAAAATATCATTTTAATTCTAAGTTAATGTTTTTCACCTTCTGAGTAGAATAATACAATCTGACATTAATCAAATCTAATTGTGTAAAAACATGAATTTTAACAATAGAATATTTAATTTCAAATGTTTAAAAGTAATTATACATTTATTACATTTTTAAAATATATATTTTGCAATTATATTTTTATTAATTATGAATGAATTTCTCTTGCGTTGCCATCTCTAGCTTCTTCGATCTTTTGGTCTTGAAGTCAGAAGTCAGTGAGTTTAGGATGTTTTGTATGTTTTGCGTAACCGCACATATTCTGTGGTCAGTGCTGGGAACGTGCGGCTCCGTGTCTGCTTTAGGATCTCTGTCTTGAGTTGTTAGAGGCTCCAACACGGACCAAACCTCCTCCCTACACTACAAGAGAAGCGTTTGTTATCAGAAGTAAGAGAAATGCGGCTGGATTAGGCAACACTACTGCTGCCGAAGGTCATGAACTCCTTCACTTCTTATTTTAGAAGAAAGCATTTTATACAGGCACCAAAGGAGAAGGGAGCTGTGTTTATTTACCTTGTTCCAGCTCTAAAAACATGATGGAAGATCAGCGGTTTAATCGCAGTGGAGATCTTAGGCTTGATTCTCTTTCTAGAAAGCTTCTGCAGGAAGTTGCTTTAGACTGAAATGTGATCTTTCACAGCATCAGCTCAAGCACACGACTTACACGACTCTTACTTTAAACATTCATCAACGCACATGAAAGAGACCACAAATCAGTTTTTTGATTATTAAAATTTGATTCAGTCATTAAAAGATAATCCAGAAAAATTAAAGGAGAAAACACAGATTTTGGGAAAGAAATTCCATTGATTTCATAGGTCCCTAAAAATGTAATTTTTGTTAAACTGTATACATTTTAATTATTAGTTTGTATAAGTTTAAAGGAGGAGGAGGAAGAGGAGGAGGAGGAGGAGGAGGAGGAGGAAGAGGAAGAGGAGAGGAGAGAGGAGAGGAGGAGGGAGAGGGGAGGAGGAGGAAGAGGAGAGGGGAGGAGGAGGATAGGGGAGGAGAGGAGAGGGGAGGAGGAGGAAGAAGAGGAAGAGGAAGAGGAGAGGAGAGGAGAGGAGAGAACAGAGGAGAGGACAGAGGAGAGGAGAGGAGAGGAGAGGGGGGGGGAGGCGGAGGAGGAGGAGGAGGAAGAGAGGAAGAGAGAGGAGAGGAGGGGGAGGAGGAAGAGGAGAGGATAGGGGAGGAGGAGAGGAGAGGAGGAGGAGGAGAGGGGAGGAGGAGGAAGAGGAAGAGGAGAGGAGGAAGAGCAGGAGGAGGAAGAGGAGGAAGAGGAGGAAGAGGAAGAGGAGGAAGGAGAGGAGGAGGAGGAGGGAGGGAGAGGAGGAGAGAGAGGAAGAGGAGGGAGAGGAAGAGGAAGAAGGAGGGAGAGGAAGGAGAAGAAGAGGAGGGAGAGGAGGGAGAGGCGGAGGAAGAAAGGAAGATGAAGAAGAGGAGAGGAGAGGGCGACGGGAGGAGAGGGGAGGAGGAAGAGGAGGAGGAGGAGGAGGAGAGGAGAGGAGAGGAGGAGGAAGAGGAGAGGAGAGGAGAGGAGAGAAAAGGACAGGAGAGGAGAGGAGACGAGAGGAGAAGAGACGAGAAGAGACGAGAGGAGAGGAGACAAGAGGAGAAGAGACGAGAGGAGAGGAGAGGAGAGGAGAGAGGAGAGGAGAGGAGAGGAGGGAAGAAGAGGAGAGGAGAGGTGAGGTGAGGAGAGGAGAGGTGAGGTGAGGAGAGGAGAGGTGAGGTGAGGAGAGGAGAGGTGAGGTGAGGAGAGGAGAGGTGAGGTGAGGAGAGGAGAGGTGAGGTGAGGAGAGGAGAGGAGAGGAGAGGAGCGGAGAGGAGAGGAGAGGAGAGGAGAGGAGGGGGGAGGAGAGGAGAGGAGAGGAGAGAGGAGAGGAGAGAGGAGAGGAGAGGAGGAGAGAGGAGAGTAGAGAGGAGAGGAGAGGAGTGGAGAGAGAGGAGAGTAGAGAGGAGAGGAGAGGAGGAGAGGAGAAGAGGGTTTTTGTATCTAAAACTGATTCAGCACCCTCCAGCACCACAGACTGTGAGGGAAGGTTTCTCATCAGCCTGTAGTCGGGGAAAGTAGTTTAATTACACGCTGAGATAATGTGTCCTAAATAACCCTTTAGGAGGAACGTCAGGTTTGGAAACGAGAGCAGAGCTCTCAGAGTTTTCATATCAATCACAGAGCGTTGTTTGGGTGCCAGATAAATGATTGCTTTTGTATGCGGAAAGGAATGGATTATGTTCTGGTTAGTGAGGATGGCTGTGGTTTATGAGGTTAGTTGAAAGGGTTTACAAACCTGTCGAGCCTGAAATGGTTGGATTGGCGTCAGGATAACTCGGAGTCCAGTTAAAGATTGACTTCTTGTTTCTGTGAAGTGCCTTGACTTCTTTTAGTGCTGGTTATCGACAACTACGTCATGATATGATGCACATGCTTTACAATGTCATAGAGTGCAACAGTAGGTTCAAGAGGTAAAAATCCCATTTGTTTGCTCCATAAAGACATTGACTTAGCCTATATATAACTATAGACAGACGTCACAACAAGTTTATAATCCTAGAGAAGATGTTATCTTAGAAGCGGAAATTGTTGCAAAGAACAGAGCGTTGTCTTCCGTGAAGCATTGCGTCACATACTTAGACTGCATGCATGTTTATGTATGATGCAATAAAAAACATAAAGGAATAGCTGAGACTAAAATGAAAATTAGCTGAAAATCTACTCGCCCTCAGGTCATCCAAGATTAGGATGAGTTTGTTTCTTCATCAGATTTGGAGAAATGTAGCATTGCGTCACTGTCTCAGCAATGGATGCTCTGCAGTGAATGGGTGCCGTCAGAATGAGAGTCCAAACAGCTGATAAAAACATCACAATAATCCACGAGTAATCCACAGCACTCCAGTCCATCAGCTAACATCTGGAGAAGACAAAAGCTGAAACAATCCATCTTTAAGATGTCGAAAATGAGTCCATAATCCATAATAACACTTCCTCCAGTGAAAAGTCCATCTGCTGTTGTCTCTCACATCAAAATCCAGCCACATATTTGTTTAGAGCTGTTTTTGTCTTCTCCAGATGTTAACTGATGGACTGGAGTGCTGTGGATTATTGCAATGTTTTTATCAGCTGTTTGGACTCTCATTCTGACGGCACCCATTCACTGCAGAGCACCCATTGCTGAGCAAGAAAGAAATTCTAATCTAATCAAAGTGGCGTTTCTGCAATTTCCACCATGATAGAGTTTTCTCTAGTCTCTTTTTACTCCAAATGCAAGTATTTTTATGGTATTTGGTGCTATAATAACTCAATTTTAAAATAAGATGGTTGTGGATGATTGTCTTATTCAATAGAGTCGAGCACAGGAGCCGTGTGTGTGTGTGTGTGTGTGTGTGTGTGAGCTCTTCAGCTCTGAGGGCTCTTCTCAGAGTGTGTGTAGAGCATTGAGAAGCGTGTACAAAGAGCCGTCTGTTAGCCGGACGCGAGCAGACTGTCTTCACATTTCCGCCGCTGGACCGTCAGTGTTCACGACTCTGCATGAAGCCTTTTATCAGCTGCTGTGAGTGTGTGCGGAGCTGACAGCGTTATAATGAGAGTTACGGGAAGTGATGTTTCAGCCTGAACTGTTCTTCAGTACTGCAAGATGTGTGAGGCCTTCAGTAACAGTTCAGTCTGTCTTCATTTACTCCCCCTCATGTCCATCCAAACCCGTATGACTGTCTTTCTTCAGTGGAAAACAAAAGGGGGTGTTTTTACTGTCGTAATGAGGCTGTTGAGTTCCAAAAATGATGAAAACAGCAGCATGAAAGTAGATCACATGACTCATGCACTATATTTCGAGTCTCCTGAAGTCATGCGATTGCTATGTTTAAGAAACAGAGTCAAATTTAAGTGCTATTCACTGAAAATGATTCACTTTATCTCAATTAAGAAGATATGTTGTTGGATTTGACAACAATGAAAAAAATAAACAATTTCAAATAATGCTTGAAATAATGGAAATGGAATCATTTTGGAATTTAACATTAGTGCAAACCAGATTTATGAGCTTCACTTAAGAGGAATATTTTAGGAAAGAACTATTTAAAATCTAGTTTAGTGGGCTTTATAAGACTTGGAATATAGTGGAAGCAATGTAGAATTCATTCATTCATTTAAATTTCTGCATTTGTATTTATTTAATAATTTAATATTTAAATGTTGTATAATTAATTAATTGAATTAATTATTTTAAATGTATTTGTTTATTTACGTTGAAGTATTAAATGACTTTATTGAATTAATTTAATTAATTAATTGTAAGAATTTTAGTTCTTTGGAATATTTTTGATTTATTTCAAATTGATGTCAGTTATTTCAAATATATATATTTTTATTTCATTTATTTATAATTGAATTAATAATTTTTTATTATATTTTATTTATTTTAAGTTAAATTATACAAACTTTATGTTTATTTGAAAAATATTTTTACATTTATTTTAATTAATTAATTTTTACAAATTGCAGTATTTGAAATGTTTTGGATTAATTTAATAAGTTTATTTTAAATTCTTACCATTAATTACTTTAATTTATTTAAATTAGAATGTTTTACTTTAGGTCTCATTTGTATTGTGAGAAATTCTGGACAACTTATGCAATAAATCTCTTTGTGTTCCACAGAATATAGTGGAACAAGATGAAAGGCAGCACTTTCATTTTTGGGTGGCCTATCCTTTTATAGCGGTGTAGGATTTGGAACTACTAAATGTATTTTACCGGTCTGATTAGGACGCTGTAACCGCCAGCCGCATGTGTGGGTGTGTGTGTGTGGTTTGTGTGTGTGTGTCTGTGTTGTGTGTGGGTTTTTGTTTGTGTGTGTGTGTGTGTGTGTGTGTGTTTGTGTGGTGTGTGTGTGTGTGTTTGTGTGTTGTCTGTGTGTGTTTGTGTTTGTGTGTTGTCTGTGTCTGTGTGTGTGTGTGTGTGTGTTTGTGTGGTGTGTGTGTGTGTTTTAAACACAAACGGCTGGTATGTGAGTGGTGTGAACTGCCAGGCACCCGTCATCATTTCTATTTTAGCTGAGCAGCTCGTATAGAATAACATACTGCTTTCTTTTGTGAAATGCAGACAGAGAGCGAGTGAAAAACAGAGAAATGTTGTCTGATCCAACGTCATACGATTCGTCTGAACAGGAGGGACCGGAGTCTTATCTAGAGACCAGAATAACACAGAGATGTGAAACCGGACTTGTTTCACATCACATTGCAGAAATAAACTAGTAGACTTGAGAAGGCTACTGCAGGTATATGCTGAGAATGACAGGCCTGGTTATTTGCATCATGTTAAAATCACATCAGTGAGCTAATTTTGTGAGAAACGGTTAAACGTGGCCTTGAGTTTCCGAAGCGAGACCATATTGTCAACCCGCAGATGCTGGAGACCAACCAAACATGAGGTCATGTGGATGACAGCAGACCTGCTCGTGTGATTATCTGGAATTAAACACTGACTCACAGACGTGGAAATGTTGAGATGACTCATTATGGTCACGCCAAACACACGACCAATGAATCGAGAGCTGTTATTTTGTACTTTGCTTGAGAGACTTAAATCAGTGTAATTATTGACTTGTTTATAAGATGACGTGTAGCTAAAGACACAGATTCACAACCGTGTAGTTGAAATAAATGTCCATTTTATTAAAATAGCATTGCAAATGTGTGCATTGTGGGCAATATAAAGTAAAAATCAATGTAAAAGTGTAGTAAGTTCTGACTGATATGCAGCTACTTTCATGACGGAAACGAATCATTGAATCTGAGCTGAATTGATTCGCTTAAACTAGAAATTTTGAACTATTTTATTGAAAGAAATCGAGCTTACTAAGTTAAATTTGATTATTTATTTATTTATTTGCTTATTTATTTGCTTATTTACATATTTATTTGCTTTTTTTTATTTTCGTGCTTATTTATTCTGAAAAAACATCTTGTTTTGTGTTGCACAGAAGAAATAAAGTCACACATTCTGGAAATTCAACTTACATTCTTGTGCATTAAAATATTGTAATATCTGAAAAAGCAATGCGGCTGCTTACATGAACACCTCTGACACTGAGTGATGAAGGCAACGAATCGCTGAATCTGAGCTGAATCTCTTAAAGACATTTTTAACCGCTTTATTGAAATGAATCGAGCTCGCCAAGTTTAGCAAATGTATTTATTTATTTGCTTGCTTGTTTATTTATTATGAAAAACCTTCTGGAAATGATGCAATAAATTCCTTTTGTGTTGCACCGAAGAAATAAAATCATATATTCTGGAAATTAAACTTACCGTGCTCTGGTTTTTCCGTTCAGATGAGCGTCACGTTTGAGAGTGTGTGATGATGCTGTGTGTGTATAGTATGATTTATACATGTATTTACTCTGTGTTTTGTGTGTGTGTGTGTGTGTGCGTGTGTATGTGGGTTCAATGCAGGTGGGCAAAGAGACGGTTCAGACCACCGAGGATGCCATCATGAGGAGAGACATGCCGCTCGCCTTTATAAAGTAAGACACACCACACACACACACACACACACACACCTTCTGTTGAAGGTAAAGGTCATGGAAGGCATGTTAAGTGTGTGTGGTCCTGCGTGAATAATGGCACTGCACTCTGTTTTGTCTGCATCAGTCTTTAGTTTTAAATGAAAATCTGTGTGCAACAGCAACCTCACAACTCTTCATCTTTTTCTGTATTTTTAAATGCCATGGCTTTGATTCGCATGGAATGCATGAGCTTACAAAATGCACATCTTGAATGCATTGTAAATTGCTTTTGGATAAATGCATAAATGTACATTTAAATGCACATTATTTTAGCTAACTCTGTTGTGTGTGTGTGTGTGTGTTGAGGGAGGAAGTGCTCTAATGCAGGTGTGTTGACTAATAAATCAGGTGTGGACATGCTGGAGCAGCTGCGCTCATGAGCAAACACAACTACACCTCCCGAGAGGAGCACTAGAGCTCTTCTACATGCGTTACTGCCTTAGAAATCATACAAAATCTCTGCTTTACTCTTGAATTCTGAATTATTATGCTGTACAGATCATTCAGAATTATTAGTGTTGTTCAGTATATGGGTTGTGCACACTGAAGTTGATTTGCATCTACATACAAACCATTTTAAATGAGACTTGAGGCAACATTATCGACATGTAACAATGTATCAAATGTCTGCATTACATCACTGCTCATTTGCATAAAAATTGAGCTCAACTTAAAGGGACAGTTCACCCAAAAATGCCACGTCGTTCTAAACCTGTATGACGCAAACAAGACATTTTAACATTTTTAACATTTTTAGTCCAAGTCTTCTGTTCTTCCTGGTTTGTCTTTTTGGTTGTATGCAGTCTTTAAAAATACTGGAACCAAATCATTTTCATGACATTGAATCTTCTGAATCGAAGTCATTTCTTTTGCCTTATTCAACATATTATTTGTGATTTTGACTTGTGAGACTGGAGCTTGCATGCTTCAGAAACTACGAAAACACCATAAAATATCATAACATTATTTCAAGTCTTTTCTATTTCATCTCTAGTGGGATGTTAAGTGCTGCAATCTAATAGAGTCAGTGAGTTGAACTGAATCAGTTCTATACAATGCTATACAATGAATGATTGAATGATTCAAATCAAAACATGAATCGCAGTAAAATCCCTTCAAATCACCAAGTCTTATTGAAAATGAATGGCTTTCAGTTGATTGATCACTGCAGATGACTGTCAGTGTGAAGGTCCCTCGGGAACACAGTCCAGCAGCTGGGAAATCTCCAGCAGTTTACACAAACATCTGTGTATCCCGGTGCTGTTGAGGGAATAACTAAATAAAATAAAACAGGAAATAGCTGAAAATCTCCTGAACCATAAACCATCTCCAGACCAGCAGGACTGGTTCACAGAGGCTTATCTGTTCGAGTTTGATGCTGCTGATCTCAGTGACCACAGACATGCTGTTTTTGTGGGTGCTTTGAGCTGTATACTCAGACATTGTGTCATTCTTGTGGTTGTGTTGTGCTCAAACATGATTTATTCACAATAATGACATGTTAAAGCCTTTAGGTTTTTGTCGAGCTGCAGACGAGACGGTCCTGCGCAGCTGCTTTGAGTCATACGTGAATTAATTCTGCTGTGCTCAGATCCCTGACTCAGGAGGAACGTATGGATTACTGGAAACACTGACACACATAATGGACAACCTCTGTTTCCCTCTAAATATAGTTTGTGTTCGTGTGTGGCCTGGTGCAGTAATGCTGATTAATTCATATCAACTGTGCCTCACAACACACACACACACCTTTCGGACCTTGCCTCCGGTTCTCACACACACTCCCACACACACACACACACACACTGTCGTGACCTTGCTCTCCTGTCTCTCACACACACTCACACACACACACACACACACACAGCATTCGTGACCTTGCCTCCCTGTCCTCTCACCACACACGTCTGACCTTGCTCTCCGTTTCTCAGATTACACACACACACACACACACACACACTGTCGTGACCTTGCTCTCCTGTCTCTCACACACACACTGTCGTGACCTTGCTCTCCTGTCTCTCTCACACCACACACACACAACACACACACAACTGGGGGGTCGTGACCTTTCTCTCCTGTTTCTCTCTCACCACACACACCACACACCACACTGTTCGGACCTTGCTCTCCTGTCTTCACACACCACTGGCGTGACCCTTGCTCTCCTTTCTCTCAAAAAAGGCACACACACACACACCACACACCAACAGTCGTGACCTTGCTCTCCTGTTTCTCATCGCCACACACACACACACACACACACGTCGTGACCCTGTGCTTTTTTCCCCTCCTGTTCTCTCACACACACACTGTCCGTGACCTTGCTCTCCTCCTGTGCCTCTCTCACACCCACACCCACCACACACACACACTGTTCTTGACCTGCTCTTCCCTTTTTTGGGGGGTTCTCTCAACACACACTGTCGGGACCTTGCGCTCCTGTCTCACACACACACACACCACCCCCACACACACACCACTGTTTTCACTGACCTTTCTCGCCTGTCTCTCACACCCACACCCACACACACACCCACCACACCTGCGTGACCTTGCTCTCCTGTCTCTCACAGACACACTGTCGTGACCTTGCTCTCCTGTCTCTCACACTCACACACACACACCTGTCGTGACCTTGCTCCCCCCCTGGGTTCTCTCACACCACCACCACACCACACGGTCGTGACCTTGCCTCTCCGGTCTCTCACACTCACACACACACACTGCGTGACCTTGCTCTCCTTTCTCTCACACTCCACACACACACACAACTGTCGTGACCTTGGCGCTCCTGGCTCTCACACTCACACACACACACCCATACACTGTCCTGTTACCTTCGCTCCTCCTGTCTCCACACCCACCCACACACACACACACTGTCGTGACCTTGCTCTCCTGTCTCTCACACACACAAACACTCTCACACACACAAACACACACACACACAACACACACACACACTGTCATGACCTTGCCTCCTGTCTCTCCACCCACCCACACAGCCCACACACACACACACTGTCATGGACCTTGCTCTCCTGCTCTTCACACACACACACACACCACTGTATTACCTTGCTCTCCTGTCTCTCACACACTCTATCACACACACACACACACACTCACTGTCGTGACCTTGCTCTCCTGTCTCTCTCACACACACACACACACACACACACAGTCATGACCGTGCTCTCCTGTCTCTCTCACACACACACCCACACACTGTCGTGACCTTGCTCTCCTGTCTCTCCACCCACACCCACACACCACACACACACACACTTTCGTGACTGGCTCTCCTGCTCTCACACACACACGTCTTGACCTTTCTCTCCTGTCTCTCATACTCACACACACACACACACCCCCACACACTGTCGTGAGCCTTGCTCTACCTGCTCTCTCACCACACACACACACACTGTCGTGACCTTACTCTCCTGTCACTCTCTCTCACACACCACACACACACACACACACACCACACTCACTGTCGTGCCCTTTGTCTCCGTCTCTCCTCGCTCACACACACACACACACGCACACTGTCGTGACCTTGCTCTCCTGTCTCTCACACACACAAACACTCTCACACACCCACACACTGTCCAGTGACCTTGCTCTCCTGTCTTTCACACACACACACACACACACACCACACACACTCTCTCTCTCACACACACCCAGGTTTGTTTTTATGGTTTATGGGGACATTCCATAGGCATAATGGTTTTTATACTGTATAAACCGTATTTTCTATTGCCCTACACAAACCCTACACCTAAACCTACACCTTACAGGAAACTTTCTGCATTTTTAGATTTCAAAAACTCATTCTGTGTGATTTATAAGCGTTTTGAAAAATGGGGACACTGAAAAGGTCCTCATAAATCACCTTCTCGTTGTAATACCTATGTCATACCCATGTGATTATACAAATTTGTGTCCTCATAAAACACACACACACACACACACCCACACCCCCCACACACACCCACACACACACACTCACTGTCGTGCCTGCCTCCTGTCTCCTCACTCCTCTCACACACACACACACACCCACACATCAAACACACATTCGTCACCTGCTCTCCTGTCCTCTCTCACACACACACTGTTCGTCCACCTTGCTCTCCTGGTCTCTCCACACACCACACACACTGTCGTTGGGGGGACCTTGGCTCTCCTGGTCTCTCACACACACAACACTCTCTCACACACCACACACACACACTGCGTGCTTGCTCTCCTGTCTTGCACACCACACACACACACACACACACACACACTGTCGTCACCTTGCTCTCCTTTCTCTCACACACACACACACCACCACACACACCCACACACACACACTGTCGTCACTTGTCTCCTGTCTCTCACACACACCCACACACACAACACAACACACATGTCTGACCTTGCTCTCCGTGTCTCTCCACACACAGCACACACACACAGCTGTCGTGACCTTGCTCCCTGTCTCTCACACACACACACACACACACACTCTCTCCTCTCACACACACACACACACACACACAGCACACCCACCCTCACGTCGTGACCTTCTCTCTTTCTCTCTCACACACACACCCACACACACACACACTCAGGTTTACATTTGTGAAAAGTGGGGACATCCCATAGGCGTAATGGTTTTTTATACTGTACAGACCGTATATTCTATTTCCCTACACCAACCTACCCCTAACCTACCCCTCACAGGAGACTTTGTGCTATTTCAGATTTTCATTACACTCCATTCTGTGATTTATAAGCGTTTTGAAAAGTGGGGACATGGGGTAATGTCCTGAAAAGTCACCTTCTCCTTGTAATACCTATCTTATACCTTTGTCATTATACAAATTTATGTCCTCATTTGTCACAAAAACGCGTGCACACACACCACACACTGTCGTTCCTTGCTCTCCTGTTTCTCACACAACACAGCTGTGGACTGTCCTGCCACAGAGAAATATGACACCAGTCTCCATTCTGCAACTACAACAACAAAACCCTCCTGACGACAGTCGGACACAGATGAATTGTGTGTGTGAGTGTGAGTGTGAGAGTGTGAAGACTGTGAAAAAGCATGCATGTGGGACTGACAGTATTGAGGAGTGACTAAAGCAAAACTGAAAAATACATTCGATACAGAATCAGAACATGTAATGCATATGATCTGTGCGCACTGAAATTTCATCTTCATTCTTTTGCATCCATTTTTATGCTTGTAAATGTAAACATTAGGTTTTCTGTGATGTTCGACATTGTGTTGTTGCAATTTCTACTTATCTGACACCAAGATGATGTTATCTAGCTGGTTTACATAGATGAGGTTTTGTTAAATTTGCAAAAGTGACTTGCATTGTGTGCATTCATGATTTGAAAATACTGAAAATTGCAAACCAATCAGTAATGATTTACATTGTCTGCCATTGTTTTCCTGCAAATATGTTTCTGAATTTATGCATTATATGTATATACAGTGGGGCAAAAAAGTATTTAGTCAGCCACCAATTGTGCAAGTTCTCCCACTTAAAAAGATGAGAGAGGCCCGTAATTTTCATCATAGGTATACCTCAACTATGAGAGGCAAAATGAGAAAATATCCAGAAAATCACATTGTAGGATTGTTAAAGAATTTATTTGCAAATTATGGTGGAAAATAAGTATTTTGTCAATTACAAAATTTCATCTCAATACTTTTTTTTTATATACCCTTTGTTGGCAATGACAAGAGGTCAAATGTTTTCTGTAAGTCTTCACAAGGTTTTCACACACTGTTGCTGGTATTTTGGCCCATTCCTCCATGCAGATCTCCTCTAGAGCAGTAATGTTTTGGGGCTGTCGCTGGGCAACTTGGATTTTCAACTCCCTCCAAAGATTTCTATGGGGTTGAGATCTGGAGACTGTCTAGGCCACTCCAGGACCTTGAAATGCTTCTTACGAAGCCACTCCTTCGTTGCCCGGGCGGTGTGTTTGGGATCATTGTCATGCTGAAAGACCCAGCCACGTTTCATCTTCAATGCCCTTGCTGATGGAAGGAGGTTTTCACTCAAAATCTCACGATACATGGCCCCTTTCATTCTTTCGTTTACACGGATCAGTTTTCCTGGTCCCTTTGCAGAAAAACAGCACCAAAGCATGTTGTTTCCACCCCCATGCTTCACAGTAGGATGGTGTTCTTTGGATGCAACTCAGCATTCTTTCTCCTTAAGTTGAGTTTTTACCAAAAAGTTCTGACCATATGACATTCTCCCAATCTTTTTCTGGATCATCCAAATGCTCTCTAGCATACTTCAGACGGGTCTGGACATGTACTAGCTTAAGCAGGGGGAGACTTCTGGCACTGCAGGATTTGAGTCCCTTGCGGCGCAGTGTGTTACTGATGGTAGCCTTTTTTACTTTGGTCCCAGCTCTCTGCAGGTCTTTCACTAGGTCCCCCTGTGTGGTTCTGTGATTTTTGCTCACAGTTCTTGTGATTATTTTGACCCCACGGGGTGAGATCTTGCGTGGAGCCCCAGATCGAGGGAGATATCAGTGGTCTTGTATGTCTTCCATTTTCTAATATTTGCTCCCACAGTTGATTTCTTCACACCAATCTGCTTACCTATTGCAGATTCAGTCTTCCCATCCTGGTGCAGGTCTACAATTTTGTTTCTGGTGTCCTTTGACAGCTCTGTGGTCTTGGCCATGGTGGAGTTTGGAGTGTGACTTTTTGAGGTTGTGGACAGGTGTCTTTTATACTGTAACGATTTCAACATCATGCCTTATACAGGTAACGAGTGGAGGACAGAGGATCCTCTTAAAGAAGAAGTTACAGGTCTGTGAGAGCCAGAATCTTGCTTGTTTGTAGGTGACCAAATACGTATTTTACCGAGGAATTTACCAATTAATTCTTTAAAAATCCTACTATGTGATTTTCTGGATTTTTTTTTTCTCTTTTTTTCTCTCATAGTTGAGGTATACCTTTGTTGAAAATTACAGGCCTCTCTCATATTTTTAATTGGGAGAACTTGCACAATTTGTGGCTGACTAAATACTTTTTTGCCCCACTGTACTTTCCAGATTGCTGATTATTTATTTTTTTAAGTTTTTAAGTTTTTTTTAAAGGAAAAATTTTAAAAAATTAAATTTCAAATATTTACATAAAATATAAAAATAGTTCAGAACGATACATAACTTACACTACTGTTAATACATTGATCAAAAGTGACCAGTAAAAGACATTTATAATGTTTCAAAAGATTTCTATTTCAAATAAATGTTGTTCTTTTGAACTTTCTATTCATTAGATCATTTTGAAAGAAATGTATCCGTTTCCACAAAAATATTGGGCAGCACAACTGATTTCAACATTGATAATAATCAGAAATGTTTCTTGAGCAGCAAATCAGCATATTAGATCATGTGACACTGAAGACTGGAGTAATGATGCTGAAAATTCAGCTGCGCATCACAGAAATATATTACAGTTTAACATATATACACATAGAAAACAGCTATTTTAAATTGTAATAATATTTCAGAATTCTTACTGTATTTTTGATCAAATAAATGCAGCCTTGCTGAGCAGAGAGTCTTCTAAGATACTGGGTGTTTAAAGCTTCAGTATGCAATCAGATGAAGAAAGGCAGTAACTAACACTCTCTCTCTGTTTGGTCTTGTTCTCTGTAGGGTTGAGAACGCGTGCACTAAACTGGTTCAGGCGGCTCAGATGCTGAAGGCCGACCCGTATTCTGTCCAAGCCAGAGATTATCTGATCGACGGGTCCCGCGGGATCCTGTCCGGAACCTCCGACCTGCTTCTGACATTCGATGAGGCCGAGGTGTGATGCATTTAAAACCGTTTAATGCATTCATTCCTGTGCGTCTGAGCTTGTGCATCGCTGCTGACAGGACATTTGCTCTTTTCCCTGATCTCAGGTTCGTAAGATCATCCGTGTGTGTAAAGGGATTCTGGAGTATCTGACCGTGGCTGAGGTGGTGGAGTCCATGGAGGACCTGATCACTTACACCAAGAACCTGGGACCAGGTATTTAATGTTAAAAATACATTCAAAACAACATGAGTCATGTTTTATATGTAGCTATGTTAAGCAGGATTTAGACCAAAGGGCGGGGCTTCACACTGTGATGTAATACAAATAGTTTTGATTATGTGGCTGATCAGGACAAAAACACATGAATTTGGTTGCATGTTGTCTATAATTATGTTACTTCCTATATTATTTCCTATTTGTTTGTAATCTGTTTCTGATTTGTGTTTGTTTTTTTTGTTTTTTTGGCTTTGTGAAGTGCATTATAGCTGTACACTTTCCAGATTGTAGCATTTTAACTTTTTACAAAAGGGGGAAAAAAGTAAATAATGGTAACAATATTTATAATAAAATATAAAATATTTATAGGAAACTACACTATAATATGCTGCTGTAAAATATTTGTCACTGTTAAAATTTTTTTTTAAATATATGAATACTTTTATTCTGCAAGGATGCCTTAAATTGATTAAATCAACACTAAAGACATTTAAAATGTTGCAAAAGATTTCTATTTCAGACAAATGATGTTCTTTTGAACTTTCTACTCATCAAATAATCCTGATATCGCTTAATGCTTTGTGTTGCATCTGCTTTGTTTTATTTACTTTTTTTGTTTGTTTTTTTTGCTTCTATTATATCTAATAGTTGCTACCCCTTTGCAATTTAATTTATTTCACACATTTGCTCATAACCTTTTTTCTAATCAGTAGTATTTTTCAGCTTTTTGAAACGCGTTATATCGGAATACTTTCCAGATTGTTGTATTTTTCATTTTAGTAAAGAAAAAATAAAATGAAAATAATATTGAAAATATTACAGTAAAATATTTCTAGGAAATATAAATATCAATACAATACTGTGTTTTATGTAAGAAATTAATAATTTTATTAATCAAGGATGTATTAAATTGATAATTGACAGTAAAGATATTGTAATGGTATCCAAATACTTCTGTTTCAAATAAAGTCTGTTCTTTTGAACTTTCTATTTAACAAATTATCTTGTGTTATCGCTTAATAATGCTTCATGTTGTGTCTATATTTGTTTGTAATTATGCTGCTTATATTTCACTAGATTTGCTCGTCATCTCTTATTCCGTTTCTAATTTGTTTTGTGTTCACATTTATTTTTTTGGCTTTGTAAAGTGATCCTGAGTGGTGCTATCGTAGTATAGCTTGTGTTAATATGCTACTTTTAGACTAAACTGGTCAGTCAGTCTCTGTTCACCAGATAAAAGCGTCACATATCTGACTGTATTTGTGTTCACAGGTATGACGAAGATGGCCAAGATGATTGACGAGCGGCAGCAGGAATTAACTCATCAGGAGCACAGAGTCATGCTGGTCAACTCCATGAACACCGTCAAAGAGCTGCTGCCCGTTCTCATCTCAGGTCTGACCTCTTACATCCAGAGAAATTAATACTTTTTTTCATCAAGGATGCATTAAATTGCTCTAAACTTACAGTAAAGACATTTATAATGTTACAGAAGTCAAATAAATGCTGTTCTTTTGAGCTTTCTATTCATCTGTGAATCCTGAAAAATAAATGTATCTCAGTTTCCACAAAAATATTGTGCAGCACGACTGTTTTCAACATAATAATAATAATCAGACATGTTTCTTGAGCAGCAGATCAGCATATTATACTGATTTCTGAAGATCATGTGACACTGAAGACTGGAGTAATGATGCTGAAAATACAGCTGCGCGTCACAGAAGTACATTACAGTTTAACAGATATTCACATAGAAACAGCTGTTTCAAACAGTAATAATATTTCAACATTTTTACTGTATTTTTGATCAAATAAATGCAGCCTCTGTGAGCAGAACGTATCTGTTGGTGTCTCACCAGGCATCAAGATCTTCGTAACGACCAGGACGTCTCAGGGTAAAGGTGTGGAGGAGGCCCTGAAGAACAGGAACTTCACCGTGGAGAAGATGAGCGCAGAAATCATTGAAATCATCCGCGTGCTGCAGCTCACGTCGTGGGACGAGGACGCCTGGGCCAGTAAGGTGTGTGTGTGAGAGGGCAAAGGTCACGGTGTCTTCATGTGCATGCAGGATAAACCCGCCTCACAGACGCACAAGACGCAGTTTACTGTCACGCATGCACGAGTCTGTGACGTTATATTATTTATTACGCATATTATACATCGTGCATGCATGTGCATTCTAGTGTTGGTTTGAACATGAAAAATATATTGCAAAAGTATTTTTAAATCTAGATTTGAAGGGTGAAGTGTGTGATATGAACTACCCTGTCCCTGTTTGGTGTTTGCAAATACAGGTGTGTTTGTTGAGCTGGTTTCAGGTTTTTTGATTGTGGAGTAAATCCTGAGATTTTGGCTGGAAAGGGCATGTGCAAACTATAACAAGCTCTTCTAGCTCACTTTTGGACTAAAGATACGTTGGAATTGAAGTTTGTTGCCTCAAATGTTTGTTGCTTTTTGCTCACTTGCAAGAGTAAAAATGATGCGGTTTAACAGTTTTGGGAATGAGTGTGCCGTCGGAAGCTGCAGACACTGAATCTGGCTGATGTGTTACCGCACGCATGGAAATATCAGCATAGCACAGGTTTCAAAGCTTCTGGAATCAGAATGAATCAGTCTCACAAAAATATTCCACCCCCAAAAAAAATCCAAAGAAAGAATATATGTCTTAAAAGAAATGGAAGAATGTTTTCGGACTATCAAGATTTTATGCATTGTAATCACCATGACAATTATGCAGATTTTCATTACTGTTATGTGGTTTAAAAATATTATTCAATTATTTTAATTGAATTAAAGAGCATTTTTATTACTATAATTAGTGTGGGCATTTTAGTTTTTTTTGTAGTTCTAATATATATTTATTTGATATAGTTTTACAGTAAAGTGAATTTGTTTCAATTAAAATAAAATGCAAAATAATGTAAATGTGAGTATTATAAATATATTTCATATACATAAAAATAATAAGATTTTATCCTTGTAACACTAATTATTGACATTACGCAACCCCCCCCCCCCCCCACCCTCATGTCCATTTCTGGTTATTGGGGAAAAGAAATAATTGTGTTTTTTTGTATTATAATATAAGTTTATATAATTGTTTACTTAGTGAATCTATTACATTTAAATAAAGGTGATTTATTTGTATTACACATATGCAGGGAATATGTTGCAAATTTGCATATAATAATTATATTTATATATATATATAAAAAAAAAAAAATATATATATATATATTAGATACACAATGCATTCTAACCGTTCTAAGCTTTTTTTTCTTAATATCAAATTCTGCATTTTTGTTTATAATTTTAGGGATGAATACTCGAGGTTTTGTGAGATCGAGGTGTGTTTTGGGGGAAGTGCGTGTTTGAGTTGCAGTTAAAGCTTTCATATTGGCTTCAGCGATAGCTTGGACTTGTGTTTGGCATTTATCACATGTGTTTATTTATGGTTTTTTTGCTCTTGTCTCTGTGGATCTTTTCACTCGTTCTTGTTCAAATGTGTGCTCTGTTTCTCCTCTCTGGGTTTGTCTTCCTCCCTGTAGAAGGTAAGGATCTTGCTCTCTCTCACGCTGTGTGTTAGCAGGTTTGCGCTCGGCTGATGGGATTGGGATGAAGGTGATGCCCTGCTGGACGTTTGTCCCGTCTCTTTTGTGTGTGATGCTAACAAATGGATCTGCAGTATTTGATTAGACGATTTAATTCATTCAAGTCCAGTTTTTTGTATATCGCTTTTCCACGAACAAAGCATCTTTACCGATAAGTTTCTACTACAGTTAATTTAGCCTTCAGCTTATCAGTGGTGACTATGTGGAGACGATCTCACATGTTTTGCTTTTCGTTTCATAATCACCATCACAGAAATAAAAAAGTTTCCTTTTCCAGCATCAAGTCATCTAAAAAAATGAAAAGAAATAATAAAATAATGAGTATCTAGGAATGCAGGGACTTAAAAATTATTTTTTATTTTTGAATTATTTTGTTATAGGTGATAACCAATATGGTGGTTGTTTATGCTGCACCCGGATATCAAAAGTACAGTAAAAATGTGAAATATTATTACTATTTAAAACAGCTGTTTTCTATGTGAATATCTGTTAAATGTAATTTATTCCTGTGATACAAAGCTGAATATTCAGCATCATTACTCCATTCTTCAGTGTCACACAAGCCTTAAGAAATCATTCTAATATGCTGAATTTCTGCTCAAATTATATTTCTCATTATCATGTGAAAACCGTGTGTGCTTGCACAAATTTTTTGGAAACCGTGATACATTTTATTTTTTCAGGATTCACAGATGATGAGAAAGTTCAAAAGAAGCATTTATTTGAAACAGAAATCTTTTACTGCCAATTTTAATGCATCCTTTTTGAATAAAAATATTGCTTTAAATTCTATTTAAACAATTATATAAGTGTTAAAATAATTTATTAACACATTAGATTTTTTTATATAAATTGAAAGAATAAAAATATATAATGTGCAGCAAACATGATAACTACTTTACACGATTGGAACTTTTGATGCACATTAAAAAGGAAAAAGGTCAATATCTCTATACCTGAGGATTTAATGCTGGAGAAGGAACCAGAGGTTTGTCAGGGCCGCTGGCCTCACTGATGGCGCCTTTTAATGTTTAACATGTCGCTGTCCTGCGTACTGTGAGCATGTGTGTGTGTGTTTAATCGGTATTGCTCTGAATCCCTGTTTCCTGAATCTGTGTGTGTGTGTGTGTTGTGGTGTGTGTGTGTGTGTGTGTGTGTGTGTGTGAATGAGCCTCTCATCACTGCAACTTTAATAATAATTTAAAACTCTAATGTGGTCAGAATGATGTGTGAATAACCTGAGCTGATCAGCTTTGGTCATTTCCTGTCTTCACTCCTCCTCCACATCATTTCCTGTCTTCTCTTTGTACCTGTTAAAAAAGCTGCTTAAACCAGCCCAAGGTGGTTTTCCGGTCTCAGCTGGTTTATGTGGTCTCTAAGCCCACAATCCCTCTAAAAGACCAGCTTGATGGCTTGCTGAGACCAGAAAACCGACCTTAGACTGGTTTAAGACATTTTTTTAAGCAGGGTACAATCAATAAATGTGACTACAAACTAAAAAATGAACCTAGACATAGACGATACATAGTCCAGGCTTAAGAAGAGCCTAAGGCAGCAAGTTTGACAGATGTGTTTCATCATGAGAGGAACTGTGAGGTTTGTGGGTTCGAGTCTGACGCTGCAGAAGTGTTAAAAGGCTCATTTCTGAGGAAACTGATCTGCTGGGATGCTTCGACAGAAAAAATGTTGCACCATCAGCCTCAGAATCACTCAATAAATCACACAGAATATTTGTGTGTGCTTAATTACACATTGTGTGTGTGTGTGTGTGTGTGTGTTTCTGTGTCTGTGTGTGTGTGTGTGTGTCTCTGTGTGTGTGTCTCTGTCGTGTCTGTGTTGTGTGTGTGTTGTTGTGTGTGTGTGGGTGTGTGTGTCTGTCTGTCTGGTGTCTCTCTGTTTTGTTGTGTGTGTGTGTGTGTCCCTCTGTCTGTGTGGTGTGTGTGTGTGTGTGTCTGTGTGTGTGTGTGTGTGTTTGTGTGTGTGTGTGTGTGTGTGTGTGTGTGTGTGTGTGTGTGTGTCTCTGTGTGTGTGTGTGTGTGTGTGTGTGTGTTTTTCTGTGTTTTGGTGTGTGTCTCTGTGTGTGTGTGTCTGTGTGTGTGTTGTGTGTGTGGTGTGTGTCTGTGTGTGTGTGTCTGTGTTCTCTTGTGTGTGTGTGTGTGTCTCTTGTGTGTGTGTGTGTGTGTGTTATCTCCTGTGATGACAAACCGTGAGTCCGCTTTAGGAAACAGCAGCTGACAACTCTCTTAACCAAAAAAGGTCATACTACAAACTCTCTCTGTCTCTCGCTCTCTCTGTTCAGTTCACTTTCAGCTAATTTCAGTAAATTCATTTCAGTTCACTTTGCTTATTATTAATTAACAGTCACTGCTTTGCAAGCTTGTCACATTTTAACAGAAACTTTTCTCATAACAACTACTACATTTACACAGCAAGTCCAGATAGTTATATTTATTTAAAAATGTCATTAAGTTTTTCAATTAAAAACTGAGCTTTATTAACTTAATTACAAATAATTGTCCATTTAATATTTTATTTTGACATTTTGATTATTTAAGGTATTATTATAATTCCTTATAATTCTTTACTTACATTGATTAAAATATAATTATATAATACTAATTATATCAATATTCTATTATTTTTTAATTGTATTTCTAGTGAATATTTGAGAATTTATATGTAATAATCTAAAATATAGGCACTGTCACTGGATCAACTTCCATCATTTCACACTAAGGATAGAAAAGCAACACAATTATGACGATGTTGAGCTAAATTGACATAATTGCGTTAACTGTGATCTGACTGAAGTCACATTATCAAAAACCAGGAATGACATATGACACCAACCCAGATCAGAATTAAAAATGATATTCTGTTCACTCATCTTCAAATAACAGATTCCATTGCAGTTAGTGGAAATATTGATTTTTATGAATGCAGACTGGGAGAGGTTTAAGTTAAAAAAAAATCTAATTTATTAAACATTAATATATAATATATATATTATTTAATTTTCTAATCTATCTATTTAATTAATTATTGAATGTATTATTTGAATTTCGGTAATGTGAGTTATAATCTTGTCACACTTTGAGTGGAAAATATGGGATTTGTGTATGAATGGAGAGAAGTTCAGTGAGGTCATATCTCTTAATAAATCCACAGACAACTGACAAAATAACTAACCCACAGACACGACATCACACCTACACATCTACACACACACCACCCATAAACACACACACTCACACAGACCCATGACATCACACCTCCCACACACACCCATATACACACACACACACACACACGACACAGACCACTCACACACACACACACACAGAGACACACCACACACACTCACACCCAGATGCTCGAACATCATCAGAGCCCAGAAGAGTCATCAGGACGTCCTGATGTGAGATGTAATGTGTCTGTTGAGTTTATCTGATGCAGGACTGTGTGTTTTATTTTGTGGACATGGTTTGCAGGACACAGAGGCTATGAAGAGAGCGCTGGCTCTGATCGACTCCAAAATGGCCCAAGCCAAGAACTGGCTCCGAGACCCACACGCCCAGCCAGGTACTTCCCGGAAAAACGTCTGATAAAATAATCAGAGAAAAAAGAGGTTGAAAATCATGTTTGCTGATGCTGTGCCGCTGCAGGTGACCCGGGCGAACAGGCCATCCGTCAGATTCTGGATGAAGCGGGTAAAGTTGGCGAGCTCTGCGCTGGGAAAGAGAGACGAGACATCGTGGGAACGGCCAAAACACTTGGACAACTTACTGAGCAGGTGTCCGAGCTGCGGGCCAGGTACTGAACTCCAGATATTTTATTTTACTTTACTTTATTTAAAATATTTTAATTTTTTTATTACTGTAAACCAAGGTTGAATGTTGTGTTTATATATATATATATATTATATTATATATATATATATATTTGTAAAGTATATTATTAAGCATATAGCTGATGTCGTAATATTAATGTATTTTTATCATACAGGTATTACGTATTACAATACAGTTGTAATACTATGTTTGATCGATGCACTGTCGTGATGGTCCCCCAACACCGTTTACGTCTGAGAAAAACCGACTCCTATATCACTCAGTTTTCTTCCCGTCGTCTGATTAACAGCTGCGGTCCGATATAACCAAATCCCGCGGGGGGAGTACCCCATTTTCTATCTCTGCTGGGAATTGCTGTGCTGCTCATTCGAAATTAGACCTTTTATTAAAAAAATATAAAACATGTATGCTGAATATTTTTTTTAATAAAAATATTAAATTATTAAGTTGAAATGTTTATGATAAATCGTATTTCAAAATATTGTTATTCATATGTGTTTTTTAGAAAAAAGACTACTGACATTTATAATTAAGTAGTTTTATTTTCAAAGCTAATATAAAAAATATTTGTTTTAATAATTTAATAAAAAATATTGAAAATATTTATTTCTTATATTGTTTTATTCAATATAATAGTAAAATATTACAGTTTTTTTTTGTGATCAACAATAGTAAAAGTATGTGTGAATATTTACATAAAATATTATGTCAAAATAATAGGTTGAAGTACTTTGTTTATATCAGAGATAAATAAAAATATTTACATTTAAGTTTTTGGCAAAAATAATTAATTTTAATAAAAATCTAATTATTTTACGTATTTTTATAATAAATATAGTTAAACCATCTCAGTATTTTTATGGAATTGTTTAAAATATTCATTATTTGGTTTGACAGAACTAAAAATATAATACATATTTATAAAATTTATTCCTATATTGTTTATCAAAAATTATTTTAAAATATTTACATTGAAAGTTTTTTTTTATCTAATTCATGTTTAAAATGTCTATTTATATTTGGGTATAAATAATTAAAAATATTTACGTCTAAATATTAAAATATTTTTTTAAAAATTGTTTCAAAAAATGATATTACATTTTTGTAAAATTTATTTGTACATGTCAAAGTAATATAAAAATATTTACATTTAATATTTTATACAATTGATTTGTATGCGCACGGTTTAAAGCGATTCAGTTGCATTCTGTCTCTAGTGTGTGGAGGGAATTTCGTCAGTGACACACCACCAGAAGTTCATCCACCGTCTGTTTTCTTGAAGCTTGCTATGTTTGTGACGTGTGAAGTGTTTGACGTGTGTGTCCTGCGCAGGGGTCAGGGAGCGAGTCCGGTGGCCATGCAGAAAGCGCAGCAGGTGTCTCAAGGTCTGGACGTCCTGACGGGGAAAGTGGAAAATGCGGCACGTAAACTGGAGGCCATGACCAGCTCCAAACAAGCCATCGCCAAGAGGATCGACGCCGCTCAGGTGAGCCTGCTGCTTGTGTTCGGTCTGGACCAATCACACTCCGGTCTGAGCAGTGTTTTGAGTGCGCTCGTGTTTTGTGAACGGCAGAGCTGGCTGGCGGATCCTCACGGCGGTCCGGAGGGAGAGGAGAACATCAGGGCTCTTCTGGGAGAAGCCAGGAAGATCGCGGATCTCTGCGAAGATCCCAAGGAGCGAGAGGACATCCTGCGCAGCATGGGCGAGATCGCCGGCCTCACCGCCAAACTCTCCGAGCTCAAGAGAGCGTACGTATCTATTAACATCTCCACTAGGGATGGGCGATATGGGCTTGAAAAAATATATCACAATATTTCTGGTATTTATTGCGATAGCGATATCAATAACGATAATTCATGGAATCCTGTTTTCTTTAGAGAGAAGTATTATCTTTCCTATTTTTACCCAAAATAGGCTGTTGTGAGCATTACTGAGTACACACGTAATGTAATGAGTGTTAATTCATACTGGAAGCCGGAGGGCGCTCTTGCGCAGAAACTCCACATGCATCATAGAAGTAATATAATAATAATATTGCTGTCATGCATTTCCCAATTTAAATTAAATATTTAAATAATAATGTGTGTGTTTGTGTGCGTGCGTGTGTGCACGTGTGTGTGTGCGCCTGTATGGGGTGTGATAACTGAACTTACCTCGTGTGTGTGTGTGTGTGTGTGTGTGTGTGTGTGTGTGTGTGTGGGTGTGTGTGTGAGTGACTGTGTGTGTATGTGCGCGTTTAAGGGGGGTGATAACTGAATCTTACCACTCAATATTGTTTTTGTTTTGTGTGTGCGTGGTGGTGTGGTGTGGGTGCCGTGCGTGCATTGGCTTGTGAGTGCGTGTGTGTGTGTGTTTACACATACAAATCTAGGATGGCTTTTTTTAATAAAAAAAATAAAAGATTTTGCCTAGTCCTGCTTGGATGTGTCTTTAGTGGATCATGTGATCCAGAATAATGTAGTTTCAATTCTAAATGATCTAATACTAGATCTAATTGGATCAGTTCTAAATGATCTAAAATTAATGATCTCTCTCTCTGGTGTGTGTTTTTAGAGGTAAGGGCGACACTCCTGAGGCTCGAGCGCTAGCGAAGCAGATCGCCACAGCACTGCAGAACCTCCAGTCCAAAACCAGCAAAGCGGTGGCCAACACTCGTCCGGCCAAAGCGGCCGTTCACCTGGAGGGGAAGATGGAGCAGGCGCAGAGATGGATCGACAACCCCTCGCTGGAGGACAGCGGCGTCGGTGCGGCTCTCCTCCTGCTCTCTCTCTCTCTCTCTCTCTCCTCACACTCCGTCAGTGCTGACCTCTTCACGTGTGTGTGTGTGTGCAGGTCAGGCTGCGATCCGTGGGCTGCTGGCCGAGGGCCGGCGTCTGGCCAATGCTCTGCCGGCGTCGCAGAGGCAGGATCTGCTGGGTAAGTGTGAGGAGGTGGAGCACCTGATGGGGCAGTTAGCCGAGCTGGCGGCCCGCGGGGAGGGAGATGGTCCTCAGGCCCGCGCCATCGCTCAGCACCTACAGGACACACTCAAGGTCAGACGATAGGTGATAGAGGTCATGTGACGCATATGACCCTGGAGCACAAAAGCAGTCATAAGTAGCACGGTTATATTCGTAGCCATAGCCACAAATACATTATTTGGGTCAAAATGATAAATTTCTCTTTTATGCCAAAAATCATTAGGATATTAAGTAAAGATCATGTTCCATGAAGATATTTTGTAAATTTCCTACTGTAAATATATCAAAACTTAATTTTTGATTAGTAATATGCATGGCTAAGAACTTCATTTGAACAACTTTAAAGATGATTTTCTCGATATTTAGATTTTTTTGCACCCTCAGATTACAGATTTTCTAATAGTTGTATCTCGGCCAAATATTTCCCTATCCTAACAAACCACACATCAATGGAAAGCTATTTATTCAGGTTCAGATGATGTTAACTCACATTCAAAAATTGACCCTATGACTGGTTGTGTGGACCCCCCCCCCCCCCCCCCCCCCCCCCCCCCCCCCCCCCCCCCCCCCCCCCCCCCCCCCCACCCCCCCCCCCCCCCCCCCCCCCCCCAAACCCCCCCCCAGGGTCCAATATTACACCTCTTTTGCTTGCAATGATGAACTTCCTCCCCGGTTCAGCCAGACCTTCAGAAACAACATTCAGAAATATTCTGACTTCACAACCATGAGCTCTTTAGCATATGACTGCTATCATTTACATATCAGCACATATTCAGTTTTTAATGACTTGACTTCCCTGGTAAATGATAGTATGAACTATACCTGAGGTTAGTCAATCAGGACTGTTTTAGTATTATTTATATACTGTTAAGTATTGATTATATAAGCTTAAGCTTTAATTTTGTTGTTTTCTTTTACTTTTTTCGTGTCTTTGTTTAATTATTTTCTTTGTACATTTCTTCTAATCTTCTGTTTTTATTATAATAATAATAATTAGTATTATTATAAATACTAGTTATTCCTGTAATTTGTTTTTAGTTTCAGTTTTAGTATTTTTAGTACTTCAACTTACACTTGTTATATTTCAGTCAGTTGCCAAGGCAACAGTCTAATTCCATTTACAGTTTTTTTTGTTTTTCATATAATATTTCATATTAAAAATTAATCTTTAGATTTTATTTCACTTAACCAGAATTATTTAATAACAATATTATTCTATTTTCTTTTCATATTAGTTTTGTAGTTTTTGTGTGGCACTTTCAGATTTTGTAAATAACTTTCTTCTAATGAATTATTGTTTGTAATTATTAAATATAAACTTATTATTTTTCATTTGTAATGGATTTCAAGTTTTTGTAATTTTGTACTCCCGTCACTTATTTATTTCCAGTTATATTTAAGTTTTAACAACTAAATATAACTATATAAAGAAACTATTTATTCAAGTTATCATCAACCTATATTATATAACATTTTTCTTTTTATGTCATTTAAATAGAATATTTAGTTAGTTAAATTAAGTTTTATTTCAGTTAACCAAAAAAACGCTAAATTATCATGAAAAAACTAATTATGGGTAATAAACCTGACTAATTAAAATGGACTTCTTTAAGGTACAGGCAAATACAACTATCATTATTTTATTTAAACCAATGCGATAACTGCATGCATGAAACCATAAGTGCACACAAACGTCGGGTTATATTTAATATCACACATTCACATGATACAGTAAAGCACTCCCCTGCTGTGAGTGATCAATAGTAGATAATGCATACCTTAACATGTTTGAGGTCAGCCAGCAATTAATAATTTTATTCATCAAGATGCATTAAAATAAGTTGATCAAGTGACAGTAAAGACATTTATAATGTTGCAAAAGATTTCTATTTCAAATAAATGCTGTTCTTCTGAATCATCTGTGAATCCTGAAAAATAAAATGCATCACAGTTTCCATTAAATATTGAGCAGCGCAACCCTACATTGATAATAATGAGAAATGTTTCTCGAGCACCAGATCAGCATATTATACTGATTTCTGAAGATCATGTGACACTGAAGACTGAGAATGATGCTGAAAATTCAGCGGCGCATCACAGAAATACATTACAGTTTAACACATATTCACATAGAAAACAGCTATTTTAAATTGTAATAATATTTCACATTTTTCCTGTATTTTTGATCAAATAAATGCATTGGTGAGCAGAAGAGACTCCTTCAAAAACAAACGTGTGTTTGTGTGTTTGTGGCAGGAGCTGAAGGGTAAGATGCAGGAAGCCATGACTCAGGAGGTGTCTGATATCTTCAGTGACACGACTACGCCGGTCAAACTGCTGGCGGTGGCAGCCACGGCTCCTCCAGACGCGCCCAACAGAGAGAAGTCCACACACACCACACACACACACACACACACAAACACCGGATGCTGGAGCAGACCGTGTTCCTCTGTGATTGATCATGTGTGTGTGATCAGGTGTTCGAGGAGCGGGCTGCAAACTTTGAGAATCACGCGGGTCGTCTGGGAGCCACGGCGGAGAAAGCGGCCGCAGTCGGCACGGCCAACAAGAGCACGGTGGAGGGAATCCAGACGGCCGTCAAATCAGCCCGAGATCTGACGCCTCCGGTAACAAACACCATCCCACACAGGCACCACTGACGCAGTCAAATATGGAAAGCCATATGGGTCATAATTCGCGTGCTTTTCACCGCCGTATCGATATTAAAACGCCGTTTTCATAACGCAGCCAGGCGTTAAATAAGCATCCATTTTTTTTTTTAGGCGTAATTGTTTATCGGCAGACGCAACCAAACCACGCGTTAAAATAGCTCCACAAAAGCAGACTCCGCCGACTCGACGTTAAGTAACGCCACGGCCACTAAGATGCCGATTATCGCTCATCTACAATGACCACTCTCAGGCTACAAGGACTCTACGGCAAGTCGTGCATACCCGTTTGCAGAGCGCGAAGATGCAAGTACAGCCCATTACAATTCTAGAGTAGGGTGAAATGCCCCTGAATGAGCTTTTTGTTCTCATAAAGTATCACCACGAGTCTGAATGAGTCAAATTTGGAATTATTTACACCTTAAATAAATAAGAAATGTTATGGTATCTTGCAATATATGCAAAATATATTTAGAATCATTCGTGAAAGGGACCTAATTCACTGGGTACCCTATTGGAATCGTGGGGGGGGGGGGGGGTAAAATTGAATAAAAGGTAAAATAAGTAAATAAATATATATTATATTTATATTAAATATATAATAATGTAATGACATTTTGGATGTATTTAATTATAAATCTCTTTGTAATACATTTATTTCATATTTTCTCTATGATAACCCTTCTTGGATATTAAGACACCTGCAATTTTTGCCAAATTATAGATACTTTGTGTGTGAATTTGCACATGCTATAATGTAAGCATCATTAATGACCCCCTGTGTTTAATGAAAGAAAAGATTGATTAGTGAAATTAAAGAATGATTTAATAAAAAATTAGAATGATTAGTAATTGTCTCTCATTGGCCTGATTAGCTAAAACCTAAAAGGTAATATTACAACAGCCAAGCCTCTACGCTTACATTTAACAATTATATATAAATATTTTTTAAGGAACCCTGTTCTGATCATGACGAAATTAACCTTATAGGCAAAATTTTACGTCCTTAAGTTTTTTTTTTTTTTTTTTTACCTTTGTAATCCCATTTTTCAAACTTTATTAAATGTATGTCATATTTTGAGCCAAAACATTTAGATTTATAAACTTTTATCAAAAATTAATTGGGCTGCTTTGAAAAAAAATGTTTTTCTGAAAGTAATTTTCAGATGCAATGGGGGAAAAACGGGATAAACACAAACGTGAAACTTGTAAATAAAATAATCTGATGTATAGCCTATGTGCAATTTAATAACATAAAATTATTCCAAGCTAGGCTCCCCCAGTGAATTTTGTCCATTTTCACGACTGATTATAAATATATTTTGCAATATATTGCAAGACTTACCATAACATTTCTTATTTATTTAACTGTTGTATAAAATAATTTCCAAATTTGCACTCATTCATGACTCGTGTGATAACTTTTTGAGACAAAAGCTCATTCAGGGGCATTTTCCCCCTACATCTAGAATTGTAAGGGCTGTACTTGCCATCTTCGCGCTCTTGCAAACTGGATGCTCCGACTTGCCGTAGAGTCCTTGTAGCCATGAGAGGTGTGTCCATGTAGATGAGCAAATAAATCTGCATCTTAAGTGGCCTGTGGCGTTAACTTAACGTCGGTCGGCGTGTGGCGTTATTTTAACGCGTGGTGGCGTCTGCCATTAACTTATCGCCTAACGGCTCTTATTTAACGCCTGGCGGCGTTATGAAAACGGCGTTTTAATATTGATACGGCGGTGAAAAGCACGCGAATTATGACCCATATGGCTTGAATTATGACCCATATGGCTTTCCATAGTCAACGCTGACTGTACTTGTGTGACTTTAATCTGTTTTTTTATCTTCAGGTCGTCTCTGCAGCTCGGATCCTCCTGAAGAATCCTGGAAACCAGGCGGCTTACGAACACTTTGAGACCATGAAGAATCAGTGGATCGACAATGTCGAGAAAATGACGGGTGACAAATTTGAACTATGACATCAGCTCTATATATCTGATGTTAATATTTGAGATTCAATTTTTTTTATTCAATATTGTTTTATTGTTTTAATTTATGTAGTTCTATTTTTATTTCATTTTACATTTTTGTTATTTAGACATGATGCTATCTATCGATCTATGATGGCCTTTATTTTTTAACTTACTGCATTTTAATTAATATTTGCTTTTCATTTAATATTTTTTATTTTATTTTATATTTTATTTAAAGATCCATTTTTTTTTTTAAATTTTTTATTGTCATCGATATATCGCTAATTTGTATGTATTTATTATTTATTATTTTTTGTTATTAATAACGGCGTTTTATTTTTTATTTTATTTACTCATTTTTTAAGTTTATCCTTGTATTTTAAGTACATATATATTTTATTCAGACAGGATGCTATCTATTTATCTATGTAATTATTTATTTTTACTTAAGTTTAATTCAGATTTTATTTTTTAGTTTTTACTTTACAAAACATTTTTGTAGTTAATTAATTAATAAATTTTATGTAATTTTGTTTATTTTCAGTAAATATATTTTTATGTCCGACAAGGATCTAATGATGTATAATTTTGTATATTGCTTTATTTTTTGTTTTTTTTTTTAACATTTTATTTTTTTATATTGTACTTTATTTTATTGCCAGTACTATCAGGAACCGGGTCCCAGTCATACTTGTCTACAAATGTTATTTTATACCCAGAAAACTAGCAAAGAGCGAAGAAAAAATTAGTTACAGTATTTGACAAAGAATCAAGAAACACAATTTAGAAAATTATAATGTGGAAAAAAAAACAGTAAAATAGTGAAATCACAATGTTTGTCTGAGTAGTTCTGTCTGAATAGGGACAATGTTTACTGTTGTTTTCCATTTTCAGAAATCATCTACAGTACAATGAACAAATCCTGACTCTCTCTCTGTCTCTCAGGTCTGGTGGATGAAGCGATCGACACCAGGTCTCTGCTGGATGCATCAGAAGAAGCCATTAAGAAAGATCTGGACAAGTGTCAGGTAGCTATGGCCAATCACCAGCCTCAGATGCTGGTCGCCGGGGCAACCAGCATCGCCCGGCGAGCCAATCGGATTCTGCTGGTGGCGAAGCGAGAGGTGGAGAACTCAGAGGACCCGAAGTTCAGAGAGACCGTGAAAGCGGCGTCTGACGAGCTCAGCAGGACCATCTCACCGATGGTCATGGATGCCAAAGCCGTGGCCGCCAACATACAGGACCAAGGTGAGACACACAGAAAGACGTTAGCTGCATAGCAACACCCTAGCAACCATCCACAGTACCCAGCATCATGAGATTTTCTTTTTCTTTTTAAAATCTAGTGCACTTCTAAAGATCTGGGTGAAGAGTGGTTGGTTGAAAGTAGAGCTGCACATTATGGGGAAAATATCTAATTGTGATTTTTCTGATTAAAAATCGTGTTTTCAATTTAAAATATTGAACTTTGCAAGTTGGCCAAAACTTTAGTGATTTATACATAATATTAAATATATAAAATATTAATATTTTTTAATTAAAATTATTATTAATTATTATTATTACTAGTACTACTTATAAAATATTACAAATACTAACAGTACTGTTTCAATATTTCACTGCTATGCTTGTTTATATTACATGATTTAACCGAAATGTTGTGATTTATTATACAATATGGCAATACAATTATCAATAATAATAATTGGAGTAGTATATAGCTGTATTATTATTTTCTAAAATAATTTCTCTTGATTACATGATGAATGTGGCCTGATTGTAGGCCACAATTTTTGTGATTTTATATATATTAACCTGATTATTTATATTAACATAATTATAAAATTATTATTATTATTTTATTAGTAGTAGTAGTAGTAGTATTAAACACATTTTAATAAATGCGTGTTTTGTTACAGCTTCTTTCTCAAATGTTCCCAAAAATTTTTGATTTATATATAAATATGACTAAAATTATCTTGTGTTTTTGTTGTTGTTATTATTATTTGCATATTACAAATCTACGCAAATAATTAATCGCGTTTGTATTTGTTCACTGCTGTGCAATGTTTTTTAGGCTTCACAATTTTGAGCAGAAATGTGGTTTATAAAAAAAATAATACAAATATTATTATATAAATTTTCCTCCACTTATAAAAAATATTATTACTACTATAACAATTTTAACAAAATAACAAGATACAGTTTTTTTATTTCTCTGTAAAAGAAATAAAATAGTAATTAGGAAAAAAATAATATAATCTTTTTTTTTTTACAGTATAACACTAATGTTTATGATTTTCTTAATTTCTTAATTTTTAATCGTTAAACAAGTCTCATTACAAGTTTGGAAAGAAGATTGGTGCATGTTTTCTCAATGCATGTGAAAGCGACCCATCTGTAACAGTTCATTTTGGCATCCATTTACTGCCAAGTGAATGCTAAAATAAACCACTGATATGATCTGCTCACGGTGTAAATCCAACACAGTGCTTGTGCTTCAAAAACACTTTGAAAACACAAGCCTCAGATCATTGATTTAATTCACCTCACAGCCTTAAGTTGACCTATGACCCCATTGTCTTCCTGGCCAGGCTTCAAGGGGCGTCCTGGACCCTTCGGGTTTAAGATCCTGGTTTCCGTGGCTAAAGTGCGGGGGTGTTCCAGCCGCAGGAGCCAGACTTCCCTCCTCCACCTCCAGACCTGGAGAACCTGCAGTCGTTCACAGCGGCAGACGCCTGTAGCGGCAAACGGCATTTACACTAGCGACAAGCACAGTTTTGAAGGGTACATCGGATCCCCACTTACACAAGTTGATATTAGTGCTTTGGGTCTTAATGAAAAGTCTTACATACTTTGGTTAAAATGTCTCAATGGTATGTAAAACAACACCCTTTTACCCTGTCAAAAACAGCTCCGTTCACAGCGACCGTTTTGTGGCATTTCCGTTTAAATGCTAATGAGCTCTGCTGACTCCGCCCCTCTCTTCCATGGAGTGAGGAGCCGTTCTCATGAGACTGTAAACTTTAGCCACATTCATCATGAAACTCACTAATTAGCACATTATTACGAAAGGCGATTTTGCAAAAAAAAACTTATACTCCTTCTCTGAGGCGAGGCTGGATCACGAATTATTAGTGCGAACATAGATGCATTTATGTAGATCGGGGGTGCATTCCCTTCAAAAGCAAAAGTAATCCACTGCGTCTTTAGCGGTTCAGATGTCGGGAGTAAATGACGACTGCTATGTTCATTATTACATCCAACAACAAAACACCTCAATCTCTTAGGAGCCATTCTTGTCCACACCTGCTCCGGCGTCCAAACAATGGCGGACTGTTAACGGCTCACTCAGGGCGAGTCTGTGATAAAACACCAGTGTCAGTCAACAATCTTGTAGGTGCCTGGGTCTGTGTGACGCCACTCTCTGCCAAGATCTGTGAACGGCTTGAGCTGAGAAAGATCTTATTATTATTGAGGATTTAAAAATGCAAAGCTGGGTGGTTTTTATCATTATATGTTGGTTGTGTACACACACTGCCAACACACATTTACAGTGGGTAAAATAAGTATTGAACACATTCCATTTTATTACACGTAACTTAAAGGTGCACTAAGCGAGTGTTGCCAACGGTGTTGATATTTGAAATCACCAAAACAACACGCCCACACACCCAACCGGACCCCCTCCTCGCCCCTATTTTTGAAATCTATCCTCCCCGCCCCACCCGGCACTCACTATGGATATTTACAAGGATGTACCCGACCCGATATTTTACACAGGCCTTGCCTGTTTGTAACCCTTCTTTTTAATGTTTTGTTCGTCCAATATTTTCCTTTTTTTATCTTCCAGTTCTCTCTATCTGTAGTCGATCTGCTAATATCCGTCCTGTGCACTCAAATTGAGCGCTCTCTTCTCTCTATCATTACAAGACACGCCCCCTTACTGCTGATTGGCTACAAGTGTGTTTTGGGACTCGGTCCGACACTGTGGTCAAAAGCGTTTTTCAAAAATCACTTAGTGTACCTTAATTTCTGAACTTTTTTGTTTTGTTTTCTTTGTATGTATGGATTACTTGGTTTGTTACCGACATCTGGTGAAAATTTTAAGTCAACAGCACCTTTACAAATATATTTACTGAGAAAAATGGCGACGTGTTCAATACTTATTTTACCCGCTGTATGATCAAACACCATGTAAAAGTGAATTTTGCATCTGATGCACCCCTTTAAACACCCAATACTGCTTCTCCTTCAGATCAGCGACACCGCCGCTCCTCCCAAACCGCCCCTGCCGGAGGGTGAGGTGCCTCCTCCCAGACCTCCGCCGCCGGAGGAGAAGGACGAAGAGTTCCCGGAGCAGCAGGCCGGAGAGATGGTCAGCGAGCCCATGATGGTGGCCGCGAGGCAGCTGCACGACGAGGCCCGCAAGTGGTCCAGCAAGGTGAGTCTGCTCGAGTCTGCCGGTTGGGTTTGGGTTGGTTTGCGCTGACGAGCGGGATCTTAAACGATGGTTTGTTGCAGGGTAATGACATCATCGGAGCCGCCAAGCGCATGGCTCTGCTGATGGCCGAGATGTCTCGACTGGTCCGGGGCGTCACTGGGAATAAGAGGGCGCTCATCCAGTGCGCCAAAGACATCGCCAAAGCCTCAGACGAGGTCACGCGCCTCGCCAAAGAGGTCGCCAAGCAGTGCACAGACAAACGCATACGAACCAACTTACTGCAGGTAAGAAGAGCAAAGCGTTGGTTAAGATGAAGTCCATAACAGCTGATGTGTTTGGGGTTTGAGATTTATTTTATTTTATTATATTTATTATAAAAAAATAGTAGACTAAATCGTGTGCACGATTTACTATTTCGTTCTCTCAGTTTGCTAAATCATGCACATGATTTATAAATCGAGAGAACGAATTAGTAAATTGTGCGCACGATTTAGCAAATCGAGGGAACGAAATAGTAATCGTGTGCATGTTTTAGTACATCGAGGGAACAAATGAGTAAATCGCGTCCATTTTGAAGGACGTTTTCATGTGTTTGTGTGTCTTTCTCTGCAGTGTGTGAGAGATTCCCCCATCAGCACAACGCTGAAGATCCTCGTCCACGGTAGGCCCCATGTTTGGACGCACCACATCAGCGCGGGGAATCCGAGCAGGTCAGATCTCGCCATCTGCTTTGGTCTGCTTCTGCTTTCTGCTCCTTTCTATCCTTTCTAAACCCTGTTTTTAGATGAAACCGGTCTAAATGTGCGCTGGTTCTCTTGCAGGCCACAGAGATGCTGGTCCATAACGCTCAGAACCTAATGCAGTCAGTGAAGGAGACGGTGAGAGAAGCCGAGGCCGCCTCCATCAAGATCCGCATGGACGCCGGGTTCACCCTGCGCTGGGTCCGCAAGACGCCCTGGTACCAGTGAGGCAGGAGCCGGCGCGATATCCCAGCATGCACTGGGGGACGCTTTGCAGTCCAGGTCCTAAATGTCAACGCAGACGTGTCGTTCACATCTGGACTCAACTATTCCGTATCAAAACTGTTGTTCTTGAATGTCGATGAGTGTCAAAGAAGGGACGTAAACTTGCTTGATTGCTTTTCTAATGATTTATTTTGTTTTGATGAATCCCAGTTTAATATTTTTTTAAAGGGGAAAGTGCTGTTTTTTCAGAAAGGTCATATCTTAATTTTTTTTTTTTTTTTTTTACAAGAAACTTAAGCTGTTCTTTTATATATTATATAATAGTAATAGATAATAATCATAATATCATCCCATCTCCTCTTTGAATGTATTATGAAATATGCGCACAAGCTAATATTTTGCCTTCCAAATGAAAGCATGCACCGATTTTGGGATATAAAAGTCCTCATGATGTGCTTTTTGATTGCAAAGTGTGGATTCGTTCAAACATCCATTCATGGCAGACGCTGCAACTCAAGTACTGAAATGAAAGAGGGAATCAAACTGGCGATCTGGTGCTTCCTCCCTGTTTACCACACATACTCACCACACACACTCACTCACAATCACTCACACACTACCACTCACCCATCACACACGGATCACACACACTCCATCACGTAACAGAACTCAACACAAACTCACTTACCACTCACACCCCCAAACACACACACACCACACACACTCACACACTCACACAACACACACACAGGCCTCCCTCCGCCTTACACACTCACTTACACACACTCACTCACTCACTTACACACTCACACACACACACACACCTCACTCACCCACACACTCACACGGGTCGCTCACCGCTCACTCGCTCACCTCACGCTTTCACCACCGCTCACCTCCAACTCACCTCGCTCACAACGAAAACCAGTCTTCGCTCGGCTCGCGTCACCCAGTCCTCCACACACACACACTCACTCACTTTACACACACACACGTCCATCACTCACTTACACCTCACACACACACACTCCACTCCACTACTTACCACACGACACCCACACACACCTCACTCACTTACACACTCACTATCGCGCACTGTCACTCCCAGACACACACTCACGACCCTCATTACACAACCACTCACACACCTCACCTCACTCACACACTCCCTCGCTCCACTCCACACTTCGCTCACATCACGTTTATCGCACCCACTCACACACACACAATCCCATCACTCACATTACCACTCACACACACTCACTACGCCCGTTCCTCCTTACACACCCACACACAACACCCACTTTCACATCACCTTACCACACCACACTCGCTCACATCCATCACAGACACACACTCACACACACTCACTTACACACTCACTCACACACTCACCGTCAAACCCTCCTCGCTCACCACCACATCACCATTGCAAGATCGCGCACGTCCTCGCACACTCACTCACACACACACACTCACTCACTCACTTACACACACACACACACACACTCACTCACTACTTCTTCACACACACAAGGCACGCACCACACACACACAACTGGACAGCACTCACGTTACACATCACTCACACCACACACACACACAATACTCACACACAACACTCACACAACACACACACTCACCCTCACCCTCACTCACACACACCACAGCCTCCACAACTGCCTCGACTGCCGTTGGCCACTAAGACATCACTGTGCTCCATACACTACTACAGAAAGCACACTCAAGTATATTTATGAGTGAGAATCAGCTCTTTGCTATATTTGCCTTTTCTATCGCTTTGGAGACCAGCAGTTTAATGTAAATAATGTGTTCATCTTTAAAGACAGCCTGTAAGACCTGATGTGCCTTGTCATAATAAAAGAACTAATTATCAACTCAATCAGATGGGTCGGACTATATTTGTTGGTATTTCTTTAAATGGTCAATGAATATGCATTATATATTGCTTTAAAGGTCATGCAAATGAGATTGGCCTTCTAAATATAAAGCTATTTATTCAACATTAATGTTCATATTATTTCTGTTGTCACTGACACTCAAGTCCATGTATGGCACTTTTTACCACAGTTAACCCTCTATGACATTCATTATGTTCTAACAATTAACTGTTTTTGATCAGTTACAATATTTTTTGGCATACAACATCCCCAGTTGAAGTTAAAAAGTGATTAAAAAAATAATAATAATTAGGGGAAATATCTTTTTTTTATCTATATCTAAATATCTGTTTTATTAAAAATAATATTTTTTATTAAAATGGGATAATTTATGAGTTATTTTGAAGTTAAATATTTAATGAACTCTTACAATCTACAATTTTTTTTTATAATTTCATATTGGAATAAAATATTGAGCTAATACTTACTAGTACTGTGTTATCTAATTTTTTTTTTTTATGAAACATAGAAATCTTGTAAAACTCTAGTCTAAACTGCGGATGGAATAAAGAAGAAAAATAAATATGCATATTAATTCAATCTAAATAAAATTGATCTATTTTACCCCAAATGTATTTATGCTCCTAGAAAAACACATTGATAGATTCTGCACTTTTCTTTAATCTACTTTTTCAAATCTAAACATACATTTATCCAAAAGCGGACTTCAAATCAACAAAAGAGCAATGATATGCAAGTGCTAGTTTTTAGCAAGTTTTTTTAAATTATATAATAAATGAAAAGAATAGAAAAAGTATAGAGCAAGCTAGTGTTCGGTTTTTTTTTTTTTGCTAGAAAAATGTTCCAACAATTTTGACGTGAACTGCAAATGCAAAGCTGCTAAACGCATCAGTAGAAAAGAAAGCAGCAGTGTGAGATCTGATCTGAGATCAGCTCGTGTTCTGTCAGTCTGATCACAGGAAGATGTCGGTGTGTGACTGCACTGCTGCACAGAAAAACACGCAGAACAAGAAGACACTGAGATCAAATCACACAAGCGCTATCTGATGCTCAGTATCACGATGCGCATCTGACACTCGTGTCGAGTTCAGGGAGGAGATGTTTATGATTGATTTCATGATCACAGCTCATGCAGTAAACAGAGCATTATATCACGACATGCATCATGCACTCGTAGTTTATGATGCGATATGCAGAAATGACTCGAATGCATGTCTGTTTTGATGGTTGCGCGGCCGCCTGAACAAAATGTACCACCAGCGCATCCATTCCTGAGCTCGTGCATCATCCATCTGATATCAGGACGTCATATATAGCCTATGCAACACAGTGCATGCATGATGTTCACATGTCGTCATGTGTGCATGCGAGACACTGGATGCATGATTATTGATTATTGACTTGTGTGGTTCGATCCTGTCAGATGCACGCAGCGAGCGCGCTACACACGTCATGATTGTGACATTTCAGACAGACCTTTAAAACACACATGGGCTTGTCAGCCACCAAGAATGATAGATCTATCCATCCGCCCATGCATGTGACACAACCAATCATCTGGAGCAGATTTGGGCTTCCGGGTTGCAGGAACTTGAGTGTGGGAACTGATCACATGTGCGCGCGCGCGCACACACACACACACACACAGCCGTGCAGCAGATCCACTGCTACTGCAGACAGTCAAAGTGTGTGTGTGATCATGCCTACAGTCAGGTAAGACTTCACTAATGCACTGCGAATATTTACTCCAGTCTCAGTCTCTGTGCTTGTCTGCTTCCGGTTTGGGGATTATGTTGCAGTATGATGCAACCTGCTTTATTTCCTCATTTGTGACATCTTAAGTCATTTTCTTATTCAGCTTACAATATATATATTATAGTTTGTTCTAAAAAAACATTATTCTGTATAACAAATGCTAAACAGTTTCTTCAGGAATTATGTAATGTTATTTCTGTAATGTTGAATTAAAAAAAAAAGTCAACAGATATGGCTATTATAATGACCACATACACATGTTAATAAATTAGATTAATGTGCATGGCTTTATGTAAATGAATGCTTATTTTACACAATATTTAAAAATATTAATATCTGAAAGCAGAAAATGTGCACTGTTTATTAACAAGGCTGTTGGTAGATTTAGATCAACTTCTGCTGATCCTCCACAATTCTCCTGGTGTTCTGTGACTCATGTGTTGGTCTTTTTCAGATTGATTTAGTCACGCTTGTACACGCGTCACAGTAATGCATGCATTATATGCCAGAATGCATGATTGCACATGTGCATTCACTGCTCACTTGTGTTGCAGTTTTGTTTTTTTAGTTCCTCAATAAATGTATGCTTGTCCATGTTGTATCCACATCCCTGTGTGATTTTAATGGAGAACTTGCTTAGTTTCAGATCATTTGCTGTCCGGTCCTGTGCAGAGTTTAGTGTGTGTGTGTGTGTGTGTGTGTGTGTAAAGAGTTTAGTCAGCACTATAACATGTGCTCTGCTGTAAACACAGTCCATTTAAACCCATTAAACACACACACTATTTGTTAAAAGATTCAAGGTGCATGAATTTTTCACAATGTTAATTCAAAGTCAGAATGTCTGGAAACAGTGTTTTTGGTGTTAACCTCTAATGCATGTAGAGTTGACATGATACACAACTGGTTTGGTGTGTAAAATGGACATTTGTCAGGCTAATATTAGACGCGTGAGTTTATTCAGAGCCATGAAGAGTGAAGTTGACCAGAAAGCCTGTACAGTACCTTATGGTGCTAGCAACACCAAGGTCATGGGTTTGATTCCCAACTAATAAAATATATACCTTGAGTGCAATACAAAAAAATGCATCTGGCAAATGCATACAAATACTGTAAATATAAATAATAAAAGCTGGAGAGCCAGAACGTGGTTCTGTAGGGGTTCAGAACCAACAACCTTTTACAACATCAGTTTCACAGTATGGAAAAGAGCAGGAATTCTGGTCTATTTGGTTCCCTGGCTAATAAACACGCTTCTCATTCCAAGGCGTCAAGTCTCGAAGGCAGGGTCATGGAAACCCGACCGTGTGACCTCCACCTGTTACTGTCACAGAATAGAAATGAAAGAAATAGTTCACTCAGGAATCTGCTCATCTTTTGTGTCATTCCAAACACTTGAAATATTCATCAGGAAACAAAAAACGAGAGGAATTAGCAGGTGAGTTTGGGGACAGTTTTTGCCCATGACAAATTTGTGCTCTTCTATGCTTAAAAAAAAATATTCCAATAAATAAATAATAATGCATAAATAGATTTGGAATGATGGTGAGTAAATTCTAGAATTTTTAATTATATGCAATGCATGTTTATTTATATAGCATGCAATAGTAATTCACAATGCTTTATTAAAGGTTATTCAAATATCAGTGGACTATTGTTGCAAAATGATTTATTGCAATCTGTGTCTTGTGTTTGCAGTCAGAATGCTCTGTTCGGGATGGGGAATCCGCTGCTGGACATCTCTGCCGTGGTGGATAAGGACTTTCTTGATAAGTGAGTGTTGTGTGTATCTGCAGACGGACGCAGCGCAGTGTTTAAAGGTCATGTGTGCTGCGTGTTCTTCTGATTGCACACGCTTGAGTGATCATACAGCCTCATATCCTCCAGCTCTGTTAGTGTGATTATTTATAACTAACTAACTGACTGGATGTATTTGTGCACAGGTATGGTTTGAAGCCCAATGATCAGATCCTGGCAGAGGAGAAACATAAAGCTCTGTGAGTGCCGTCATCATGCAGTACTCTCACTGCAATGTTCCTTACTTTTATATATAGCCAGCAAAATCTTTGAGAATATAATACTACTATATACTGCGTCAAAATGTGGAATAATTATTAATAAGTTTAGAATAATTAATAAGCCCGCATTAATTTAATCAAAAATGCAATAAAAATTGTGAAATATTATTACAATTTAATAGAACTGTTTTCTATGTGAATATGTGTTCAAATGTAATTTATTTCTGTGATCAAAGCTGAATTTTCAGCATCATTCCTTAGTTACAGTGGCAATGATCTCCAGAATCATTGCTAATATGCAACTTGACTGTTATGCATCGATAAATATTTTGCATAATTGCCGCCATAGTTATATAATATTATGTAGCCTGGAGACAAATGGCACAAACTAAAATAAATTCAGGAAATAATTGGTGTAACAGTGATGAAATAAAGAGTTTGAAAAAGTTACTTGTTCATTCATCAACCATTCCACAAATATAGCTGCATAAAATATATCTATGACAATATACACAATATCAAATGCGCAGAAGGGCTCTTTGGCATGTGAATGTTTTAGCATCTGTGGCCTGCAGTGGTAGCAGCGCTCAGTTAATTGCATTTATGCAGCGGTGACAGTAATCAGGAATCAAACGCGTTCGGTGTGCGTTGTGTTCTCGCTGCAGGTTGATGAGCTTGTGAAGAAGAAGAGGTTAAAGGAGTGGAGTATAGCGGTGGATCACACAGAACTCGTCAAATTCGCTCAGGTCCATCTATAACTCTGTACTTCTGTTCAATGTCGATCAGGGATTATGGGAAGGCTGTTTATATCGCCTAATTTAAACCAGATATAATAAAAGTTCGTTCGATATTTCTGTCTCTCAGTGGATGCTCCAGGTATGCCGGCATAAGGTGGCCACGTATGTAGGCTGTATAGGCACGGATGCTACTTCGGCGAGATTCTGAAGCAGGACGCTGGCTTGAAGCTCCATTGTGTTGACGCTCATTATTAGAACAGAGTCAAGAGCGCCAAGGAACCTGTGCGGCCTGCATGACTGCGAGGACACAGGTCGAGCAATAACAGTCTTCTTTGCTCATCAAGGACGCGTTTATGTATCGAAAAATACTGTACAATTGTGAAATATGGTAGAATTTTAAAAAACGAAATATATTAGATGTGATCAGTCTTCAGTGTCACATGATCGTCAGAAATCATTCTAATATGCTGCTCAAGAAACATTTCTGATTATCATCAATGTTGAAAACGGTTGTGCTGCCTGATATTTTTGTGTAAATCATTACACATTTTATTTTTTAGGATTCTTTGATGAACAGAAAGTTCAATCTAACTGCATTTGTTTGAAATAGAAATCTTTTGTAACATCATAAATGTCTTTACTGTCACTTTTGATCATTTTAATGCAGCCGAATAAAATTAATTTATTAAAAATAAATAAATCTTACTCAAAATTTTGAATGGTAGAGCAAATTAATCAAACCTATTTTTTTATCACAATTCATACTAAGAAAAAAGACGTGAAATAAGACATCAAACCATTGTAATATACCTAATGCACTGCTTTATCCAGGGAAACTCTAATATAATCATTTCAGATTATAGCAGATCATTTTAAAATATGTCTGATGAAATTAAGCAGCATAACAAAACAATGTAACTATGGTAACTGCTTAATACTCCTGTAATATTTCATTATCAACTAAGCTGGATGGCTGATACCAATAACATTACCGATATACAGTTTCATCTTTATTAAACATCTTTATGATTCATCTGTGCACTAATGCAGTTTCCCCTTCAGCGTTCAAACTGTTTATGACAATCCTGTCCTGTAATGATCCTTTGTGATTTTACAGACCCTCACACACATGGACTCATTTGAACCCGAGTCTCATTGGGATCAGTGTTTGACTGTTGTTGTGTGTTTGCAGGTCTCTGGTTGCAAACCTGGCAGCAGCAAACTGCTATAATAAAGAGAAACATCTGGATGTTGATAGGAACTGGAGTCTGGTGGAGAAAGCGAGAGTTTACTACATCGCAGTAAGTGCTACCATCGTGTGTGTTTGAATGTGCAAATGGGAGAATAGAGAGATTTATCAGCAGCTGGAACTTAGGCAAGAAACTCGTGATGTCAAAAGTAGCAAGTAATGTCTGTCCTGCAGGGTTTTTTCCTGACCGTGTCTCCAGAGTCCATCCTCAGAGTGGCCAAACACGCGTCTGACAACAACAAGATCTTCGGTCTGAACCTCTCGGCTCCCTTCATCAGCCAGTTCTTCAAAGAGCCGCTGATGAAGGTCATGCCATACGTTGACATCGTCTTCGGAAACGAGACGGTGAGTCTTCATGTTCCTCGTTGGTTTGTAAGTGCAGAATCAGTATGAATACTTTTAACCCTATAAAGCCTGACGTGTGAAATAATAGTCAGGAAAAAGTTGCATCTGTGTTTTTGTTGAGTATCATATTCGATCCATCAGGATTTTATGGCTCATATAGTCTGATATAGTGAGAATATGGAAGAAAAAAAACAGCTACATTTTATTCAGAGACTCAAACTGAGCAAAAATAGGCCATTTAGAGCAAATGCTGTTATTTATATTTACAAAAGTGATGAAATTCTGATGCTTGTGATGCAAATCACTGAGACCTTTTTTTAACAGTAGAGCAGATACTGACATAACATGATATAAATATCATTCGTCTCGTCACTCTATATCTCCAGTAAATATGTCTTAGTAAGATGAGATTGAAATGATCCAAACATATAATGCAGTGATTGAGAGCTGAAGAAATAAAGGCTCCTCAGAAGATATGAGATGTTCTGGAGGCTTGTGAAGATCATTCCTCCGCTGAGGAACCAGCGGTGATGATTGCTTGATGTTTGTTTTACAGGAAGCTGCGACATTTGCAAAAGAGCAAGGCTTTGAGGTGAGTGAAAAATACTGTAATGCCATTTTTTTCTTGCACACTGAACACGAAAGAAGAAATTGTCATTTTTGGATGAACTGCTCCTATAATACGCTCTCGGAACTGTATAATCACCTTCTTGCTCTGATGCTCGTGTTCCTGCAGACAGAAGACATCGCTGAGATCGCGAGGAGGGTTCAGTCTCTGCCCAAAGTCAATAAGAACAGGCAGAGGATCGTGGTCTTCACTCAGGGCAGAGAAGACACTGTGGCCACTGTGGGTACGTCCATCAAACAACATCTGGATGGGTTCAGATCATTTGAGTTGTGTTTCATTAATTGTCTTTGTTTGTCTTCTTTCAGGTGATAAAGTGAAAATCTTTCCCGTTTTAGACATCGACCAGAACGACATTGTGGACACTAATGGTGCCGGTGACGCTTTTGTGGGAGGTAACTGATTCGGCAATCATTTTAGGCCGTTTTTCTATAATTGATGTTTTTGAGTTATTAGTTCAATAATATATTAATATCATGCTAAAGTGCACTGTATTTGATTTTTAGAAGTTGCAAATAGATTATTGGAGTACATTTTACAAGAAATTACTATTTTAGTCTTTCTACTTATAATTGTCATGTTTCATTCAGTGTGTTACTTGCATTTTTGTTTTTTTTTTTTTTGTGTAATTATTTGCAGTGAATATTCTTAACACAAAGTAAATCCTAAACCACATTTTTATTTCAGCGCATATAAAATATATACAGTATGTATATGTATTTATAAGCAGGACTTTAAGTAGATAAAGACTTTTTGAGTACCTTTAGGCTTTAGAAAACCTTTAGGATGACATACAGAGTTTTGATATGATACACCAATGTGATTCGTAAAATATAGCATAAAATAAAAATTATTTTACAACAAAAATTAAAAATGGGAAAATTGGATATCGTTCAACTCTGTATGCTTCTCCAAATCTAAAGAGACAAGTCTTGTGGTTTTTGGCCAAACCGTTCAGATATTATAAGCAAAAATTGCCTTTTTGTCATATCTCCAGACCACTAGGTGGCGCTGTGCTGAAGCTGTGCAGGGAGCCTCAGTTCATGGTTATGACGACACACTCTATGTTTGGTCTGAATACACTAAAGCATTGGAGAGATATAGCCTCACGTCCACTTTAACAAACTCTTCGTCAAATTCATTTATGCGTTATTCAAGAACGGTTTGACTAATAAACTTGAATTTCATGTTTTTTTGTCGCCATGGTCTGAAGATGATCTGGTTTGATTTTCGCGAAAATTGTAACGTCTAGGAGGAAAGTTATGTCATTCGTTTCTAGCCATTACAGTTCAAAAGTTATAAGCGTAAATGTGAGTGCAACCTTTGGACAGTTGGTGGCGCTTGAGGGTTTGAGTTAGAGACTCCAAATTTGCTGTGGTTAATGTTCAGACTGTCCTCTATCCGTGTGCCAAATTTCACAACTTTTTACCATATTGTATGGGCTGCCTTAGACTCAACGCAGAAGAGTTAGGATTAGGATGCTGTAGATATCAAGGCGGCTCACTAAGCTTTAGAACGGAGCCTACACATTAACTATATATATTTGTCTGTGTGTCCTGCAGGATTCCTGTCGGAGTTGGTTCAGGAGAAGCCGTTGGAGGAGTGTATCCGTGCAGGTCACTACGCCGCTAATGTCATCATCCGGCGAGTCGGCTGCACTTTCCCCGAGAAACCCGATTTCCATTAACTCCCTCACATATTTCCCAATGCGGAGTCTTTCCATCTCATTTTTTTGTTCTGAAATTCCAGCAACACAACCTGCGTGCCTCTGCATTCATTTACACATGTTTCCTGTTAAACTGGGCATTTATCAGGATTGCAACGACCACATATGTGCACTCCGATGAATTTGTGTTAAAGTATGGTTTGTCCTTGATCTGTTTTTATGCTACATTGCAAGAACAGCATTTCTATATTTAATCTATTAAAGATCTATGATATCATTTTAAGTAAGTGCATTTATATATCTAAAAAATAATAGTAGTAAATTAAAGTAACCGGATTATATAATAGGATTTTTGCCTTGCAAGTTGATGTCTTTCAGGTATATATTGTTTCTTCGAAATACCAAATTGTATCTTAAACGCACAAAAGTCTTTAAATACGCATAAGCTGTATCTGATGTGGGAAATGTTTCCACTTGCTCTTTCTGCTTCTGGAACAGGACTGTTCAACTGACCAGTTTAATAAAAAGATTTTAATTGTTCCAAAGTTGTACCATTCTGTTTTAAAGTTGTTCAGGTGTGTGTATCCTTTCGTATTAGGTAAGTTTTGATTTTTAGATTTAGATTTTAGTTAGTTTTAGTAATTTTGTGTTTTTGTCATTTTTATTATTATTATTTTTTGCATGTGTAATGGGTTTTTTTTTTTTTTTAGTTGTTATTTAGGTAATAAGGTAAACTAAATTATATATATATATATTTGTAGCAAATACTAAAATTAAGAAATGGTGGTAAACTAAATGAAACAAAATTAAGTTAGTTTTTATTTATTAATTTTTATTTCAAGTAATTTATCTTTAAATGGTGTTAGTTAACTGTCGTAACCGGTGTGTGTGTGTGTGTGTGTTCTCATAATTAGATAGGAAGAAGCTCTAATACCTGGAAAAAGCTTTCTGTTAGCATTGCCTCTTACATGTTTTATTTGCATAGAGCCAGACCAAACTTAAAGATACCTAGAACTCAAACACTATTCACTGGCTGCCATTGTCTACATCCAGAAATGTAAACAGAAACAGTTCTTATCTAATATCAGTAAATATTTCTGGTGTTTAAGTATCTGTTCTGTCGTCCTCTCGTGTGTTTTGAGCTCTTCTCTGCTCCAGCAGGTGTGTGTCCAGCTCTCTCAGCTGCTTCAGGAAGCCCCAGTTCGGGATGATGTGGCGCCGGCGTTTGACGTGCTCGATGGCGTCTACAACCGTCATGTGCTTGTAGATCATCAAGTAGGCCAGGAAGAGTGTGGCGGAGCGACTGCGGCCCATCACGCAGTGAATCAGAAGCTTATCTGGAGAAATAAAGGCCAAGATAACACAACCTCATCCAGCAGTGTTTGGACACAACTGATTGTTATTTTGAAAATCTTCCACATGTTAGAATAAGTGATGAAAACTCTGAAATAACACAAAAGTAATTCTGGGAATGATGTTGTGATCGAAAGAAAGTGGCACAAATGAAAACTTATATTTAAGCTTTTTCATTGTCTAGATTACAGCTCTGCTTCAGTCGGGACATGCAGCCAACTTCTTTTAAACATTGAAGGAGGAACATGTGGTATGTGCCCCTCTCATGCAGCTTTCCCTTCAGGCTTAGGTATGGTGTCCAGCATCATTCAAATCTTGAGAGGTTTATGTATATTAAACAAAAAAGTGGTGTTTAAATCGCTTTGTAAAGCAATTCATTTAAGCAGAATATTTGTAGATCAGTGGTTCTCAACCTTTTTGACTTCAAGGTCCTCAACTGTCCACAAGAAAAAAAAAAAAAATTCTCCACATTAACTCTTTCTGCCAAACTAAATAACTAAAATATAGATAAATATTAGTAAAAAGTAAATAAAGTAAAAGGGATCCAACTCTCTTAAACCAATGCATTTGCATGACTTTTCCAATCTGTGATTTACAGGATAAGGATTTTTTTTTTAAATATTGGTACTCACAGTCTACTTGAATATTCAACTTGCATTTCAACTATGCATATTCATTATAGAAATGACTTTTCCGGGTCTAGAAATCACACTTTTAAAATGAGGCTTTCTCAAATATTCAGGATTACCAAGACATTTGCGAGAATCATAGTTCTTAAAAAAATGTTGATGGGGTGAATTGAAATAAGAAATATCTCGATTTTCTTTGAGCTTATTTTAATACTTGTTTAAATCATCTTGAGGCCCCCTTGGAAGTTTGATGTGGGCCCCCTAGTGAGCCCTGGCCCCTGGTTGAGAACCACTGCTTTAGATCAAAAGGTTTTTACATCATAAATTCATTCAAACATGTCCAAATATTCACTGGCAGTATGTTGATTCGCTCTTGATTAATAAATGTTGTGTTTCAGCTCACTCTGGCGGTTTCTGAGGGTCTGGTGGATGTGTTCTGCAGCAGAATAGAAGTACTGGCTGAGGTTGAACGTGGGAACGTCCTCCGCCGTGATCCCGTAGTAATGCACGTCCATGTCTCTGTAGTATTCAGCGCCGGTATCCACACTGTTCCACTCGCCCTCCGCAGCGTTCAGGATGTGCGAGATGCCCATCGTCTTCAGCTTGTATCGGTCCTTTGCTGTTTCTCTTCACAGAAACACAACAGCTTAGACTAGTCCACCATCTTACTCCCATTATAAACTGCCTTCCCATCCCTTGCCTTCAGAAAAACACTCCACTGGACATTCGCATACATCTGCACTTTGCACTTTAACTTAGCTGCATGTGCGCTATAGACACTCTTGCACAACTGCACAAGGGTCAGTTACACACATCCACGCTCAGCAAAATAATGCACATTATTTAGTCTGCTCTGAGCCACCTCAATTGTGCACTAGCACTTTTTTCTTACACTTCTAACATTTCTTACATTACTACAATTTTAGAGTTCTACCTCATGTTAATTGCTCTTGTTATGTTTAGTGTGCTCTTATGTTTAATTCCTGTTGTCATGAACTTGTGTGTATACTTGTTTTGTCAGTGTCTTGCACCTTGGTCCGTCAGAAATGACATTTCGCTCTTCTGTGTAGTGTGTATGCAGAAGAATGACTATAAAGTTGAACTGAGTATTTTTTCCATATGGTTCAGTCAAATTCTCCCAGTCACACTAAGAATGATGTCTGTAACCTATAAAAATCGTTCAAACTCTCCACGACAAGAACTACAACTATATACTGTAGTTGAAATTACTTTCGGAGCCAATCAAAATCCATAACATTTTTAAAAAGACCATTAACGGTATTTGTCTGCTCTCTTCATTGACTCTATTTCACATTCATGCATATATTTAGAACTGACTGACTTGTATTTTTAAAGTTAAAACGTCTTGATAGATTGGTTTCCTACAAACATGCAGCGTTTTGCTTTATAAGACTTTAATTGATTGGCTTTAGTCGTGTGGATTATTGTGATGTTTTTATCAGCTGTTTGGACTCTCATTCTGACGGCACCCATTCACTGCAGAGCATCCATTGCTGAGCACGCTAAATTTCTCCAAATATGATGAAGAAACAAACTCATCTACATTATTGGATGGCCATTTTTGAATAACTGTTCTTTTAAGAAATTGTAAATAAATCATAGAGTTGCAGTTTACTATATAATGTAGCACAACAAAACAACTCTGGCTCTGACTTTAGTGATGGTTTAAGGAAAATAATCAATAGGCTTTCTGTATAAATTGGCGTGAAGTTATTGAGTGGGATTTAGTATGCATCCTTTCATGTATCCTGCATTACTATTAGCCATCACAACTGCTTTAATTAGGGGGGGGGGTGTCAAACAAATCGTGACTCACTCGTTTCCTGATGAGACATTGGGGCAAGACCTCATTGGACGTGCGTGTAGGCGACGCTGCCGTTGCGTGAGGTGTTTCCCAGCTCGTAGCTGCGTTTGGTGTCACATAAGCCGCTTTCTCTTCACGAACCTCAGACTTCACTGCCCCAACCTTCCTCCTTGGAGGTCATCTTCAACCCACAATCGTATTAAAGACAGACATCTGATGAAGAGGGTAAATATCAAGCCCAAAGGCAGAAGCTCAGATTGAAAACCCAGGCCGAGAAGCCTAGAACTACGTATCATTGCATGTAAATCAACAGCTATCAGTAGTGCTTTGACTTAAATACCTTTTTCTGTATTTTGTGTTTTTTCGAGGTTGGGTGAGAGAGGTGCTGAGCTGAGTCATGAACTGCTTGGTTCTGACGAAGGGCCGGAGATGGGTTGCGTAAATTTTTAAATTCTATGTTATTTTAGACGTCTGTTCCCTCTGTATTCTGCACTAGAGAGAGCTGAACCCCGCCAAACATGTTTCTCTGCAAATCAACCGCTGCCAGACAGGGCATGACCACCACAGTAATAGTGGAACCCAAAATGAACACACTCTCTAATCAAGCAGAATGATTTAGAAATTCTTGATCCCTTAAAGTCTGAGAAGAGTTGTTTGTTTGTTCTTCATCATTTCATAAAGGCTCAGATTCTAGTCATTTACGTTACACATCTTAAAGAATAGTTCGCCCAAAAATGAAAATTTGCTGAAAATGTACTCAACCTCAGACCATCCAAGATGGAGATGAGTTTGTTTCTTCATCAGATTGGAGAAATTGCTCACCCATGGAGGCCTTGTGCAGTGAATGGGGGCCAGTCAAGAATGAGAATAAAATTGCTGATAAAAAAATCCATAAGTAATTATCAGAGGCGATGTTATCGTTCTTGTGAAGGCAAAAGGAGTGCATTTCAACCTTAAGTCAATACTTTACACGTTCCTTTATCCATAATATTGCTTTCTCTAGTGAACAACTTGTTTTGTCTGAATCAGGAGAGAAATATGCACAGATCAAGCTTGGTTTACAAGCCAAAACAGTCCTAAACAAATAAGTTTGTGGATTTTGATGAGAGTGGCATTGTTATGGAATATGGACTTGTTAATTGATGGACTGGAGTGCTGTGGATTTCTTGTGGATTATTACAGCGTTTGACTCTCATTCTGATGGCACCCATTCACTGCATTGGTGAGCAAGTGATGTGATGCTAAATTTCTCCAAATCTGTTCCAATGAGGAAACAAACTCATCCATATATTGGATGGCTTAAGGTGGTGAGTACAGTTCATTTTCAGCAAATTTTCATTTTCAGGTGATTTATTCCTTTAAATTAGTTATTAAAGATTCCTCTTTGTTTATACTAATAGATCACATCTCTTCTCTGCAGGTTGAGGTTGGAGTCCAGCTGACGTAGCTGTTGAAGGAATCCAGCATTGGGTAGAATGTTCCTCTGGGCGCAAACCACATTGATGGCTTCTGCGACTGTGAGTTTTTCATATATCATCAGATATGCCGTATGATGTGACTAGGTCGGTCGCCCGAGCCTGAACGATCATCCGCTGGGACAATGAACCAAGACCTGTCCCCCCTCTGAAAAACAAATAAAAATACCATCAACACAGCGGTTTAACCGGTTCAAACCCGTCACATAGATGTCTATAGAACATCAAACACATTCAAGTAAAACAGGATATTGATTCAACAAGAAAAACTGTAGGGTGCCGCTTTAAAGTGCCCCTATTATGGATTTTCGAAAATTACCTTTCATGCAGTGTGTAACACAGCTCTAAGTGAATGAAAATACCCTGCAAAGGTTTAAATCTGAAAGTGTGTATAAAGTTACTGTCTCTCAAAAGAAAGAGTCGACTCTGAATCATTGAAACCAGTCGTTTTTAAAAAGAATACCAAGCCGTTTCGTGTTGACCTCAACATGAAACATTAGCATATTGAAGGCCGACCGCCACTCTGTTCTATGTCGTAGTGAATGGACAAGATTGCATAAACTCATTCTTTACATAGGTTTGTGCCGTGTTTTTTGGGCAGCGGTAATGTCAAAAACAGCGGTTTCCCTGGGTGAAGGCTGTGTAAACAAAGCAGCACTGAGCTCACCAACGCTTGCTTTATATGAAATGGAGAATAAATCGACCAAGATCGGACAATCACGAAGATGATTAGAAAATGAATCTAGGCTGTAGCAGACACCAAAGTGTTTTGGGAGTCATTGAGCAAATAAGGTAAAAATAAATGCATATTGTAAGACAAAACGAAGTGTTTTTTGACCTTGCGTGCATGCATTGTTGGGGACTCCCAAAACCAAAATAAGACGAAGTCATTCCCTAAGTAATCGGGGCACTTTCAGATTTTAATGACGGATATTGATTGAATTTGAACACCAATTGAAGGTGTGGGGATGGTATGAAATTCTACGAGAAATGATTCTAGTTTAAGACATTTTCAGATCAAGTTTTTAGTCATTTTATTAAGTGTTTTTTGATGAAACATTATGAAGACAAACACTTTTCTTTGGAATAATGTCACTGAGTAAATGTGTAAGTTTTATGTAAAACAATGTGAAAAATAGGCTACTCAAGCAAAATACTAAACACAACTACAAGCCAAGTACAACACTTAATTGTACTTTTAACTATATCTCAATCAAAAAATTGAGTACAAGTATAGACCATATATACTTTTCTGTACATCAAGTATGTAATTTTAAGTGTATTTCTAAGAAGTACATAAAAGTATACTTTCTTATTTTTTAGTTTAAAAGAAGTATACACTTGAATAGTAGTGGTTGGGGAAAGTTACTTTTAAATAAGGCATCTTACAATATTGCGTTTACTCATAAAAAGTACACTCATTACGTGTATTAGTTACTTTTATGGATAATAATGCTTTACGTGACTTTTGCGTTACTTTTTCAATTATGGGCAGGGCTTGCTTGTTGTTGTAAGAATAAAATACGTGTATGAATTTTTGGAAATATAAAAGCCTTTTCTACACCAAAAGTGAATCAAGGATAATACAGCCTCGAGGCTGAATGAGGGGAAAGTACTTTTATTTGGCGATACAGGTAGAACGCCAGAGAGAGAAGAAGAGACTATCAACGTACACATTCAGCAATCAAAAGGACACACAAATGTTTGTCTAGAGTCATCTTTGTGTTATTAGTCCGGCGACCAGCTCGGATCATCGAAGGTCAGAAGCAAATAGAATGGGATTAAATACATAAAGGATATTTGTTTGGTACAGTACAATTAAAATTATTTTTTTAAGTGCAGGTTTAGTCATATTCTGATGCATTTATTCATTTGAGAATACTCAATCATCTGGGATTGTGAGTGAGATGAATTAATGCCTATTCATATTTATTTTAGAACTACAGAAACATCTTCTGATTTCAGGAGGCTTCACTCATACGAATTTTGTGAAAAAAACAGATAAGGCAGACTTGGCTGTTTATGTTTTTGACATAGGTAGTCATGATCTGCTCTTGTAAATTAGAGAAACGAGTGATATCGCGTGAAACTTACTAGATTAGCTTGAAACACACAAGTAATCTGGAGAAGACGTAAAGTCTCGTCGCGACTTGAATGCGTGTACCACCAACAACTGAAGCTGCCCCCAGGTTTTGTGTACGGAAAATAGGTATTGTTGTGTCACGAGGGACTTGTACAGACCCGTAGTCGAGATAGAACAACATGATGACAAACTCATGTATAAAACGGTCACAACAGGCATAATTGTCAGTTACTGCGTCGCCAGAGCTTCATGCAGGAGCTTGAGAAATGATCGGCATTGTTGGGTAGAAAAATGGTGCGATATCAAAGTGTCTGCTGTCTGGTGCCTCCACGCCGTGATACTCTATGTTTGTGTCCCAGTAGAAATCAGCTCCGGTGTGGATGTGAGCGGGTCCGTGTGCAGCGTTGATGAGGTGAGTGACTCCTAGATGTCTTAGAAGTGTCTTGTCTTTCGCTGTCGTACTGAGAGAATCACGCAAGAGTTAATTCTGTGCGGTAGCTCTCAAATCTCATTTGCACTCACGTATATTCAAACTTCTATCATGTGATGCGTGAGGACCAGTAGCATTTGCATGAATTAGATGTTTGAGCTACTGCAGTAGAATTAAAAAGTACAGCAGATTCTTGTCTTGTCAAGCATTAAGTGGAAATCATTCACTAGAAGACTAAAAGTGTTGCATTGGAGTCTGGTGGTGTTATACGCACGCATCACTGATGTAGATGTCGGACCAGACCTCATTATAGGCGCTGGAGGGTCGACGGTTTTTTAGCAGGAGGGTCAAAAGGTCACAGATGGGCGGAGTCTCGTATCCAACTTCCTGTGTGCTCATTCTTTAATGGGTCGCATTATGGGGAATTTCATTTAGATTGATCTTTTGAAATAAAAGAGCTGGATGTACAATGAGAACATAATGTCATTTTTTGCCTTTTCTGTTCTTGACAAACTCACATGCTGTTTCTTTGAACTCTTCTTCTGTTTCTTCTGCCAGGTCTGTCGTCCCCGTGGAGCCGCGTCTGTGTGTGATTGTGATGCAGTAAGTGATACGTGTCTCTATTTTGGCCTCTTTGCGTGTTGGTAAATATAGATGAGACACAAACAGACAGACAGCTGAGGATCTTTGAGATGATCTCTGAATTGAAGTTCATTCAGGTAGATTTGTTCTTTTATATATTTTAATAATTGAAATATAATAATATATTCAGAGCACATTCACAATCTTCATTATATTTATAAATCTGAAATCCTTTTGGACAGACGTTTTATTTTTAACCCCTTCCCTCCTGTTTGTTGCTCTGAAAGCACTACAGTGTTAAACTCTAAATGTTACCTTATTGTGTCTCTGAACATTAAGCAGGAATAGCAGAATTTTTGACAACAACAGAAAATGCAACAACTTTAAAAAAAAAAGAGAGAAATGAAATCCTGTATCAAATCATGTAATTCCATCAAATACATGTAAGGCAGATTCTGAATCATGCATTTCTGTCAGGGAATTTTCATAACCGTTCTTCATGTGAATAATTCTGTTACCGTATGTAATGTAGTGTGTTTGTGATTAGTGAGCATGTTAGAAGGCAGCGCTCTGGCAGTGCAGTGTTTTGTCCAGTTCTCTCAGCTGCTCCATGAAGCCGGAGTTTGGGCAGATATTCCTGTGTTGTGCGACGGCTTTAATGGCTTCAACCAGCGTCATGGCTTCATGAATCATCAGATACGCTAAAACCAGCGACGAGGAGCGACTCAGACCCATCGCACAGTGCACAAGCACCTTACCTAGTGAAAAACAAGAAAAATGTCCACAGATTTTTAAGAATTTATCAAAACCATATTTCAGTAAGACAGAAGAAAATTACATTCATTTTTAATAATTCTTTTTTTAATTATATCTTAAATGAAGAAAATAGCTATATCTTGCATTAAGAAAAAAATGGGATTTATTTTAGCATTTTGACATTTTACTTACTCAAATTTGCATTAACAACAACAAAAAAACAAAATTATAAAAAAAAAAAATTCATTAAGAAATCACCATTGTGCCAGTTATTGAGATGCTATTATAGTTTTTATTAACAGTAAAAAGTTTTAGTAATTATGTTGTTTTGCCAATTTTATTAGAATATTTAAAAATGTGTCTATATGGCTTTTTTTTCCATTTTATTTCACTTTTAGTTATTTTAGTACAACATGTTAAGCAATGAAAATGAGAAATGTTGCTTTGGCAGCTAGCCAGAAAAAAAATACATTTTATTTTATGTAAGTTAATGTTTCATGTATTTAAGTGCTTAAAATGTTTTTTTTTATGGTTTTAGTTTTAGTTTTAGTTAAGTGTAATAACCCTGCATTGTGCATAATAAGAATTGCTCAATAGTTAATCATATAATGACACAAAATGAAAAAATTTGAATGGTCCTAAAACCTGATGCGATTTCTTCATGCTAAATATATTCAGATGGAATTCTGCATTAGTGTAGCTGATGTGTTTGGTTTTGTTTCCTCTCCTCACCTCCAGGGGTGCTCATGGCAGTCTTGATGAACTTGGCGGCGGAGTAGAAGAAGGGGCTCAAGTCAAAGGAGGGCATGTCAAAGGCCTCCACGCCGTGGTAGCTGATTTTAGTGTCTCTGTAGTAACTGGCTCCTGTGTTGACGCTGAACTTCCCGTGAGCTGCGTTCAGGACATATGTGATGTTCAGAGACTGCAGCAAGTGCTTGTCCTTCGCTGCATACCTGAATGAGATGCAGTCACAACACATACAGACTGACACTTGATATTTTCTTTTTCTCTTTTTCTTTCATTACACATTTATAACAAGATAGGGAGCATATACCAACTTTGTAATGCACATCGATTAACTAAAAAAGGAGCAAAAAATTGAGTAGAATCACTTTAACAAAGATCATTTTTAATTTTAATTTTCCATGATAAATATCTAAACATTCTTAAAACAAGATACATTTACTTGAGAGGCGTACGATATTAAGGTCTTGTTCTCTAATAAAAATATTAAAATTAAGTGAGTTTTTGCTTAAAATGAGAAAACATAATCTTGTTTTCCCTTTAAATAAAGATCATTTTTCTTACCTTATTGACAGTTAAACGATATCTTGAGTATCTTAATATCTTTTTTTGTTTTTGCAGTGAATATTGTAAATATTTTTGACAAAGAGGAGGATAATTTTAAGTTTAAGTAAGGATAAGGGTTGTTTTGACCCAGCTGTTTGGTTGTTTTGACCCAGCTGTTGGGTTGTTTGACCCAGCCACTGGTTGTCTCCTCACATCTATCTACCCCTTTTCACCACCAACCCAGCGGTTGGGTTGTTTTGACCCAGCTGTTGGGTTGTTTTGACCCGGCTGTTGGGTTGTTTTGACCCGGCTGTTGGGTTGTTTTGACCCAGCGGTTGGTTGTTTTGACCCAGCGGTTGGTTGTTTTGACCCCGCTGTTTTTGGGTTTTTTTGACCCAGCTGTTGGGTTGTTTTGACCCGCTGTTGGGTTGTTTGGACCCAGCTGTTGGGTTGTTTCGACCCAGCGGTTGGGTTGTTTTGACCCAGCGGTTGGGTTGTTTTGAACCAGCTGTTGGGTTTTTTTGACCCAGCTGTTGTGTTTTTTTGACCCAGCTGTTGGGTTGTTTTGACCCAGCTTTTGGGTTGTTTTGACCCAGCGGTTGGGTTGTTTTGACCCAGCTGTTGGGTTGTTTTGACCCAGCTGTTGGGTTGTTTTGACCCAGAGGTTGGGTTGTTTTGACTAGCGGTTGGGTTGTTTTGAACCAGCGTTTGGGTTGTTTTGAACCAGCTGTTGGGTTTTTTTGACCCAGCTGTTGGGTTGTTTTGACCAAGCTGTTGGGTTGTTTTGACCCAGCTATTGGGTGTTTTGACCCAGCTGTTGGGTTGTTTTGACCCAGATATTGGGTTGTTTTGACCCAGCTGTTTTGGGTTTTGTTTTGACCCCGCTGTGGGTTGTTTGGACCCAGCGGTTGGGTTGTTTTGACCAACTGTTGGGTTGTTGTGACCCAGCGGTTGGGTTGTTTTGAACCAGATATTGGGTTGTTTTGACCCAGCTGTTGTGTTGTTTTGACCCAGCTGTTGGGTTTGTGTTAGACATAGCTATTGGGTCAAAACACCCCAATAGCTGGGTTTGTCCCTTTTTAATTTTTAGAGTGTGGTATCTTCTTAAACTAAGGAATGAATATTAATCATTTTCATAGTAGTACACTGAAAAAGAAAATGGATGTAGAAACAGTTTTTTACTCAGAAATTGCTAGTAATTTCACAAATAATTACAAAGAATTAAGTAATGAAAATTTTAAAGTAGAAAGACTGAAATAGTATTTTCTTGCAACAGTGTTCTACAGTGTAGAAAATGTGTTCAGAAAAAGAAAAGCATCTTACATGTCTCCGATGTATATTCCAGGCCTGACCTCGTCCAGATGGCCGCTGGTTCCAGCTTTGACCCACAGGAGTCTCTGGAGCTCAGAGGCTGGAGGAGTCTCGTAGCGGGGCATGTCGGCCCACCACCGCTGCTCAACGAGAGACCAAACCAACACCAGGAGGTCAAAGTGAAAATTTAATTTATGATGGCACACAGCAGGCACTTTTGGTTCTCTTGCATCTTGTCAACAGTCGCAAGAAGTTTGAATATATGCAAGCACATATGAAATGTATTGTATTGTAAGACAGAAGAATAGACGTTAATGCTGCTTTATTATGCTATTTTTGTCCGTTTCAGAGTTCAGTAGCCCACTGTACACCTTGAATTTACGAAAAGCGCCAGCTCAGACTTTCTGCAAAACTCGTCTTATTTTATGTGCCATGGGAAAAGAAAGCCACATGGTCACATAAACAACACAAAGGTATGTTTTAATTTTTGTTTTAATAATTAATTGAAGCAATGTTGATTATACAAATTAAAATAATGAAACAATTAAATATTTTTTTTTTTATATATATAATTTCAGCTAGTATGCCAAAATACACACACATAACAATTGTCCCCCACACTACCAATAATACCAAACCCACCCACCTCTATGACTACGACACACCTTACCAAAAACACAAAACTCCAATGCTCACAGACAAAACACTGTGCAAAACAAAGTATTACCAATGATGTATTACCAACCTATGTGTTGTGGTATTATTTGGTTTGCCACACCTTAATAATAAAAAATCTAATAAAATGATACAAACAACTTTAACATCAAACATTTGGTTTAAAATATTTAACTTATTTTCAAGTTGACACCCTCATGTAAGCTCATAGTGAATCCATCAATGAGCAATGACTAACTTTATCTCTTTATGAATATCCTGTTCATTTTCTTGTGTTAAAGTGCCATTATTAAGTCTCAGTCGAGCATGCATGTGATCAAATAACAGTTTTACACATTGCAATTCAAATATTATTCAGTAAACCTCAATATAACCAATACATATAATGAATCTATCTGAATAAATCTAAAAGATATTTTCAAGCACAAACAGACTCACGGTGTGTTGAGGAACAGCTCGTCCCCCCCCCCACCCCAGTGTGTGTGCATGCGTGTGTGTGTGGCGTGTTGTTCACGCTGATGACTTTATCTATTTATATTTATAATCTGATTCATGCGGCTCTAAACACTCTTTCTTCAGGATCCTGATCGGGAAGCACCACAGAAGAAACCATATAAGATCATCTGGTGAGAAGATCCTCAGTAATATCACACTGATTATAACCCAATATAGACTCTCCAGACAGAGAGAAGATTCTGCTCATTTCCACACACTGCAGTCGCCCTCGTCTGTGTCCGAGTAACAGCGTCTCAAATTAGACAAGCTCATTCCCACAGTGGCAAGATAAAAATACATCAGCTCTCAAAGTCAACACTTCACCCTCAACACAAGGGACTTCATTTGCTCTGCTAAATATATAAATAGTTTATTTCATTATATTTATACAGTATACACACACACACACAGTTGTGTATATATATATAACTCCATCAATCACTATATATCTCCTATATATAATTGGTCAATAATATTTGGAATTGTTTGTAAAGTCGCTTATTTTCTTAAAGTTCTTTAGAGTCTCAAAATACAAAAAACAGTAATCTTGTAGATGTATTACATTGAATACCTTGTTCTATTTTCTTATATTTTAAAGTATAATTTATTCTTGTGATGCAAAGCTTTTGCATCATTACTCCAGTAAAAAGCAGCTTTCCAGCAAAGCAAATGAACTCACTTGTGTATAAAACTACAGAAATAAAATGTACAGTAAAATATCAAGTCATGGCATTAAGTCAAATTGCTTGATATATCTGTTTTTTTTGTTTTTGTTTTTTAAATCAGATTTATAGCAAATCCTTTTCACCTTTCACCGACGATCTCTCTGTATCATACTGTGTATATACTCTCTGAAAGTGCATAGACATGTTTGCATATGAAGTGCATGTTCTAGCCTTTCACTGCGGTCCAAATTCACAGTGATTACCCAAAACCCACTGAAATATTAACTGAATAGACATGTCAGATATCTCTGCAGTGATCGATTGCCATCATTCATGCCTTCAGTGGATGCTGGAAGCATCTTCACCGGCTCTTAGAAGTCCATCATCCTAACCATCCCTAATAAGTGACTGACTGAGACACTCTATATAGGGCGCAACTCTGTGTGTTAATAGAGGAGACTGAGATATGCTTAACACACAAATATTGGTTGCAATAATCTACATTTTTAACTACATGTATATAAATACAAAATAATCTAGTTAAAATGGACTAGTGCAACCAATATTTGACAAGCATAATATGTTTATCTCTTTACATTCATATTTCACGACCCAAACATGAAAGTTTATTCACCCTCAGGCCATCTAAGGTGTAGATGAGTTTGTTTCTTCATCAGATTTGGAGAAATGTAGCACTGCATCAGTGTCTCAGCAATGGATGCTCTGCAGTGAATGGGTGCCGTCAGAATGAGAGTCCAAACAGCTGATAAAAACATCACAATAATCCACACCAGTCCAGTCCATCAGTTAACATCTGGAGAAGACAAAAGCTGAAACGAATCCATCAACACATTTTTAACTTTAAGCTTTTGGTCAAAACACAATCCTAGCATAATAAACACTCCTCCAGTGAAGTCCATCCCCTGTTGTCTCTCACATTAAAATCTACCCACATATTTGTTTAGAGCTGTTTTGGCTTGTAAACGCTGCTTGATCTGTGCAGATTTCTCTCCTGATTCAGACCAGAACACTTTTTCACTGGAGGAAAGCGTTATTATGGATTATCTACTTTTGTTTTGACCAAAAGCTTGAAGTTAAAAATGATTTAATGATGGATTAGTTTATTATAAATATGCAGCTTTTCACTTCACAAGATGTTAACTGTTGTACTGGAGTTGTGTGGATTACTTGTGGTTTATTATGATGTTTTTATCAGCTGTTTTGACTCATTCTGACGGCACCCATTCAATGAAAATGATCCATTGCTGAAATTGCTTCATTTTTTCCAAATATGATGAACAACACAAACCATCTACAATCTTGGTGACCTGAGATGGTGAGGACATATTCAGCCAATTTTCATTTTATGGTAACTCTTCTTTTAAGACAAGCAAATAACTCTTTTCTTTTGCATAAGCTCCGCCCACAATCAGATCTCATTGGTCCAAATTCCAGCTCCACGTTACTGTAAGCATCACATATTGATTGCATTTATGTTTTCGCTTTCAGTGTGGAGAATCAAAGCACTTATCACATGTGGCCTGGTTAGGACGCAGTGTTACGATCATTCATCACGTGATCAGTCCTGTAGCTGTTTGCTCAGAGCAGGACACATCGTCTGTGCTTCTTCTTCCTCTGCAGGTCCAGGTCCAGCAGCAGAGCCAGGAAGTTCCTGTTGGGATAGATGGCTCGTTTCTGGATGATGCGCCGTATGGCCGCGTGCAGAGGCATGTCATGATAGAGATATGAATATGATTTTTAGTTGTCAAACCGAAGACTCGAGCAGCTCGTACTCACACGTTCCCAATGTACAGGTTCGACCAGACCTCATCGATTTGGTGCAAGTTTAACTTACACGAGTCCAAAACTTTCTCCAGGTCCTTGACTGACAGATACTCTTTCCTGCTATATTTACGGGCCATTGCTTCTTTCCTGAATTACTTGCCAAAAGATGAAGAGAGCGTGTTTATAATGATCCCACACAACAGCTGTTACCCAGTTTAGTGCTTCAGTGAGCAGATAGTCTTACTCATGGAGATACACTCACACACTCCACAAATCCACTGCAAACAGACAAATCTGATCTGGATACCCTCCTTCATAGTTTATAATGAGAACATCTGTTAAACTCCAAAAAGGCATACAAAATTGAAGTCATTATTCACTGAAAATCCTTCGGAAATCTTTTTTACTTTTGCATTCAGTTCAGAAAAAAACTGGGGGGGATGCATTGTAATCTGCAGCTCTGCTTTTTGTAGATTACCAAACATTATAAACGTATGCATACGAAAAGAAGATATTAAAAAAATATCCTTTTGTTTTCACTTAAAAATAACAGCATAGGTGTGGAACGCCGTGAGAGTGATACATTTTGAAATCTAAAGAGATTATTCTAAACAATTTTGGTACTGCCAGTCAAAAATGAATGAATAATTATACTGTGAGCAAATATACAAAACATCCAAATGTACAAAACCTAAAAAAACAAAAAACTATGAGAAAATGACTTGTAACGATTATGAGGGTGAGTAAATATTAGCAGCATTTCTTATTTTTTGGGGCGATTATTATTGATTGATTTTTAAAAAATATGAGAAATATTATTCCTAAAATGTTGTATGCCAATTAAAAAACGGAGTGACTGAACAAACAAAAAACCAACCAATACATGCTAATATAAAATGAGTGAACAAATACATAACTAATATCTGTGGCAATATAACAAAACAGCCAAACATAAATTTCATTTACACAGTTTTTGTACGACATAAAGTAAAACATGACATTGAGTAAATAATGACGCACCATTTCTTTACTTGATGAATTATTGAGGGAAATTACGAATATTATAATAACTTTGGTCATGCCAGTGAAAAATAAATAATCATAATATATATATAGTAATATATATATATATATATAGCTGTATATATTATATATATATATATATAATATTTCTTTCTTTAGCTATATAAACTTTTTATCACAGAACTTTTATTATTTTATTTTTTTTTTGATTAAGTGAAATTTTGAATATCTAAAGAGTTTTGATTAAAGGCCACAATAAATCCATAAACAATCAATCAATCTTGCTGTGGGCCAAATAAACAAAACTGCACCCAAACACCCAACTCAATAAAAAATGATAATGCTCTACTGATTAATAACCAAAAATCTAATGAGAATAAAATATAATGAGAATTTTTACATTTAAATCTATTAATAATCTTAAGTAATTATGAATTTGCTACTAATTTGCACTCTTAAAACCAAGGTGCTTTATTGTGTGATGGTTCCATAAAGAACCGTTCACTCCATGGAACATTAATGACAAAAGGTTCTTTATAGTGGAAAAATGTTCTTTAGATTCTATTCACACTAAAAACGGTTGAATTAAGAACTGCTCGCTGAAAGGATCTTTGGGGACCCCAAAATGCATCTTCTATGGCATTTTCTGCAAAAACTCCCTTTTGGAACCTTTATTTTAAAGAGTGTAACATGTACTTGAGTCCTCTTCTAAAGACAGTCTGACACCGGCTGGTGCTGCTGGAATGTTGTTGGTGTTCATCTGCAGCATTCAGATCAGCGTAGAGTCGCATCCAGAGCCCGCAGCTGTTTGAGAAAGCCTCGGTTTGGGAAGATCCAGCGGTGCTGTTTGACCGCTTTAATAGCCTCCAGCAGAGAAAGATGCTGGTGTACCATGAGATAAGCCAGAACCAGAGACGCCGAGCGACTCACACCGACCGCGCAGTGAACCAGAACACGCTCTGCAGACAACAACAGAAGGACATGTTATATCTATAGCCCTCAAACATGAAATCTGACCATCTCGGCTTGGATTTGAGGATTTAAGCTTGTCGAACAGAATAATATTTATAGTTTGCAGGCCTACATTTTCAACTTAGATTTTTTTTTTCCATTTCTTTTCCATAGAAGCGGCTAAAAACACATCTCTTTATTTTTATTCTCTATATCTAATTCTATTCTTTAAAAACGACACTTTCTTTCTAATCTTTTTTGTATTCTATCTGTTTTTCTTTTTAATTATTATACAATTAGAAAAAGCAAAAAAAGCCTCTAACACTAGCTTGCTCTATTCTGTTTCTATTCTGTCTGTCTGTTTGCTTTTTTATTTATTTAAAGTTACTGTGATTTGTTATAGCACTTTCATATCACTGCTCTTTTAAGTGATTTTGAGTGCTTCCATTGGTCCTCATTGTAAGTTCAGTCCAAGGTTCTTTAAAGAACCATCTCTTCTTACCTTTTAGTAATCTGAAGAACCTTCTTTCGCCACAAAGAGCTTTTGTGAAACGGAAAGGTTCTTCAGATGTTAAAGGTTCCTTATGGAACCATTTAGACAAAAAAAGCTTCTTCTATGGCATCGTGAAGCACCTTTATTTTTAAGAGTGTAAACCCAAGCTTTTTTACAGTTTTACCTCCTGGAGAACTGAGAACCTCCTTTATATAATCAGCGCAGGGGTGAAAATAAACCGACAAGTTAAACGATGGTGAATCGTCAGCGGGGACGCCGTAATACTTGACTGTTGAGCCGTAAAACTGGTGACTGCCCTGGCAGTGCATCTTCCCGTGAGCGGCGTTCAGGACACGAGTGATGCCCAGCTTCCACACACTGAAGCGATCGTTGGCCACAGACCTGCAGATCAGTAATATACAGCTGTTAAAGCATCAGACGGGCCCCAGAGCACGCCGATTCTTTATGATCCCCATAAAATCAAACTCATCTAGAAAATAAGTATCTGACAAAATGCTGCTGAGAGGTTAATGTGGTGTACAATTATGAAAAAGGAAAAAAATATTCTTCTACGTTCAGCTTTATATTGTTTGGCATTGTACACAGACAGCATTTCTGGGCACGTTATGTGGATTTGAAAAGTGCAGAACTGCAAAAAGTGCTGGCCAAAAATGCTGTCTAGCTAGGTAGGCACATTATGTTTGAAACACAGCTTACAATTCAACAGTTATATCGTTTTATTGGATACACACACATCACACACACACACTTTTACTTGCTGTACTACATAACTAATAGAATGTAAAAATTAATATAAAATTAAAAACTGTTAAAACATTCATTACTATAGAATAATAAAAATATTTTAAAGTAATTACTTACTATACACACTCAAACTTTAATTATAATCATATATAGCTATATATATAATATATATACATATATATGTACCTTATCATTTTATTAGTGCTGTCAAACGATAATCGTGATTAATCGCATCAAAATAAAAGTTTTTGTTTACAGAATAGATGTGTTACTTATTATATATATATATATATATATATCTATATACTCCAACCACATGCATGTATATATTTAAGATCAGATATATAACATTAAATATAATAAAAGGATATACCTATAAATTTTTCTAAATGTCTCTGAATGGGTGTGTATTGTAGACACATAGATAAACAGTAACACACACTATATTAATGTAACCAAAACATTTCTTTTGGATGCTATTAATCACATAACGTTGACAGCACTAATATTTTTTTCATTTTAATTTAGTAGTTTTTAGTAATTTTGTTGTGTTTTTGTCAGTTTATTAGTTATGGCATTTTTTTTAAATGCTATATAGTTAATTGTTTATTTAAACCTAAAAAAAACAAACTACAAAAAATGACAACCACAAAATGATTACAATGTAAAATTAAATTGCAATATAATATAACCTATTAATAAATATTTTTACAAATATTCTATATATTATATATACATAGTATATCTAATCTCGATACTGAAAATAACACTGTGTATAGGTCTTATTAATTTTAATTTCAGTATGTTTTAGTTATTTTAGTTCACGAAATGAAAATGAGAAATGTTGCTTGGTGACTAGCTCAAATAAAATATGTTTTTATTTCAGTTAATGTTTATTTTAAATAACGAAAATGTTTTATAGTTGTAGTTATAACTCTGTGACTCACATATCACCCAGAAAAAGGTTGGGCCAAACTTCATCCACATGATTTCCGCTCCTCTTCCCTCCGAACAGTATTTTCTCCAGTTCCTTAATGGAGGGAGTTTCACAGCTAGCATCCATTAGAAAGACTCATCATGGATCTGTGTGTCTATGATATGACCACAAACACAACCTCTACTGCGTCTCTCTGCTCAGATGTGCATCTCATATCTGCTGCTGTCCAGTATGAGCAGACACATTTATCTGAAGTGACAGGAGCAGCTGCAGCTGGTCTTCTAAAATTAACATTTATGTGTTCACCCAGGAAACCCTAGTAAGTGCACAATCACCTTAATGCGTTTGCATGAACACTAACCCCATTTAGACAATGCTGCTTAAAAGAAATAATTACAGTTAATTAAACAGATTAAAGCTGTTCAGCTGACTAAACAGATTGAGAAGCCATGACTTCAAACATTAAAGGGGTCATATGATGCTTTTAAGATCATTATTTTGTAAGTATTTGGTGTACAGAATATGTTGACATGCTTTTTTAATGTTCAAAAAACACATTATTTTTCTAATACTATACGTTATTTTAGGTCCTCTATGCCCCGCCTCTCTCAGACGCTTCGTTTTCTACAAAGTCCCCTCCTTCCGACAAGCGCAGTCTGCTGTGATTGGCCAGCTGACCCAGTTGCATTGTGATTGGCCGAACACCGCATGTATGTAACGCCCCTTACCATAATCGCTAGCTTCAGCTTTCAAAATAAATTTAAAGACAGAGCTCGAAGGTGAACAGAGTCGCGTGACAGACACAGTGATGAAGCTGTTATGTGTTTACAGTACACAAGCCACGATTAAGACAGCTTACTCCACTGTGACCCTGTCCTCTTCTCTCTCCTCTTCCTCCGAGCCCAACAGAAGCCACTAGCTGCTCTCTCTCTCTCTCTCTCTTGTTCTCTCTCTCTCTTGCACACACACACACAATGCGCAAAACACCGCATCTGAACAGTCAATAACAAATACTTCAACTAATAACAAAACAGTAGCTGATTCATAAGTGCCAGATTGTCATAGCAAAGTCTGAATGACCTCCTCTCCTAGCTTCACGAAACAGTCGTCCATAAAATGCATTGCTGTTCGGTTGTAAGTCATCTTAAAGATTCCTAAATGCCTCTACTTCCGGAATGCCAATAAAGTGCTTTTGCTTTCTCCTAGAACACACAGCGTCTCCCTGACATGCGGCTTCAACACTAACTGCGTTACTGAAACCACGCCTTCTTTCTTTGCGTGCACATTGGGCACATTATGCTAATAGTTCCACATAGTGAGGTAGATATGTGGGGGTTTGTTAGAACGAGCCGTTTTAGGGGGGTTTGGCAGAGTCTTAACTTTGATAAAGAATATCTCTTTGGTTTTGAGACTTTAGTCTTTGCAACTTCAGGGATCTTATCTATGCACAATCAGCTTGTAACACTCCAAAGAGAAAGGAAAACTTGAAATCGCTTCATATGACCCCTTTAAAGCTTGATAAAATCCCGCAGCGCTCTGATAAAAGCGCTGTAATCCCCCGCTGGCCAGCTGATGTCGCTGTGCGCTCGGCAGCGGAAGTGACCTCATCTGCGGTATTTACACACTGAAACTGAAACACACCTCCACACGCAGCTGTCAGCTCGACTGTGCTCGTCTAGCCGTGTCAGGGCGCGATGATTTACCACAAACGTCCCGACAGAGTGGCATTTAGGAGATTTATCGCGATTCGGACCGAAGAATCTGATGTGTAACGTAAGTGAAGCGCAGCAGGCTAACCGCTAGCATGCTAACACACGCTGAAATATCATATTAATACTAGAGTGATGAATTGTAACTGGCGTATGAATCCAATTTCAGGTTCTTGGTTTTATTTTCATTTTTTATTGTTGTGATAGGTCTGAGTGAGAAATGTTAGTCATGTAGTGTCTTTATTCAAAGGCATTTGCGGATTTAAAGTGACACACTGAATATTCATGTCATTTAGTGATTTTTAATATTTTGTGTTATGATTATAAGCCTCGTTTACCTCAGTCAGACGGTCATTTAATGATTTAAGTCAGCTTCAGATATCACAAAGCAGTTGTTAAATCTAGTTAATCTAACCTAGTTAAACAACATTTTGTGTAAAATGCTTTCTAAGTAGACAGCTCACTAGGTTTTGAGACACATCCAGTGTTATTCTAACAGGTTCCTTATCAGCAAGCTTGATTAAAGTCCTTAGTGTAACGAGCTGAGAGACATAATTATACCTAAGGGTACTTACAGGCTCATATTACTTCACTGTTGTTTTCTTGCGTCTGATAACACGGCCTTATTAAGCTTTGCGGCGGTGGGCGTGGTTAGCAGTGGGCGTGGCTAGTGTGGGCGTGGCCACATGTTGGGCGTGGCTTCTGCTGTGATAATGTTAATGTGCAAAAGTACATATTTTAAAAATCAAGTCGGTTTGAGTGAATGACTAGCGGACTAATTAGTCTTAACTGGAATGAAAGTTTATAATTAGACTTTACATTTTACATTAGCTTCCCCCACAGAATAACAAATAAAAAAGGTAATTGCAACTTGACTTCTTTTTCTTGCATTGCAACTTTATATCTCACAATTTAGACTTCTGTTCTCAGAATTTCAGGTTTCCTATATCAAATGCAAGTAATAAACCCACAATTCAGACTTTTTTTCCCTCAGAAATGTGAGTTTATATGTCGCAATTCTGAGTTTGTATCTCACAGTTCAGTTTTTTTTTTTCAGAAATGCAAATTGTGAGATAAAAGTTGCGGTTAACTTTTTTATGCACTATTTTCCTGGAGCCGTACAAATTATATGATCTACTTTTATGGTATACTTTTCTAAATTCCTTTCCAATTTTGAGTAAAATAAGTAGTAAATACATTTATTCTGATGGGATTGAAAAATAATGTTTATTATCAGCAACTTGACTTGTTCTAGAATGAATTATGAAGTTTGAAGTTTGATAAAATAACACCAGTGACAACTGCAATAGTGCGGTCACTGTCTTTATTTCAGTGAAGGTCATTTTCTGACATTTTAAATATGATGTTTACTCTTTACTTACTGATTTGTTATGCAAACTATGCAAAGTCTGATACAGACATGCACATGTTCAGATGTGATTTCACATGCATCTCTGTATTGCATGTGCCTAAAGCTGTGTTTAGCGTCTTCTTTTGGGGAGAAAAAGACTATAAAGTCACTGCACTGTCATAAGACTGAGGACGCACGCTGATGCAAAGCTGTTAGACGGTCGGTCAACACATGTGCTGCTGAGCTGTGAGGGTTTCCTCGGCGTGCAGCGGTGTTTTACTGATGTGTCAGTGGATCTGTGGCTGTTTCAATCAGGAAAAGAGGATGTTTCATCACATCTTACACTGATGCCAGCACAAACGGCTCAGTGTTTCATCTGTGAGTGAGACGTCAGCAAAAAAAAAGAGCTGTTTCTGTTCCTGTGGTGTGTTAAAATGAAATGTTATATTGGGTGGAAAGTAGTTTGTGTAAGTGTGGTTGTGTTTCTAAGCATTACAGATCTGTTGCTTCGGAGCAGAGCTAACAGCAGACGTCCAGAGGTGAAAGAGAGTTTTCTGAGAGCTAATGAACCGAGATTCAGAACAGAACAAGATGTATTCAGACCTACTTTTTGAACTCTTTCTATGCCAGCGGTTCTTGACCTTTTTGTCTCCTTTTGTCCATAACAATAATTGAAGGCCGGCAGTCATAGTTTCTGACCATTAAGTTCCAGGATTCCAGAATGTTTTTCTGGATTCTTTTTAAATAATGAACTTGCATTAGTTTTCCAGTCGTGCATGATTTACTGGGTAAACGATACAAATATTTACCTTGCTATTTCTCCTGAATAAAGAAAAATAATATATATATATATCTTGCACATGGGCATACCAAGAATTGCCCTTAACACTGTAACAAACTATGTGATTAATAAGTCACATTTTTTTGTTGTTATTATTATTTTTTGATCAAGAATATATTTCTTTAACTATTTAAAATAATTAACCAATTTCAACTTCATTTTTTAAGTAAGTTTTTTTTGTAAAGTAAATTTAATGCAATTTAAGTTGAAATGACTTGTACAGCCAATTTGATTACTTAAAAAAATTAAGGCAGCATGTGAACTCTGTAGGTGGAATTCTTTTTACCGTGTTAAATAAATTAACATGACTGTACAGGTCTAGAAATCACACTTAAAGGGGTCATGTGATGCTTTTTTAAAGATCATTATTTGGTGTGACAGAATTTGTTGACATGCTTTAATGTTAAAAAACACATTATTTTTCAAATAGTGTACATTATTGTAGGTCCTCTATGCCCCGCATCTCTCAAACATGTCGTTTTCAACAAATCCCCGTCCTTTGACAAGCGCAGTATGCTCTGATTGGCTAGCTGACCCAGTGCAATTGTGATTGGCCGAACACCGCAAGTACTCGTCGGAAATGTAACGCCCCTTACCATAATCGAACCTTCATCTTTCAAAATAAATGTAAAGAAAATAAATAATGTCATTAGTTTTCCCATCAGTTCAAGCCCGAAAGTGGAACAGACACAGTAATGATGCAGTACACAGAGCGCGCGGTTAGACAGCTGACTCTACTTGTGACCCTTTCCTTCTCTCTCTCTCTCTCTCACACACATACACACACACACGATGCGCAAAACTTTTTTTTGAACAGTCAATAGCAAATACTTAAATTAATAACAAAACAGTAGCTGATTCAGATTGTCATAGCAAAGTCGGAATTACCTCCTCTCTTAGGTTCACGCAACGGTCGTCCATAAAATGCATTGCTTTTCTGTTGCAAGTAATCTTAAAGATTCCTAAATGCATCGTTACTTTCGGAAGTCCAAATAAAGTGCTTTTGCTTTCTCCTAGAAACACACATCGTCTCCCTGACATGCTGCTTCAACAATAACTGCGGATACTGAAACCACGCCTTCTTTCTTTGAATGAACATTTGGGCGGCATTATGCAAAAATTTCCACATAGTGAGGTAGATATGTGGGGCGTGTTAGAACTAGCCGTTTTAAGGGGGCCTGGCAAGTCTTAACTTTGCCAAAGAATATCTCTTTGTTTTGAGACTTAGTCTTTGCAACTTCAGGGATCTTCTTTATGCACCAAGAGCTTGTTAACACTCCAAAGAGAAAGGAAAACTGAAATCGCTTCATATGACCCCTTTAAATTAAACTACTACCACATATTCCCAGTTTTCCCAAAGACACAGTGTTCTTCAAACGCAAAAACAGGTCTTAAGGGTTTGAATAAATAGAAATATCTAGAATTTTTAGTTTTATTTTAATGCTTGTTTTGTCTTATTTTAAATCATTTTAAATCTTGAGAGCCCCTTATGGTTGAAGCCAAATCATTGCGTTCAAAATGTCCTGCTCATACATTTTTTTTTTTTTTTTTTTTTTCTTTATATTTTTTTTTTTTTTTTTTTTTGCATTTAATGAGGCAAATAATTTCTTCCATACTAAGTAATTGACCTATAATTTGTCAATGCAAAGTCTGATCTTCATGAAATTGTTCACGTGACAAATGAACAAAATGACTTGGACCAGAACACAGTAGCAACATGGAATCTAATCATAATTATCTCAGGCTGCATTATAACTATTTCATAATTCGGAATATGATCAAAGATTGCATATGTGAATGTATTCAATTTTTTTCAACTCGGCATAAACTAACAAAATGAATGAAATTACTTGTTTTTGGCCGAGCAAGCTTCAGACATCATGTCAGTAAAACGTCCTGGTTTTAATAAACAGCAGGAGCATATGAAGAAATCTTACAAAATGCAATGAGTTTCAGTGCTAGCAGGGGCAATAACTAGAAGACTTCAGGCAGTATTCAGCTGTGTGTTGCAATTCATTCTCAAAACAATTGCATCCACAGCATCTACTCTTTCAAATTTGGCATTTTTCATTGTTTTCGCCACACAGTTCATCGGGCACAGGCAGTTTTTCACGTCTAAAAAAATACAGCATACTCAGGCGGTTCCTTAATGAACGAGTTGGTTACTGGCCAGATAATCAAAGCTCAAGCCAAGAAGCAAAGCAGGGTTCAGTGCTTCAAATCCGTAGTAGTGCACGATCATGAGATCTTATGCTGTGAATGTGGCCTGTTTTACTCGAGTATCAGCATATGTGCTAGTTTACATCTGGATGTGATGTGCAACTCAAAAGTATGAAGAAGCAGGTGGTGCAAGGATGAAGAATAGCTCATTATATGTTATTGTTATTTACATTCACCACCATCAAAGCTTTTTTTAAAAAGTCTCTTCTGCTCACCAAGCCTGCATTTCTTATTTTAATTCAAAATACAGCAAAAGCAGTAATGTTGTGAAATATTATTCCAATTTAAAGTAACTGTTTTCTATTTGAATATATTTTTAAAATGTAATTTATTCTTGTGATTGCAAAGCTTAATTTTCAGCATCATTCCTCCAGTCTTCAGTGGCACGTGATCCTCCAGAAATCAGTATAATATGCTGATTTGCAGCTCTAAAAACATTTATTATTATTATGATGTTGAAAACAGCGGAGTAGAAATTTTTCAGGTTTCTTTGATGAATAAAAGTTCAGAAGAACATCATTTATCTGAAATAGAAATCTTTTGCTACCTTATAAATGTCTTTATCAGCACTTTTGATCAATTTAAAGCATCCTTGCTAATAAAAGTATTAATTTCTATAATTTATTTCCCAAAAAAACAATTCTACTGACTCCAAGTTTTTGAATTGTATAGTGTATAATGTTACAAAACTTTTTTTATTTCAGATAAATGCTGATTCTTTAGGTCTTTCTATTCATCAAAGAATACTGAATAAAAATGTACTCAACTGTTTTAAATATTGATAATTTCTTGAGCAGCAGATCAGCATATCAGAATGATTTCTGAAAAAATCATGTGACAATGAAGACTGGAGTAACGGCTGCTGAAAATTCAGCTCAAATCACAGAAATAAATTTCATTTTAAAATGTATTAAAATAGAAACAGTTATTTTAAATAGTACACATATTTCACCATATTACTGCTTTTGCTGTATTTCGTATAAAAATGCCGGCTGGTGAGCAGAAGAGAGTTCTTTAAAAAAACATTAGAAATCTTACTGTGTATGACACAAAAGTTGCGGGCTTCTTAGTCTTGGTGTTTCTGTCTTCAGTTCCTGTGAGAGCATGCGCGAGCGAGAGATGGCCGCTAGTGTCCGGCACTGGACCCCGAAGCACGTGGGCCGCTGGCTGCGTGAAGAGGGCTTCTGCGATTACGTGGACCTGCTGTGTAACAAACACCGGGGGGGGGGTCTGGACGGAACCAGCCTGCTGACGCTGAGCGAGTACGACCTGCGCTCTCCTCCGCTGGAGCTCAAGGTCCTGGGAGACATTAAACGGCTGATGGTTTCTCTCCGGAAGCTGCAGAAGCAGAACGCAGACGTATTAGAGGAGCTCGGTCTGTCCTACGACGGACACTCGCCTCAGAACAGCGCAGGTGCTCTTTCTGTTCCTGTTTTTGTCAAGTTTGTTGCCAGTTTTGTGTGTTTTATGTTGTGCAAGTGGAATGGACTGTACTTGTGTAACGGTAAAATCCTAATTTTTAGGAGGCGTTTACTTTAGAGAGAATGACTTCAAGTGCTTTACTCTACAGACAGCTGAAGCACAACACAATTTTAATGTCAAGCTCCAAAAAGACACACAAAACAGCATAAAGGTATTATAAAAAGCAGTCCATGTGACTTGTGCATTATATTCCAAGTCTTCTGAAGCCATACAGTATGCACAAATGATATAAATTAAGTTTATGGTACTTTTCCAGTTTTGAGTGAAAAATTTAGTCCGTAAATGTATTCTAATGGGACTGAAGAAAATTCAGCAACTTCAGCTGTAAAACAAGATGCATTTAATAGATGTTACGTGGACTTTCAGGGGTTTTACTATATAAACATCTAAAGCACAGCACGATAATTTAAGTGCTAGTGCTAAAAATATGTCAAGCTCCAAAAAAGACCCCAAAAATATATAATAAAAGGCAGCCCATATGACACATGCACTATATTCTTAAGTCTTCCATACATAAACATATATATGGTACTTTTCCAAGTTATAAACTATGTTATGGTTCTTTTCCAAGTTCACTTCCAGTTTTGAGTGAAATATGTAGTAAATGAATTTATTCTGATAGGATTGAAGAAAATATCAGCAACTTTAGCTGTAAAACAAGATGAATTTAGTTGATGAAATTATACCAGAGTGACAATTTCAATAGTGCAGCATTGTATTTAATTTCAGTGAAGGTCATTTCCTGACATTTAAGTATCTTATTTGCTATTTACCTACTTGTTTGTTTAAAATACGCAAAGTAAAGTCAGATCTGTGAATCTGTTTTTAGACGGCATTTACAGAAGATAGGATGACTTTAAGTGGACTTTTAAGCGCTTTACTATACACACAGCTAAAGTACAGCACACTCGTTTAACCATTCGTGCTAAAAACATGCCAGTCTCCATAAAAGACACCAAAAATACTATAAAGGTATTACAAAAAGCAGTCCATATTATTTATGCACCATATATGTCTTCTGAAGTCATATAAGAACCCAAATTATACAGACAACTTTTATGGTATTTACAAAGTTCATTCTCAATTTGAGTAAAATGAGTAGTCAATAAATTTATTCCAATGGGATCGAAGAAAATATTGTTCATTGTTAGCAGCTTGAGCCGTTTCAGAATATAAAGCAAGATGAATTTGGTTGATAAAATGACAAAAGCATTCAGCTTTATTTCATTCTTTTTTCTTTAAATGTCTTGTTCTCTGTTTACTTAATTATTTCAAATATGTGACCCTGGACCACAAAACTCAGATCCTAAGGTTTCACTTTTTTAACATAATGAATTAATAATCTTTCCATTGATGTATGGTTTGTTAGGATTGGACAATATTTGGCCGAGATACAACTATTAGAAAATCTGTAATCTGAGGGTGCAAAAAATAAAAATACTGAGAAAATCGCATTTATAGTTGTCCAAATGAATTTCTTAGCAATGCATATTACTAATCAAAAATTAAGTTTTGATATATTTGCGGTAGGAAATTTACAAAATATCTTCATGGAACATGATCCTAATGATTTTTGGCATAAAAGAAAAATCAATAATTTTGACCCATACAATGTATTGTTGGCTATTGCTACAAATACCCCCAGCGACTTAACACTGCTTTTGTGCTGCAGGGTCACATATGCAAAGTGATCCAGATATAGTTTGTGTGTTTGGTGTGGTTCAGGTGGAGTGGACTGGCTGTGTAACGGGGAGTCTGCGCGGGATTGCGATGCCGTGTTGGACACGTTAAGCGACGATCAGTATCATCAGTACAACAACGGCAAATACAAGCAGCAGCCGCGGAGACTGGACCCCGAGTACTGGAAGACCATCATGAGCTCCGTCTACGTGGTCTTCGTCTTCGGCTTCACGTCCTTCGTCATGGTGATCGTCCACGAGCGAGTGCCAGACATGAGAACGTACCCGCCGCTGCCAGACATCTTCCTGGACAGGTGATTCAATCAAAAAATACAGTAAAAACTGGAAAATTGTGAAATATTATTACTATTTAAAATAGCTGCTTTCTATGTGAATCTCTGTTCAAATGTAATTTATTTCTGTGCTGATCAAGCTGATTTTCAGATCCTCTTACTCCCAGTGTCACATGATCCTTCAGAAGAAACAAGAAACATTCCTGATCAATGTTGAAAGCAGTTGTGCTGCCCGATATTTCTGTGGAAACTAGATACATTTGTGATTTGATTTTTCAGGATTCACAGATGAATAGAAAGTTCAAAAGAACAAAATGTATAAATGTCTTTACTGGCACTTCTAATCAATTTAATGCATCCTTAATGAATGAAAGTATTAAGTTCCTTAAAATAACCTGACTGCAAGATCACAATATCCATAAGTTGCATAAAGCCAGCCAATCTCATTGCAGTTAGCGATTTCAGCTAGCATTTTCCATTTTGTTTGTGAACAGTGTGCATCTGATGTGAACCATTGTAAGACATTATAGGATTTTTTCTAATGCAAAGCGTGTTCTAAAAGGCAGGCAATATAATTATTTGGCTTTCTTGAATCTCTACATGCATTACAGAAAACATGGTCTGCCTTCTTATAATAAAAAAAAAAAAACACTTGGTCTTGATAAAGCCTGTTTTCTCCAATATTGTCATGCATTTCTGCTTCACATGACTAGCGCTATTTCTATTGCGTAAGACTCAAGGCTGTATTTCCTGAAAGAATCACAAGCCAGTTTGCACCACGGTTCTCTGCGATCAGCTCACGAGGCTTCTGGGAAACGCAGCCCAGATCAGTCACTTACAGTTTTACATTTCCATTAGGATTCTGCTTTAGAAGCTGCTTTAATTCGGTTTAAATGCTTCTTGCATTAGACTTTTTGAATCGACTTGAACATAAAGGTTTCCCAAACTGGGGTAGGTGATTGGATTAATAATTAATTAAAACATTCAAATTTTAAATAAAAAAAATAACTGCTAAAACTACTTACCTGCATGTTACGTGACCATTAACTGTCATTAGAGAACCGTATACGTGCGAAAGTGTTGTTAAATTATTAACTTTTTAGATTTTTAAACTTTTTAATAAAAATTTAACATCAATCAATGTTTGGGAATTGCGTTAAATTCAAGCCATTTCAGAGAAAATGCATAGGAATATCATCAAAAGCCTAAGAAATATGATGATGCCAGGTTTGAGTTGTGCTCCAGCACCCCTAAAACTCATTTGACTCGATTTCTTTTTTCGCTTGCCGATGATTGAGGTTTCTGGTGGCAAAAATAATAGTAAGCAGCTCTGATGGTGAGCTGTACCCATTGATGATAATTTTCTCCATCATGCACCATAGGACGTGGTTAGAGTTCACAGCTGAAGATGAGCACGAAAACATCATAAAGTAAAAGCATAAATCACCATTTGTTTGGAGGAGGATTATGTTTTGTTGGCTCTGTCTCTCTTTATGACCTTTCACCTGCTTCTCTTCTCCTTCCAGTGTACCCAGAATCCCCTGGGCGTTTGCGATGGCTGAGGCCTGTGGCGTGATCCTCTGTTCTGTTTGGCTGCTAGTTCTGCTGCTTCATAAACACAGGTAACAAACATATGTGCATATTTATAATATATGCATGCATTTATACACAATATATACTTACAAAGTATATGGATGCATGCATATAGTTTTACAGCTGTTGCATGTAATTTATTGCATAAAATACTAAAATCCTGCACATAGGCAGGACATCAAATTGGGACATCTCATACACAATTTTCAGGAAATAATTATAAATAATTATTTGCCTCTTTTGCCATAAATATCACTTAGTGTGTTTTGTGTTGTCCAAACAAACCATTTCCAACAGTAGTGCAGTGAAAGTCATTTCAGAAGTGGAGGGAATTATTAAATTTCAATGAAAGATTATGAAGACGAACATTTTTCTCCTGTAGAATAATGAAACATGCACAATAGTAGCAGGAATGTGTGTTGAGAATATTAGGTTTACTATTGGACACACCCGACAGCACGCACGCAATCTCACATCTCTTGGACTCTGTCCAAGGATAGCAAAGGTCAGGCCATCAAAGAGGCTTTTATCCCTGACCCTGTGTTTCTGTCAGGTCGATCCTGTTGAGGCGGTTGTGTAGTCTCATGGGGACGGTCTTCATGCTGCGCTGCATCACTATGTTTGTGACGTCTCTCTCTGTCCCGGGGCAACACCTGCAGTGCACTGGGAAGGTGCGGACATCATCACACACACACACACACACACTCTGATCCATAACCCAGTAAACTACACGAAGACTGTTCTGAAAGGTAGGCTGCATAATGATGAGGACTGTGCATTACTTTTGTGTCCTTATGGAGCTCGGCAGGATTCCCAGACAGCGTTTGTCCTTCTCCTTGATCTTTCCCGTAGTCTCTTCGCGTCACAATTATTTTTGATCCTAAAATATTTAATTTGACTCCCCTTGATGTTTTTATTAATGTCCTTAGTCTGCTAGAAATGGTATTAATAAAAGTAATACAAATTTTATATATACACCTATATAACAACCATTTGCATGTATCATATATTGACTGATGTACCCGTCCATTTGTCACTTGTGCATTCAGTAACACAGTAAAATGCTGCATCTTTTATAAGTTTAATGGTTTTATTGTACAATTATTTATTTAACTTTTTAGCTATTTTTATTTAATTAATTATTACTTTAAAAAACTCATCAACATGCCCTGCAAATATCTTGCACTTTTTTTACATAAAGATTTTGTGAAATCATTTTTTTACATAGGTAAAATACAATAAAACACATTATATAAGATTTAAAATACAATTATATTTAAATATTATTTATTATTGATCTTATTTTTATATTTTTCGTCCATTACACATCTAATATTCCCCCCCGTGATACTTTCGTGTCATGGAGGAAAATAAATATGGTACTAAACTAGTTTTATTTTAGATCACTTAAATTTAAATTATGTGATTAATAAACATTTTTGTTGGCAAAAAAGAATTAAATAATTTTTTTTGCATTATGGCAATTGTTTTTCATGACACATTATATCCTAATTTGTATATGTATTTTATTATTATTACTTTCTAAATGTTCTCAACTTTTAAAATAACTTAAATTATCTGTCTGTCTGTCTATCATACAATAAACACCATATTGAAATTATTTTTATTTTAAACGGCTTCAATTAAAACCAACCCCCCATCTCTGCCTTAATTGTATTTAATATTACACTTTCCATTTAGATATATTTCGTGCTTAAATTGTGCCTGCTGTGGATATTTTAAAAGTAAAGTATGACCTAGACAAAATGTGACGAAAAACTGAATCTGAACTAGTGCTATATGTCATTATTTCCCTCTAAACACTGCATCAATTATAGGTCGAAAAGACTGTTGGTGGCTTAGTTGCTTGCGCTGTGTATTGCATGCTTATTTGACTTATCACACTATTGCACTGCAAACTCTATTAATAATGAAGTCTTTTTTTCACATAAGCCATCTCTCTGTTATTTATGTCCGGGTCAGATATACGGTGACATGTGGTCGAAAGTGCCGACGAGCCGTGGCCTACCTTGGAGCGTTTCGGCGATGACGGCTGACCGGGTAATGTCATGATCTTTTTGTGCTGGATTAACGTTTTCAGGCTGACACAAATATGAAACCGTCGTACCTACCACCTATGCTCCACGTTCTCGTCACATGTAATGGGAGTGGAAGTGTGACACACTAATACCTTAGTGTCGCATCCAAGCTTACAAAGTAAATTGGCGCACATCTGGATATCCGCTTCATAAAATTTTTGTGGCAAACTGCTGCAGACCGAGAAATATCGTCACATCTCGTTCCTGATTAACTTTGCGCTAAATATTCATGACGAAAAATTACATTGTGCCTCAGTAATAGTACAGGCGCGTACTTGTATAGGAATATTTATGTTTGGTACATACCAAATGACCTGAGCTCAGAGCTGTACGCAGAGACGAAACACATGTCATTTGTACCTTATTCTTCATGTAGCCTGCTCTGTAATGGGAGCGTATTTCTGGTATGTTCTTAAACGAAGACAGCTTCAACGAACTTTACTCAAGCATTTTAGAGTATTCACAAAAACTATGCAGTTGTCAGGATGCTGTAGGGCAATGAATTTCGGTCCTTTGGTTGGTGGTCCAGTTCTAGTGCTGTCTCCAATCGCAAAGTCTGTCTCCTTTTATGATCATATAGCAATTATTCACAGTAAAAGTGTTTCCACTTCGTCAGTTTATCCACATGTTTTCTTAGCCTGGATACGAATTGTATCTCTATCGTCTTAGTGAACGCTGACACATACGGGTTTTGGAGTAATTAGGGCATCTCTGGCGGTTCCACTTCCAGCGTTTTCTTTTTTTAGGAGGGCGATATCCCAACTGTGTCATAAAGATCTTGTGGGTATTGTTCACGTCATAGCATACTAGGGGTGTCCGAAAAGGTAGTGGCGTGTTCTATCGATGCTGGGAGAATCGCGATCGCAGCACACGAGGACGACTTCGGTATCGGTTTCATTAATAGCCATAACCGATTTATACGTACTTGTGGCTGCTGCTTTTTCTGACTGTCATTTTCGCCGCAGTGCGTGATGTTAATGTAGGGGTATCCAATGTATCTATCCAAGTGGGCGAGGCTCTGAGGCGAGAGCGATTACGCGTCCAACTACAAAATGCTCCCAACTACTTATAAAAGCCGACTCTGGCCACATTGTCCGGATTAATTGTAACTAAGGGGGTATTAAGGGATTTTAAATTTGTTCGCTTGCACTAGTAAAGAATCATAATAAGTAGCCTACCGTGACTATCTTTTTTATGAACAACCATGGTAGTCCCATGGCTCCCGTGTGTAAATCATGTCACCCACAATAAAATATTCAGGGGGTAATACCACTAACTTGAGAAACCATGTCAGGTTCAGTTCTTGTATTTATTGACAAACTTGTATACATGTGAAGTAAAATAGAAAATTGAGGATGCAGTGCATTGTGATATCGAATTGAACCGAATCAATCACCTGTTCATATCGATACTCTCGATACCTGCGTCGACCCGGTGAGACCAGTGCTAGACGTCCTAATACACTACTATGATTGCTTGTTGGGGTGGAGATGCGCTCCTCTCCGTCTGCAGACAACTGTGCCGCGCTAGCTGGAAAATTCTCATCTTTCCCGCGCCGTGGCTCTCCTGGTCCTCACCTGTTGTCGGGCATCTTCTCATCCTGGCAGCACACTGAGCACTACTCCATCGACGGTCTTATCGCCTTCGACATCACCACCAGACCTCTGTACTACCAAAGCGCTGCTCACTTCGCGCGTGTACCAGCACAGCCCCGCACTGCACTACACCCAATGCTGGCTTCCCCTGTCTCCTTCGTCTGAGTCAATGTTACATCGGACCTGTTTCCAACCCGAGTACTGCGTGCAGTGTTTCGGCGTCTCGGCTAAGCCGCGGCTCCTCATGACGCCTCCTCCATCGGCTGTCTTCTCCACAGACGCTGCTTGATTCTTGAATGGCCATGATGAAGAGGAGGATGCCAAAACCCCGCGGGTCGACAGACGCGACACTTAAGTCGAGCAATCACTCTGCTGTAGAAGTACTTTACAAAAAAAAAAACACGTTACTTCACAACCATAACTTATTCTCCAAGCAAGCGCTGTTGTAATTTTTACTGCACTATGTTTCATATTAAATATAATTGAATACTTAATTTAATTAGAAATCTATTATTTTTTAACTTTTAAGTAAAAGTAATTCAAAGATTTACTTAAGAACATTAAAAATGTAGTACTTTTTTGTACTCCAGTATTAAAGGTAAAAAAACAAACCCAACAACTTTTATTTACGAAATGCTGTGCAGTAAAAAGTACAACATTATGCTTCGGAATGTAGTGAAGTAAAAGTAAAAGTTTACCAGGAAAATACACTATGTCGATACTTTTAAAGTTACGTTTGAGTAAGTAAACTATCTTCTGTCCACCCCGTGCTGCGTCTGATCATTACCTTACACACATCACCCGCACATCAACACACTCACCACAGCCCCCACATATTCGCAACGTCAACCTCACACCACACACACACTACTTCACACACAGATACACCCGCACACTACATCACGCACACCCACACTCTTCACACCATATACACAACGCACTCACACACACTACACACATCTTCACAACACATATACACCACGCACTGGCACACCAACCACTACCTCACACACCACAACCTCCAACCTCTCCCACCTCACACATATAACACACACCATTTTGTTTTTCTGTGAATTCACCGAGGACATTTCATAGGCGTAATGGTTCTTAATACTGTACAAATCCGTATAGTCCTATTTGGCCCTACCCCACCCTACCCCTAAACCTACCCTCTCACAGGAACTTTGTGCAGTTGTGTTATATTTTTTACGAAAAAACTCTGTTACTCGACGGATTTAAATAAAGCGTTTGTGAAATTTGGTGGGATCCACTCCCATGGATCTTCTATGAAATCTCTTCGCGTTGAAAATCTGTCATAATAGCCCATGGCATTATCAAATTTTGGGTCTCATAATCACAAAATCGTGCACACATGACTTCACCACACATATCACACACCCAGAGCACGACACACACACATCATCATACACAACTCTGGGTTCTCATCCATCGCATGTCTGATCCGTAAAAGGGTTTCTGATGCCCCTACTGGCTTACTTGTGGTTCAAGTCATGGTAACTAAAACGTGACTAACACGGAGAACTAAGAATAATGCTGGCGTTTTCGTGTGACTGGGGAAACCCTCTTTAAATGGGGTTTGCTGACAGTCAGTATTCATTTCACCCTACTGGTATCCTACAATAATCTGTGTGTAATTCTTAGTAGGTGTTGAAATTCCCATTGGCTGTATTTTTAAGTGGTGGTAAGGAGGGATGCCGAGACATGAGCCAACCTGGGACCAGCAAGAGGGACACGGGCGTACTGTTCTTTTATTATAAGGCTTTTGTGTGAACCCGTATGGGTTTAATTTGATTATGATTGTGGCATTTGGAGCGTATGCCAGGATGTTGCTAGTTTCCATAGTGCAGACGTGATTTTGGCAGTAGTAGTGTGTAACGCGACGATGAAAACATAAAAACTTTGTTTAGAGTTAAAATTGTCTCTTTATTTTTTTAGTGCAATCGCACAAAATGTCATTGCACAGATGTGTAATATATAAATATATTTATGATATATATATATGCGTATCAAGCAATAAACATGTTTGGTCAGGAAAACAACTTCACAATGCAAGAACAAATGTTTTTTTTATTTAATCAGAATAAATTAATATTTATTTTTTTTGCATTATGACGTTACTCCCGACAAATCTGCAATGTTCCTTTTTAAATATTATTTTATTATTTGTAATTTAATGTGGTAAATAGAACAGCCCATATACTCTATCCAATACTGTACTAAACATAATGAAGGATTCCAATTAAAACACTATAAAGTGGAGTGGTGTCCTTACGACTTATGGTAAACAAAAAACTTATAATAAATGGTTTGTTGCTATGACATGATAGGATATAATAACGAAATCATGTAAACAATGACATTAATGCAAATATTATAACCTTTAATAAAATTGTATTCATATTATACACACACCACACGCTATAGATGATATATATAATTTAATTAAAACTAAAACAATTGATGTTTAAATATTTTTCAATTTCTTATTTTTTTATAAGACGTTTTGATTGAAGTATGACCCTGACAGCTTTTGTGAGATTCACGCTTTTTGTCATTGTACGTTTTTCCCATTTTTAATGTATATTGAAAAGCAAATCTCGCCAAACTTCGGGATGAAGATGAGGTGTTTTTTTTTAGCAGCATCATTCCAGTTGCCAATGACCTTTGATATGTGACTGTGTCTTTATACGAACGTTCGTTGTTCATCGATGTCCTGATTTATTTCAGATTTACTGCGTATGATGGTCACGAGGGTATTAGGTTCTGCCAGTCTGATAATAGGTGTAGCATTATCCGTTACTTCTGGAACGTATTACACTAAATGTATGCGAATCTATGATGTTTTAAAAAAGCGACGCGTGCTGAAAGCAGAAGAGGAGAATCTGGCCGTGCTCGTCTTATTTCTCGTGTTTAAATGGAGTAAAGGGTGTTTTTGTGGTAATCAGGGCTAGTTTTGATGAGGTTTTCTGTGTTAGGTCATTAGGATTTTAATTGAGTGTATTTATAGATCTCTGTGAGCACAGAAAAGTGAGTGACCTCATGTGTGTTTGATGGAGATGTACAGAATCATAAGGAATTGAGATATTATTGTGTATTATTATAATGTTCATTGCTCAGAACTCCTCTGAACATTTCCATCGTGTATGCAGTATGCTATACTGAATCTGAAAGCAAGATCAAACTAACTACAAAATGCATTTTAAAGGGTCGCTTGGGAATAAAGAAACTAGTTTTCATCTTCTGATTCGCCAAATCATTTTTCACACACTCCATACGCTACGTAACACGATCTAGCCTCTCGTGGACTTTTGTGAAGCCTGGAAATGTATTTTTGCAGATTTGAGTGTTTGATCGGATACTGATGGGATTTTGGATGCTCATCGTTTATCTGCCATCATCAATAAAATTGACAGATTAAACTGAAATGAGATAAGTGGAGTTTCTGTCCAAGCCTTTTTTAGGATAATGGTAATAATAAGGATAAAAATGAGCATAATAACTAGTTTTTGGATCCTGATCACCCCATTCTAACATTTAAAAGGCAGCTATATATTTTAATGTATAAAAATAAGCAGAAAAAAATTTATAACAAATTTGGGAAAAAAAAAGAAATGAAAGGGTTTTTGTCATATTTTCTTTCATTTTAAATTTTTTTCCCCCAAATCATTTAAATCAATCTTCATTTTTTTTATTTTATATTGTTCAACTATTTTTATTTATTTATGTTTAATCTATTTTTTTCTCGCTTTATTTTCTAATTTCCATTGACCTTCTAGCACTTCTTGTAGCCCCGCGGAAGATAATACAATAGGAATATAAAAATATTTCGACTTTGCCTATTTACAACGAATTAATAATAATATTGATATTCTAAAAATTTTATTATATATTTGTCTCTATATAACTCTGAACTTTGCGATTTAAATTAATCTTTAATATTGTTGTACATCTATTTTTGTCTTTTAGGTTTAGAAATTAAATTCAGTACACAAATGATTAGTTTTTCCTTCCTTATTGTGCACATTTAATAACACATAAACATGGGCATGCCTCAACAGACCTAATAGTTAATAAATACTAATTATTATGATTGTTATATATTTTCTTGTTATTAAAAAAGATTTTGTAAAAATTATAAAAATCTAATTATTATACATATTGATTTTAGTATAAGCTGTCAGGGTTGAATATTGTCTCTTGTTTTATGTAAATAAATATTAACTGTTATAATGAACAATGAAACACATCTACATAAATTATAATTCTCATTTTAAAATAAAGATTCTGATAATACATTTAGAATATAAATAAATGTTGCACTTTGCCTATTTCAAATGAGTGAAATAATAATAATGATTATGATTTAAAAAATTATTATAGATGTGAAATAATAAATTGTCAGAAAATGAGTGGCAGCAGAAGTTGTTCTCTAGTGTTATTGTGTGTAATAAATTGCATTGCATTTACATGAAAACATATTTATTATTTAATTAAAATATATTTTTAATCGTTTTCGTTGAACAGTTAAAATCATGAGAATTTTCTAAGCGGGCGTTTGTCACGTTTTTTTAATTTATGAAATATTAGATGTTATTATGAAAATCTTGCTAATTATTACTCCTGTTATTGCACTTATTTGTGCATTCTATGTTGCCCCAAAAACACATTAAAACACAAATTAGATACAGTTTATAGATACATTTTATATAATGAGAAAACCCGTTTATGGCCATTTTACACACACTTTGCATAAAGAAAAATGTTTTTTAAAAATATCTTTATAATATGTTGAGAGTCCCTTTTGGTATAAGAAAATTAAAATTGATTTGTGATTAAAACAAAAATCCAACTGTTTTTGCATTTTCATGTCTATTCATGTCTTTTTATTTTTTAAATTAAAGTCCTTTGTTTTAAAAGTAACTTTTAAAGTCCGAGGGTACCGCTAAGTATGCATAAAAATTATATTTGTTCCAAAAGTTTTATTACGCTCTAAACAATGTAATGACATGACAAAACATTTTTTTCCTGGATATAGTGATTTTCTGACGTGGAGAAGCAAATCCTGAGAATTCAAGAATACTTGTACAGTACGTGTTAATACACATTACCAGTCAAAGCCTGCGTAAATAAAGACAAGAGTAAAACATTTAAAAATGTAAAATATTATTACAATGTAAAATAGCTGTTTTCTGTGTGAATACATTGTGAAATGTAATGTATTCCTATGATGGAAAGCTAAATTTCCAGCATCATTTCTCCAGTCTTCAGTGTCACAGTGATCTTCAGAAATCAGTATAATTTTTGCTGCTCAGGAAACATTTCTGATTATCATCAATATTTTTACTCAAGTAAATGCAAAAATCACTTTTCAACATCATTAACAAAAAAAAACAGAATTATTCCAAACTTTTGTTCTAGTAGTGTTTGTTTGTATGTGACACTAAACTAAAATATACTTCTCATCTGAAAAAAAACAAAAAAAATTCACTCTTTGCATATGTTTTAACCACTAATGGATTATTTTACTTTTTAACCCTTTCAAAATGATTAGCGAATTAAAACCATTTCACATTAAAATTACATTTAACGTGTTACTATCTGGTGTACCTTAGCAATCCTTTATTTATTTATTATTTAAATAGTATAATTTATAAATAATAATGCATTAGTATTAATATAAGTAAATAAATAAAAAGTAAACTAAATGTTATTTATAATTACTAATGTTTGTTTGTAAACTATATGAGCAATTTTCTTGTGAAAACAAAGATTTATATTCTCAGTTATTGGTGAATAATATATTTTGCATTTCGTTATATTTTGTGTTTCTCAGATCACCAGAGGACTGAAGCTGACCTTTGACACGACCTTCTCACCAAACACTGGGTACGATGACGTGAAGTATCCTGAGCTTGAGACGAGGTGATCTCTGAGCTTTATTTGTGACCCTGCAGCACAAAAGCAGTCGCTGGGGGATATTTGTAGCAATAGCCAAAGATACATTGTATGGCTCAAAATTATAGATTTTTTATACAAAGATCATGTTCCATGAAGATATTTAGTAAATTTCCTACCATAAATATATCAAAACTTAATGTTTGATTAGTAATATGCATTGCTAAGAACTTCATTTGGACAACTTTAAAGATGATTTTCTCAATATTTAGATTTTTTTGCACCCTCAGATTCCAGATTTTCAAATAGTTGTATCTCGACCAAATATTGTCCTATCCTAACAAACCATACATCAATGGAAAGCTGATTTATTCAGCTTCCAGATGATGTATAAATCTCAATTTCGTAAAAAAATTGACCCTTATGACTGGTTTTGTGCTCCAGGGTCACATATTTGTTTATTCATATAACAACCTAATGCAGTGCAGACAGTGATTCAATGAGAATATTTAAATCTGTAAGCTGTCAATTAGCAAACATCCAAAGCAAGTTATATGGCTCTTAAACTCATCCGTTGGAGCAAACTGGGGTTAAGCATCGTTATTCATTAACTATGTTAAAAGTCTCAGGTTTAAATATTAACCTACATAAAGGCAGCGCTGAAGGTTTATGGTCTCTGATAAGGACAGATTTATGTGATTGTGGAAAACCCAGGTTTCCACTTCCTACTTGAAAATGTGATTATAGTAAGTATGAAATATTGTATGCTTTGTATAGTGAGTTTATGAATGGTAAAGTGGACTACTAATGAAGTTCTGTTATAGAAAACATTCAACAAATGGAAAAAGAAAGAGAAGCAAAGTTGAGAGAGAAGTAAACAGAGCCAGTTCATATGAATCTCACCAGTCTCCAGAAAGATTGCTCAGACCTTCGAGCTGTATTATATTATTTATATCTGTGCAGTGTATTATGAAGTGCCATACCAATTTCAATAGCTTTCTTGGCCTTGATTAAACTGGCTAGATTTGCCATGAACTGCGACTGCTCACAGGCCACCATGATCATGCTCCACTCATGCTCCATGGTTTTCTAGAGATAATAATTAAGCACAATTACTGAAATTAAGTTTGTTAAACACAGTCACTGTACAACACCCATTTGGGGAATTACAAAAGCAAACAAATTATTCTTAGGCATTTATTAGAAGTGATAATAGTCTTGATACCTTCACATTTCCTTTGGATTTTATTGCTATTATCCGTATGAAAGCCACAGACGTCGTTATGAAGAGAAATATGAACCTGGCGTAGTTTTTGGAGGGCTGGATGTTCCCTGAGCGAGTGATTGATTGAGGAGGTACTGCATCACTGGATCATCTTTCCTTCCCACGTGACTTTTACCCGACGACATTCTCAACAGTTTAGATTTGCGTTTGCCTTTACAAAGAAGAAATCAGAGAAAAAACTTCATTCGGGATACTCTGCATGGTATGCACGCTAGTGGAACTTTATTAAGACAACTCCTTATTTTAATCTTCTGCCTGCAGGTGGGATTTGGTGCAGTTATTATTATTATTATTATTAATTGACTTTTAATAAATGTTTTTGTTATTGATTTACAATTTCAACAAAACTAAGCAGTTGAATTTTACTAAAACTTTTCAATTTCACATGCATTTTTTTTTACTAACCATTATAATATCTTATTTAATTAAACTATAATATATGCAATGTTAACATTAATTGTGATTTTTGTATTCTAAGCAGTGTTCACTGGACACGCTGGAGCGGGGTTTTTGGCAATACCTCAGCAATTTGTTTTTACCTAGCATTAATTATAACATTTATGATTGCAGTTCAACATAAAAATGTGAGGTTTGCATCTTATTTTCACCACAACACATCAGTTACTTTCTTTTAGTTCCCCCCTATGCTTTGCTTTGATTACTTGGCAAATTAATATCATAAAAATTTGCATAAGAGTTTTTGGGACTTTCCACAGTATTTTTGTTATTTTTATTTTTTGGAAGGAATCTATAAAAAGTACCAATGCACTTATATTTGATTTTTGTTATGCTTCTTGATATATGAATGCTATGTAGGTGGAAACTCTTAAAAATAGTTAATGTGTTAATGAACAGTTTCCCACCAAGCTTACTTTTAATACAAAAGACAATAGTCAGTGTATTCGACTATGATCTGCAGTTATTAGTCATTATGACTAAAATAAGTTGTTGTTTTATACTAAAATGTGTGTGTGTGTGGTGTGGTGTGTGTGTGGGGTGGTGTGTGTGGGTGTTGCGGACAAATCCCTTTTAGACAAGACTCATTAAAGATTCAACTAGTCTGTGTCTTAGAAATTAATTGTTCTAGTTTGTTGATAAGCTTAAACTCACGCGAGAATTACGACACGCGACATACAACAAACAACAAAAAATTAATAGAAAGCAGGTGATTCCAGGAAGTGCACAAACAATCTGCTGTTAAGTGTTTTGCAACTTAAATTAGAAAGGATCATTTGTTTTAAATTATTTATAATAAAATAATGATTATGTCATTAAGAATAATTTATTTGATGATTTAAATTGACTACTATATTTATGTATATTATATAAAGTAATTATTATTATTATCTTAGGAATTTATAAAATTTTAAAAAATTTACAATTATTAACTATCTATTAATTATAATATAAATATTACAAATTATTTAACCTTTATCTTATAAAATTAAATTAAATTGTTAAAAAAAAAGAGATGTTTTTGCCATATCGCCCTCCCCTAATTTCAGGGTAGCAATTTATTTGCTGTCAGCTTTAGGAATATTTAGCCAGAAGTTTATATTATAACTGATATTAATAGAGTAGTTCATAAAGAAAGATTGCAGGATTTAACATGATTTTTCAGTATCCACAGTGTTTGGAGAGGCTGTAGTTGATGATGTTCCCCAGCAGGTGGCGCTCTTATACTGTAATGCATGAGTCTGAAACACATTCTGCAGGTCATGATGACTTGCAGGAGTTTGATTTTCAGAAATACATCACCAGAGGCAGAAATATAGCACACCATCCATAATCCAGTTTTATTTTCATTATAAATTAATGTGCACTCAAACTTGATTTTGTAGAACATTTCATTTCCAAAGTGTGCTTTTTGAAACTTTAGATTCAAGAGATGTAAAGATGTTTCAGGCAAATATATCTGGAGAAAAGCAGCCTGAAATGTTTTTAAGTGTTGAGTTTGCTGACTGTAAATCTGCCTGTTGACTTTAGATACATTTCTGTTTAAAAGATAGTGATATTTCATAGTAATATTTTAAAACTGCTTTGGTGATTTTGGCCTTCGAATTTTACTGTATATGATGAACTGTGATTTTTACTTTTTTTTTCTTGCATCGTTTTTGCATTTTGATATATATATATATCTATATATATTAATTTGAAAGACAATTAATACTTAGAATGCAGGAAGGATGTATTAAATTGATCAAAAGTGGCATTTATAATATTACAAAAGATTTATATTTCAAATAAATGCTGTTCTTTTTTTTTTTTTACATTCTTTTTATCGAAAAATCCTGAGAAATAAAATGTAAAATTTCGCAATCGACACGAGTAATGATGTGAAAATTCAGCTTTGATCACAGAAATAAATTACATTTTACAATATATTCAAATAAATAACGGCTATTTTAAGTAGTAATAATATTTCACAATATTAGGCTACTTTTTTATTTTCAATCAAATAAATGCAGCCTGGGTGAACATAAGATACTTCTTTCAAAAACATAAAAAAAAAACCTTACTGACCCCAAAACTTGTAAAATATAACATTGTAGCCAGAAAAAAAACTTTATTTTTTTTTATGAATTTTATTCACTTCCATGATTTTTCAAGTCACATTTCTGTGAATCACATAAATTAACAACCCAAAGCAGTCCTAAAAAAGCTCAAAAAGTGAACAAAAATATCCATTTGACAGCCACACCTCTCAAATTATTAAGTTATCAGTTATTCTAAATTGTATGTTTCATTGTATTATGGTATTTTGAATAAGCCAAGTCATTTTATTGTAATAACATTTTATAATATTACTATATTTACTGTTATTTTGATCAAATGCAGCTTTTATTAGCAGAAGAGACTTCCATAGTGGATTTTTTTCATATGTAAATCACGGCCTGTCCTGTTGTTTACTGTTTAAATGATGATCCTGCCAATCAATCCTCAAGACAGCTGCTAAGTAACCCGTCAGGAATCGAGTAATACAGCAGAGAGAAAGCATGATGGGAAGATCTGGACAGCGTGTCATCTTAAAGGGGTGGTTCAGTGGTTCTTTTCTAGGATTGGTTGTGTTTATGGGGTGCAGTCTAAAATGTGTTAATGCTTCGTTTTTTAAAAAACGCATTGTTTTTCACATAATTTACCTTTATTCCACACCGCTCTGTCCCTTCTCTGAGAAACACGCTGATCATTTCCTTCTTTTATGAAGCCACTCCCTCAGAAATAGGCGAATGAGAGAGAGAGAGAGAGAGAGAGATGCAGAGCAGGGGGACGCGAGGAACAGGATTAAGAACCGCTGCTTTATAACATTGATTTGAAACTTGTGAATCCATTAGAAACGTTAGAAGACAGAATCGTGATTCATATATGAATAGATTTTTACGTGCACCCCTAGTTTTCTCTTCCTCTTCTCTAAAGCAGCGCAGCATGGCCCCGCCCCCTTTGCTGCATGTTCCCGGGGGCGGGGTTTATCTGGGTTTGTGATGTCATGAACCCGGGAAGTAACTCGTTGTAGTCTCTACCAGCCGTTTTCGTAGGCATTAAACTGCGTGAATTTTAAAAGACGATATCTCCGTTTGCATTGAACTTTCAGCTTCGTAACTTTGCAGATATTGTTTATGCTCAAACAGCAACATTACACACTAACTAGCGTTAAAAAAGTGAAATCGCAATGAACCACCCCTTTAAAGTGCGTGACAGTCGAACGCTTGAAGGTTTTTATGGACTTTTCCTCTGGATCGACTTCAGAGCCGCGTGTCAGAGTGACTTATGGGCTGAGACCGGGTCCAGAGCCCGAGAGCCCAGCTGGCATCCATCAGCCCAATGAAAGCGGTAATTGGGCAGCATTTGAAGGCTGGTATTTGTAATTAAGTCGCTGGAGCCGTGATTTCTGCCCGTATAAAGGAGGCATTGAGCTGTTTCTGCTGAGTTGTGCTTGCGTGCAACTCAACACCGTCATCAAAGCGTTCCTCTGATCTCAGATCAGGTCTACTGTTAGTGTTTCCACTCCCGTTGAGATAATCCTGCTGCTGGTTCCCAGACATCAGGGGCCTGTACCATGAAGCCAGATTAGCTGGCGAGCCAGGTAAGTTTCAGTTTAGTTTGCACCAATCCTGAGTTTTAGGTACCATGAAAGTGGCTTGGCTTTTAGCGGCATTCATTGCCTTAGTAACTTACACTCCACAGCTAACCATTAGCAGGGCAGTTATGTTCTGGTTTAGAGATCTCAAACCCAAATTTGACCAATCAGCTTCAAGCAAAGTGACACATCTCTGATGCAATAAAGCCACGCCCCCAGTTTCTCTTACTCCAAATTAAAGGACGCTACATAGTAAAACATTTTTAAAGATAAAACTGATGATTATTTTTTATAATTGTTTTATATGATTTATATAATTATTATACACTTAATCCATTACACAAGCTAGCTTAATTTATTTTAAATTAATATAAACATATAGATAATATGCAATATAAATACGTTTTTGATAAACATGACTACATATGAGCTTAGATTTTTAAGTGTTTTTATATCTATAAATATTATTAACTCTATAAACTAACTTTACAACTTTTACTTGCACGTATAAGGCAAGATGTTTTCCTCTTTCATGGATAGATCGTTTCATCTTGTAAATGTGTTCTTGTAAATTCTTCATATTGTTCAATCTTTTAATCTTTGGTAGTGAATCACAGTTTCAAGGCATGTGATTGGCTGTTCATTACTGATGTCACTCTTTCAAGTGCACGTGCCCAATTAACTCAGGATCAAGCCTGAGTTGACGGAAAAAGTTGATGATCAGCTTCATGGTACCAACAAAGCCGGATTGGAGTGGTTTGGGTTTGTCAACTCAAAACTAGTCCTGTAACCCTGAGTTTGTTCAGCCACCATCATGGTACAGGCCCCAGGTTTGATGTTAGACTGATATCGCAGTCTGTCAAACTTAAATAACTGATCAGATCATAATGGAACATTGCATTTGTTTAATTAGTTTCATTATTTTTCTCTCTGAAGTGGTGCATGAACACTGTTTTCACGAGGGGCCCGAAGTGAAAAATAATTGATTGCGTGGCGCTCCAAATAAAATTGGGTTTAAAAGCAATACATTTAATTTGTGTAAAATAATCTGAAGATATTTTTGTAAGTGAAAAGTATTATTTACTGCAAAAATGTTATAATTAAAAAGACATGTAATTTTATAGTAAAATATTTTCGTTTTTATAAATAAAAAATATTAATCACCTTTATAATTTGTGTTGATTTGGCATTCAAAGAAGTCCCATTAGTATATCGTTTATTAGTATTTTTAATATGCTTTGGAGTGTTTGTCAGCTTTAAGTTTATTGCAATTTTATTTTAGTATTATTTACTATTATAGTATTTATTCATATTTTTAATTAGCTTTCATTTTAATTTTAGCTTAAGCTTAAGTCATTTTTATATGTGCTTTTTGTATTTTTATTATGAAATGTTTCAATTTTTTATTTCAGTTTTAGTAATTTAAGTACTTAAACTTATTTCAGTTAATTGCCAAAGCAAAACATGTCTAATAATTTCCATTTAGGTTTTTCAGTAATTATTTGTATTTTTATTTTTTCCATCTATTATTATTTTTTTTTATTTCAGCTTTATTTCAGTTAGCACAAAATATTTGTAGTTTTCGTTTTTCGATGTATTTATTAAAGTAAACATATCTGTTTTTATTTTATTTTGTCATTTCAGTTTGAGTATTTTTAGTAATTTAATCTTATTTTATTTCAGCTAGTTGCCAAGGAAGTAAATCTAAGATTCAGTTTTTGAATTTAGTGTAATCTAATATTTAGATATTCCACTTTATTTCAATTAATACGAGATATTTTAATACACTGAAAAAAGCAAACAAATTTCACTCAGAAATTGCTAGTTAATTTCACAAATAATTACAAAGAAATGGCAAGTAACACTTTGAAGTGATTGTGAAATTTTTAAGTAGGTAAACTGAAACAGTATTTTCTTGTAAAACATACTTAGATGTTTTATTTACAACTTAGATGTTTTTTATATATCTATACAGTGTTTTAGTTAATAATAACACTTGTTTATTGCGGACTTTAGTGGTTTGGCCTCTTTTGATGAAAGTCTTTGCATCGTGAAACCTGTTTTTATTCTGGTGAATGATGAGCACTTTTGTTGATGTAGTAGTTTTTAACATTGTATAATTGAATTACGAATACAGCTATGAACCATAAAATACACATCCAGTCAAAAATCATCCAGTAATGTCTTTTTAAGAACTCCTGCGTGTGAGGTTTCAGTTTGAGCGTTAATCGTTTTTCCTCTGTACCCGTGACGTCTTCAGATGATGGTGTTCAGATCTCCAGCACATGCTGTGCTCATAAATGAGTGATACTGAAACAATATTGGTGCTTTGACATGCATGCAGGCTATTCAGAGCAGAGGTCAGATATGCCAGCGCTCTGCTATATTTGTTTTTATGATGCCATATTTCGTGTTGCAGAAGATTCATGCGGCTGTCATTGACGTCTTATTGCAGCAGAGCCTCGTCTGCTGTAGTTCTCACATGTTTGCAGTGGTTCTGATGTCTCTGTGTTCATCGTAAAGTGAGAGGATGAGGACAGAACCATCCAGAACACAGAATTGTACAAAAAACATTCAGAACATCTTAGTAACTGCATTTCTGGTTAATCCTGATGGAACTTGAATGTTCTGTGACAGATTAAGTGTGAAGAAGTAACAATGAATACAACAATTGTCTTTGATGGTTTCTAGCATAAGATAATAAATTACCAAACACATTTTCTATGTGCCCTAGAGAGAAAAATACTACTAATTGTTTGCATGGTGCACCTATTTTTATTGCACATAAAAGTGGATTTGCATACAATACATTTAAAATATTGTAAAGATATTTTTATAGGTAAAAAGTAGGCTTTACCTTTATAATTTACTGTAAAATATTTTATATTTAACAATGCATGTACTTTCGCAGTAAATAATTGTTTTTATAAATAAGAAATATTAATCACCTCTATAATTTATGTTGATGCAGCAAAGAAGTCCCATAGCATAAGTTACCATTTCAGAATTTAAAAAATACTTTTATCCATTGATCAAAAGATTTTAAATGAATGTTGTTTTATTAAACGTTCTATTCTTCAAAAGAATCCTGAAAAAAAAAATTCTGAAAAACAGATCATCTTTGTCTCATTTTCCAGTAAAATTATCTAAACATCCTTAATACAAAAAGATCAATTAAAGATATTAAGACTTGTGTTAAGAGAAAGCTTAATTTCTAACCATAAGTTAACAAATTAAAATTGAGTGAGGTTGTGAAAAATGTATTTAAAGAAAAATAAGAGTCTTAATATCTTGCACTATTTTGCTTCTCAAGTAAATAAATCTTGTTCAGTGTATGTTTAGGTATTTGACTAGAATACAAGAGAGAAGCATGATGATTTTTGTGCAAAGTTAGTTTGAGTAGATTTCTATTTCAAATAAATTCTTCTTATTAACTTTCTATTCATCTGTGAATCCTGAAAAATAAAATGCATCAGTTTCCACAAAAATATCGGGCAGCATTTCAACATTGATGATAATCAGAAATGTTTCTTGAGCAGCAGATCAGCATATTATACTGATTTCTGAAGATCATGTGACACTGAAGACTGGAGCAATGATGCTGAAAATACAGCTGTGCATCACAGGAATAAATTACAGTTTAACAGATATTCACATAGAAAACAGCTATTTGAATCATAATAATATTTCACTATTTTTACTCTATTTTTGATCAAATAAATGCAGCCTCGGTGAGCATAAGATGCTTAAATGTAGCAAGGAGTGATGTTGATTTGAAATGAATCTGCGATGGAGTGATGAAAGGGTTCCGTTTAGCCTGAGAGGAAAGTCTTGAAGTGTTCTGCTAAGACACACATGCAAGCGTTTGAGAACGACAGCGCATCAATCTTGAGCTGGAGAACGGACATCTGTGTGAAATATTGCTGTGCTGTCTTTGGAGGGACTGTCGAAAACAGCCCTGAGAAACGCTTTGAGACGCGATGCCAGAGCTGATTTAAACACCTCAGCGGGGAGAACTTGGACTGCAGTTTCGACCCGAAGCACGAACATCCCGGTCGCTGGCGTTTAAATACTCTCTAAATTACGGTGTGTGTGTCTGTGGCGGAGGCCTGCATGTGTTTGTGGAGCGCTTGTTGAGACTTCATTTATCTTACTCACTGCACATGTGTTCGCCTGTAAGCGTTTCCATGTGTGCACGTGTTCAAGTGTGTGTGTGTTTGTGTATTTGTATCCAGTCTGTGGCTAATTTTCAGTCTCTGCAGACTGGAAGAAAGCGGCCCGTCATTAATCACCTGTGCTTAATGCTTCAGAGGCTTTAACACAGCTGTGTAGCTTCGCACATTTGATCACTTCACGCGCAAGTCTTTCCAGACTGTTCTGATGAGTCAAACATCACTATTTCTACTGTATTAAACAGACATCAATTACACTTCACATTAGAAGCTTCGAATCTGGGATTTTTAATTTAAACCTGACAAACTTGCTCAGAACTCTTTAGCAACCGGATAGCAACGCGGTGTATTTTGTGGGACACAGAAGCGCAGCTGTAATGATTCTGTAAGCAGGCCTTCAGAGTGAGTGATCGTCTGTGTATCATCTGCGTTATTTGTGTTGACGACAAGATTATTAATGGAAGCCAGGATTTCACTCTTCTAATATGTGTGAGAGTGTTTTGTTTTGTCTGTTTGAGTATGTTTTGGTGATTTACACCAAACACAGATCAGCCTAATCCGTATCTTTGTCTAGTTTTCCAGTAAACGTCTTTAAAACAAGATTGAATTAAAGGAGTAGTTCAGGCAAAAATGAAAAGGTATACTCGCCTTCAGACCATCCAAGATAGGATGAGTTTGTTTGTTTCATCAGATTTGTCCATAATTTGTAGCATTGCATTCAGGGTCTCCAGCAATGGATGCTTGACAGTGAATGGGTGCCGTCAGAATGAGAGTAACAAACAGCGGATTAAAAATATTCACAATAATCCACACCACTCCAGTCCATCAGCTAACATCTGGAGAAGACAAAACTGGATGTTTGTAAGAACCAAATATGATGTTTTTACATCAAACCCTCACTTCCAGATACAAAAAATGAGTCCATATTCCATAATAATGTGAAAAAAGTGTTCTGGTCTGAACAGGAGAGAAATCTGCACAGATCAAGCAGCGTTTAAACAGCCCTAAACACATATGTGGCTGGATTCTGATGTGAGAGACAACAGGAGCTGGACTTTTTCTCTGGAGGAAGAGTTATTATGGATTATGGACTCATATTTTAGCCAGAAGCGACTGCTTAAGGAAAGAGTTATAAGAAACAAATCCATCATTAAGGTGTTTTAACTTTTAAATTTAAAGCTTGTCACTTCTCCAGATGTGAACTGATGGACTGGAGTGGTGTGGATTATTGTGATGTTTTTATCAGCTGTTTGGACTCTCATTCTGACGGCACCCATTCACTGCAGAAGAACAGGTCATTGCTGAGGACACTGAGCATGCTAGAATCTGATGGAGAAACAAACTCATCCACATTTCGGGTGGCCTGCAGGTGAGGACATGTTTGGCTAATTTTTATTTTTGGTTGAACTGTTTATATTTTCCTTGATTACATAAATCAAGTTTTTTTTTTTTTTTATGTAGTGAGGTTTAAAAGAAGATAATATCTTCTGAGTCTTGTATAATCACAGTTAAATGTGTCTTTTATGGGTTTTTAGATGTTTTCCTGGAAAACAAGACAAAACTGTAATGATTTGGAGGTTTGGGCAGAATACAGGAGGGAAAATGCACTGAATGATTGATTGTTCAGACGGGCTGAAGCACAAGAGTGATTGTTGTTGTAATATACGAGCGTGTGGTCAGTCGGAGGTCACGTCTTCATGTAGGATCAGCGAGAGACTAAAAGCGAGCGAGTCGTGTGTTGGACTGCCAGCTCAACTCCAGGGAAGCGGTGGGTTTGGTTTGTAACTAAAACATGCATACGGTCCAGCGCTGCGTCTCTCAGAGCCTGTCATGATGAATATTTAAAGGAACTGTTTCAAGTTTGCACACCGCAGTACACATGGTAATGCAGAAGTTTGAGCCAAAAAATTGCAAAAATGCACAAAAACAAAAAATGTGGTCTGGCCAAAAAATGCCCATATCTGCAATTCATTTGCTCCATTTAGCCTTTTGTGCTTTTTTTTTTTTGCAAAGAAAGGACAAGGAAATGTCTTCTGTCTTATTCTAGACAAAGCAGTCTAATTTGGTTCAATAGCAGAGACAAAACCATAACTTCAGCTTCTCTTTTATGCTGATGTTACAGGTCCTAAAATAAACCTCTTTAACTGAATTTATGTTTCCAGAATATCTTTGCATTTTAATTTTACACTGAATGTGTTTCTAAGATTTTAAAATAGTAAAATCCCCGCTGGGAATTATTAACAAATGATTAAATATTAATTCATTTATGAAACGTATAACACTAACCTACACTATCAGTCAGGTTTGGACACTTGATTTATTTAATGCTTTTGCTGTAGGTTTTGACTTAAAAATGCTGTAAATTAAATTCAATTTAATTATTTCTGCAGATAAATGCCTTGCCTGAATATGAATGTCTATATTGTGTCTACATATATATATATATATACATTCATATTACATAAACTACATAATAGTAGTATATTATGCTACCTACTTCCTTATGTTATTTTTTTATAATTCTGATGACTTTTATATTTGCATCAGTTTGTTTGCTATATTATTGCCATCAAACACTAACCTGTGGTTGTCCATGAATTATTGATTATAAAGACTTTCTAATATGAACCACTAAATAAATTGGACATTTCTTCTGATATTCACAGACAAATTGAAGTTAGAGGAACAGTTTGATGCTCTTCTGGAGAAATAAATTGATGGGTGTTTTATTTTCATCTGGAAAACTAAGATTTTTTTATAATGTCGAAAACAAACCAAACAAAACCATTCATTTATAAACTGTAAAATAGATTCATATGCTGTTTTATATACTTAATTGAATGTGCATGAATTACTGATGAGTTCAGTGTTTATATAAATATTTATTTGCGACTAATGTTATAAATTATTACCAATAGGTTTGCTTCATTGCATTTTGGAGAAGCTCTGATGATAAATCCCTTCTTGGCATTTTTAATTCATTTATTTCTTTTTTAACAAGGCCATAAAAACACATGATATACCTTTTTTCCTTTTTATATAAAATGTCTACCTATTATATTTATTTTAGATCTTAGAACTATTATTCTTTAGGACCTGATTTATTTAACGCGTGTAAAAAGTAATGCAAAAAAAGCCAGGCTCATAAACTCCAAATGCTGTGGGCAATAAAATGCAAGTATTTTAAGAGGAAAAACTTGCACACATGAATCAAATACATTTTTGAAATAGCTGAAATGTAGAATAACTGTTCAAAAATGCAAAATTATGCTTGTGACAGATATAATATGTTATTATTATTATTATTGAAGGTTATATTTATTGCAAGCTTAACATAATGTGATGCAGATTACAAATGGAGCCAAACGCCACATATAAAATCTTGTTTTTAGTGTTTAAATCAACCAATGCATTCCAAACTCAAATAGATAACGAACTAGTGCACCAAAACAATCAGACTGAATCGAGTTATTCTTTAATTGCTGTCGTTTTTCCCTGAGTTGCACAGTAAAAACATTTCTCCCCCACAAACTTTAAAATATAGTTCAAGTAAATTTAGAAATAAACATGCAAATTTTGGCTATTAGACATTGCACAGTGTGGCTTGTTTCTTATCAGAGAATTACGTTTAACAGTTTAAATAAAGCCATGTGAGTCTTATTTAATTTGCTTTGAAGCTAATTTTAATAAATAATGGTCCACTAGTTAGTTCTGAGGTGAACAAAAACATAAAAAAATGAAAATTTCAGTTTCTCACTGATATCCGAGCCCAGACGCAGTGGTCAGTCTCTGTCCATAAAGAGCGTATGGAGAGTAAAACGGGCCGGTTGCGGTGGGAACCGGAACCGGCACGCTGCCCGTCGGTAACGGGCTTTTGGAGTACGGATGATACCGTGAGCCGAACCCGAGATGAGGGGTCCTGAGTGCCAGCGGGGCTCCTGGCACATGACAAGCCATGGTTAAAGAGTTGGGATATCCCATAACCAGTTTCTCAGCGAAGGCAGTGTGAGTCCGCAAATGGCTCAGAAGCTCCTCCGAAGACGAGAAGCGCTTGTCGCACGGACCGTTCGCGGAAACCCAGTTGCAAACGTGCATCTGGGAATCGTTGGGAAGCACGAAGCCATACGGGTATAACGGGTGTCCCGGGAACGAGGGTGTAGAGGGGGATAACGGGTGCAGGGAGTGGCTGGGGTACATAAGTGTGTATCCGGATTTTAAGGCCGCGGCGGCGCTGTCGTGCGAGCCGCTGGATGATAGATGGCTGGCGCAGTGGTAGCTCAAGCAGAACGGATCTCTGCACAGACCACTGGACATGATGGATGGAGGAGAGGCTCCAGCGAGGGGACTGGACCCCGCCTTGCTGCTGAGAGCACCGGACAGCTGAGCATTAATCAGCTGACCGCCGCCGGGCTTGCTCGGATCCAGAGTCACGCCGTGGGATAGGAAGGGTTGATGGTAAGCGGGGTACGCTCCAGGGTAAGGTGTGAATACGGTGTGACCCGGTCTGTAAGGGGAAACCGGCGCGACGAGTCCGGATCCGAGAGCGGATGACACTGAAGACGCCGGGATGCTGTCGGACACGGGTGGTTTGGAAACATCCTGTTTGCTCGTGTCGCTCTCGGTTCTCATTCCGGATGCATCCGGCGTTTTAGCCGCGTCGCGTTCCTTCTTCCCTGTTTTATCCCCCGATCCGGGTTGAGGAGAGACGGAGCTGCAGGAGCTCGGGCTCCGAGGCGTGACCGGCCGGCAGGAGGCGCGGAACCCCGATTTATCCGAGCCCTTGTCTTTTCTCTCTGACGATTTGCCGTAGGGCTTGAAACTAGATTTGTTCTCGGCCCCGATGTCGCTGATCTTCAGCGGGCTGGATTTGCAGTCTTTGTCCGAGGCGACCGCCGAGAGTTTGGCGGAGGACGGCGGATCCGACTTCCCGATTTGGGAGCATGTTTGTGCGAGGAGGGCGAGGGGACTCTTCTTGGCATCCAACTGTGAAAATAGAGAGTTTTAAGTATATACATATTCAAATTAAGAAGGATAATTGATATAAAAATTAATATAAAATACAATTATATAAAATCTATTATTCTTATAATTACAATATGAAAGTAGCGCACGGGGGTATTGTAGCGATAGCCAGCAATACTTGCTATGGGTCAAATTATAAATGTTTCTTTCATGACAAAAATCATTAGGATATTAAGTAAGGATTATGTTCCATGAAGATATTTTGTAAATCTCCTACCGTAAATATATCAAAACTTAATGTTTGATTAGTAATATGCATAGCTAAGAACTTCATTTGGACAACTTTAAAGACGATTTTCTCAATATTTAGATTTTTCTTTTTGCGCCCTCAGATTCCAGATTTTCCAAATATTGTCCGATCCTAACAAACCATACATCAATAGAACGCTTATTTATTCAGCTTTCAGATGATGTATACATCTCAATTTCAAAAAAATGACCCTTATGACTGGTTTTGTGGTCCAGGGTCACATATAGTATATAAATATTCAAAAATATTCAAAATCATGCAACTGATGCTTTCTACATTACATGTGCATTTAATGCACAAGCATTTCAGAAAAGGCATATTTAGTGTTTATTTATGTTTTGCCACTGAGTGTGACTCAAGAGTCTTAAATCTAAAACACTGCAGAGACATTAAATCAAATGTCAGGAGGGGTTTTATTATATCCCTCTGTACAGGCAATAAAATGGTGTTTCCATATGGCAACCTCCATTGTTTTCCTTCGCTTTATAACTAAAATGATTGCACTGCTGGAAACAGGTCAGTCTTTAAGGAAACCATTAACATGATATTATTATTATTATCATCATAATATTAAGCTACATCACATTTAGTGTTTTTTTTTTTTCATCCAAGACTCAAGCACATTTCCTTACATTTTTCATTAAACTTAAGATTTGTTCTGCATCTTTGATGCATTAAATGTATGGTTTTGTTCACAGAGCACCTATACTTTGTCTTTCAGAATTATATAAAAATTTATTAAATTATAAGATTAATCAAGAAAATATGAATACATATGGCAAGGCAACTCTGTTCCACAATGTAACTGCATGATGCAATTCCTCATTAGAAATGATATAAATTATAAACTTTATAGTAATTGTTCATGCATAAACACTAATATTTGTTGTGTTTTTATTCTACAGAGAGCAAAAAGAGCTCTATCGCGCTCAAAAGCGATTATCGTCTCTATTGAATTATAATTAGCCTAATATCATTTGTCACTCATTTTGAGGATGCAAGAGTTCGACATTTATAAATAGGCCTATATAAATATATAAATAAGCATGAAATTAATTAGACGATAAAAGAATAGGCTACTTTTTACGATTTTGTTTCTGATTTTGTATATCGTTTTAACATATTGCGTAAAAGGGCTTGACTAGCCTACTGCATTTGTAATTGGATCGTCATTTTACGCCAAAACTACATGCATCAATAAAAATAATTAATAAAAGCATAATGCAAATAATATATCGTTTTAACATATTGCGTAAAAGGGTTAAACGTAACCTCTAGTACATATTAGTGTATTTTCCATATGGCACGGCTGCGTATTCACTGTATTGCGCGTTGAAAATAAAGATCGGCGTAAAGAAAAATGAACACGGTGTTGTTTCGCGTTAACGTCCTCGGAAGTGTCCGGTTTAACGTTACCTCTATGGGGCTGATGGGAGCGGACGGTAACGGCTGCAGGTAGTCCGGGTGCAGGATGTGTCCGGTCCGAGCGCTCAGCATTTTCAACGCTTTAACGGGCAAACGGTCCGCGTTAGGCGGCGAGTGCAGGAACGGTCCCCGGTGTCGCTTCTTGAGATCAACCACACTAAACACAGCAGACTCCGGAGGCAGTGTGATCATGTCCCACTTCTCTCCGTGTGATCTGGGAACGCATCAGTAGACGGACCAAAGGTATCCCAAGATGCCAAACAAATAATATGAGGAAAAACTGAATAATCCTTAAAGGTTGTTGCTGGGAAAAGCGTAGGAGGAGAGTTCAGAGCGCATCTTCTCTTCCGCGTCGCGCACTCACATTGAGCTCAACTCAGCGCACCAGAGATTAAAGCCTCCGCCGCCGGCCAATCACAGCGCGGCGTGGGGTGATTGACAGCTCCGGGGGAGGTGGCTTTTGTTTTGGCCATATTGAGGAGGTAAAAACAAACTCGCGACATTATATAAATCACAGATTGTTATGAACAGTGTTGGGGAAAGTTACTTCTTAAAGTAATGCATTACAATATTGCGTTACTCCATAAAAAGTAACTAAGTACGTTACTTTTTATGGAAAGTAATGTTTTACGTTACTTTTGCGTTACTTTTAAAATCTGGGCAGGGCTTGCTTGTTTGTTTTTAAAATAAAAAAGTTATATTTTTGGCAAATATAAAAGCCTTTTCACACCAAAAGTGAAAGGAATAAGCCTCAGGCTGAAGGGAAAGTACAGTAGAATGCAGAAGAAGAATTTCAACACACTTCAGCAATAAAAAAGACACACAAATGTTTGTCTAGAGTAATTTTTGCTTATTAGTACGGTTGAACTGAATCATCGAAGCTCAGAAGCAAATAGAACAGAATTAAATACTAAAGCCTATTGGTGTGTGTAACATTAATTTTGCAGGTTTGGCCGGTCATATTTGAGGTTGCATTATTTCTTCATTTTGAGAATACTGAATCTGTGTTTTTTGTGAGTGAGATGAATTAATGCATATTCATATTTATTTTAGAACTACAGTAACATCTTCTGATTTCTCTCAGCATGGGGACAGGAGAGCCGTCAGTCAATAAACTGGAAAAAAAGTAACTTGCGTTACTTATTTGAAAAATATTCTCTTGTAAATTAAAAAGTAATGCGCTAGTTACTTGAAAAATGTAATCTGATTACGTAACTCATGTTATTTGTAATGCGTTACCCCCAACACTGGTTATGAAATAATTTATCTTTAATATGAACAACACACAAAAAAAATAAAAATTGACCGGCACCGGGTTTATTGTTGTTAATATATCTACACTGACATTTTTTTTTTCACATTTTGAGTAAATGTTACTGCTACTGCTCTGTACAGTCTACCTGCTATTGAATTGAAAAGAATTAAATAAATATTACATAATTATAAATAATTTAATGTGGCTATAGAATTACGTTACGTAAGTAAAGTAAGTTTAACAACAACAAAAAAAAAGTAATCTTAGCTTGGCCCATAGAGGGAGGGTGAACCAACTCCAGGGTAATGCTAAAATTAGCCTAATGTTCAGACTAATAACTACGTACATCACAAACCCATCTTTTTAGGCAAGAGCCAGACATGGTTGTCATGTAGGCTAAACATTTTTTTTAATGGGACTGAATTTGTATTTAACATGATTACAATTTAATAAAAACGTTAGAAATTGATAATTATATAACGTTTCCTTTCCATTGTTGTTTAAACAGCGACTAAATTATATAGCCTATAGAAAGTGACATTATCACTAACACTGATCTATGGCGAGTTTAAGCACTCTCAAAAAAAACAAAACTATCGTTATAATCGCTGAAGCTGTTTACACTGTGAAATGAATCTCTTACTTACATTGTACGTACATCTGCGCTTTGTTGTTTATGATGAGAGAATTCGCGAGAGTCCAGAATTCAGTCGGCGAACGCGCGCGCTCTCAACAAAACTGATGAGTTTGAACGATGACTCACCTGAACGCCTCTGATTGGCCATTGCATTCCTAAGCTCAACAGATACGTGTGTGATTGGTTAAAATGCGCAATGTTGTAAAAACGCCTAAAAATGAAATACGGTGCAACATGAGCAGATCTTAGTTTAATGCCGCAATCGACACTGTCTATTCATATCCACTTTGTTAGCAACAGACGTAATAGATTTAATTTGTTTGTGCAGGGGCATTTTTGTCCAATTTAGTGGCATTTTTGCCCCAAGTTCCCGTGGCCAAGCCTTACACACGCTCCGCCTATGGCTTGGCCAGTAAAAGTTTGAGTAATATTTACTTTATCAAAGCTTACTTGGCAATACTTTGATTTAACATTGCACCTAATTAAACCATGCTTTTTAAAATGTATGTTACTCAGAAGCATCTCAGTAAATTAAACAAAACAGTAAATATTACAGTAGATATCACGTAGACACCATATCTACATATTTAGTAATGCGGCACTCATCCGAACACATAGACTTTAATAGTTGGTACTCAAATACACAATGACCGTAACATTCTGTGGTTCATTTTTGAGTATGAATTTTGAGTAGAAAATGAACGCCAGGAAATCCTGAGTTACTAAACCTAACAACAAAAGCAGTGATAAAACAGTGTAAATACAGCTGGAAAACAGGATCAGATCAACCTTATTAATTATTCATGCCCCAGTGCATGATGGGAACACCAGGATCAAGTTGAGTAGGTTTAACTTATTTTCATAACGTTTATAGTTATGCTTTAACTTCTACACGCTTGAATTGAGTACCAATATAGAATTGACCTTGTTTTTTTTCATTATTGCCTGAACTAACTTTTTCATAGAAACTACATTTGTTTTTCTGTAGTATTTACTACACCACAGAATCATTTTTATCAGTGTAGCTGATTCGTGATGGCTCAGAAGACTTCACAGGCAGTAAACTGTCATAAACTACAAGCTTGAGTACTGCTGCACCAATTTAACCGGCCTCTAGTAAAAATCACAGCACTCTGATGACACGTCCAACAAGTATTTCCAAAAGCCATTAAACCCAGGCGTATAAAATAAATTAAATTGGAGAAGAAACCATAAATGTCACGTCTGGTGATGCAAAAATATGATATTGCAGAGTGTTTCAACTCCAGCAGTTAAACCTATGCGTCTCTGAATATTAATTGTTTGCTAATGCAGTGTTGATTGTTCTGATTCATCGGGGGCCGCGGCTGATGGATGAGCGGGGGTTGCTGTTTTCGGCAGCGGCTGTCAGCTCTGGGTTTTGCCCATGAGTTATTAGGGCCAGAAACTCCCCCTTTATTGTGCGGGTGATGGATGACGCCCAGCGCACTGGCGTTATTCCATAATGGGAACACGTTTCAGATGGGCCATATTTCACCACATTTAAGTAGAAAGTTTTGAACGCCTCCTCGATATTTCACATCCCTCTGGCATATTTATGGAAAGCTCCACGCATGCAGATATAATTACACGCTGCAGCCTGTAGGACTAAACAGACAGAGTAGGGCAGAGACAGTTTTATTACAGCAAAAGATGTTCATCTGTGTAACTGTTTTTTATAAAGTTAACTCTGATTTTCAGTAAATCATGTGTTTAATGTGCATGCATTTTGCTTAGTTTATCTTTTTTATTTGCTTTTTTTCAATAAGTCTTCAAACTTGTTTGACCTGCTGGGGATAGGAAATATTACTAATATTATTTAATATTAAACATGTACTTGCTTGCTTGTTTGTTTTTTTCTGAGATGTGCATAAGAGTATCCACATAATCAATTGAGATGAAGACCAGGAAGTTATGCCCTCAACAGAAGGCAGAATATTAATAATCAGGTATTAAGTAACATTAATATTTAAGATAAATGTTCTATTTATTTTATTTTGATGATTTTTAATAAAAATTTTATGTTATTTATTTGATATATTTTATTGTTTATTTATCTGAAGTGGACACAACATTGAATTAAGATGAATTAAGTATTTTAAGTATTTAGACACTTAATATTATATCAGGTATTCAATTAACATTCTGTTCCGATAAAATGTGAGCAGGATCTTATTTTACGTAATTTATCTTTTTTTAAAATTTCATGTTAAAGATCTAAATTGGACAAAAAATGGAAATATTATATAGGAGATTCAGACATGGATAATATAATATACTAATCAGGTATGTAATTAACTCATAATATTACATTAATTATATTTCAGGATAACATATGACCATGTTCTATTTTATTTTATTTTGGTATATTTAATGTAATACATTTATTTTATTATTTTGATAGATTTAATGTAATTTATGTAAAATTTATTTATATGCTATTTTATTATTTCTTGTATTTTATTTAACAGTCTACTGAATTGGCACAAAATGACTAAGAGATCGTTATTTTGCGTATTCAGGCATTACTATTTATAATCAGGTATTTTAAATAACATTATATTCAGATAACATGTGATCATGCAGGATCTATTTTATTTTAAATAATATGAATTGGAAATAAAATATACATAGAATATTCAGACACTTAGTTTAAATAATCAGGTATTTATTTATTTAACATTATATTCAGATAATGTGTAACCGGGTTCTGATGATTTTATTATATATTTATAAGATGTTTTGTATTTCTATTGCATATACATTTTAAATGTACATATTTGATTCCACACTGGAGAAATAATGTGTGTGTAGGCCTGACCCAGGTCTCATAGATTTTGATAATTAATAGCGGTTGTGATTGAGTTTACAGTTGCATTTAGTTGTGTTATGTTTCATATAAAGTCACCATCATCATCATAAATCAAAATGAATACTTTACTCACTGTTTTGTATTGTACAATAAGTAAAGCAAGAAACCTTTCGTTGCATGTTCAGAGAGGAGTATCAGTTAGTAACAGATAAGCGTTGTAATTGAGCGTATTGCTTTTATTGGGAATTGGAAACTCTGGAGAGACATTGATTCGCTCAGCGGATCATGTGAAGCTCTGCTCATTATCTTCTCCTCATTAATCTACGCCAGAGACGCATCGAGCAGGACCTGATGGGGTAGTAAAGAAAGAGAAAACGCCATTAAGCACCGCAGAGCACATGCAAACATATGGTGAGCTGCTTTCCCTGGACGGCGTGCGGTCGAGCAGTGAACAAGGGGGAAGAAAACACCCCCCTGCTCGTCCTGCTCTGGCAATACTAACCTGAAAACACAGTCATTCTTGCACTTAGGGCCGGGGTTCATTCAAAAAATTAATTTTGAAACAAATGAACATCAGATTAATGAAGTTGTGTGGCGTTAACGCTAAAAGAAATACAAGTATACACAATCCCTTTTGTATTTTAATTTTATAATTTAATTTAACTAAGTGTTATTTTTATCTCTGTTTTGTTTTTATTTGTTGTTATTTTAGCATGGTTATTTTTTAATTTTAATTTATTTTACAAAGTTTTATTTTGTCATTGATTTGATTGTTTGATTTTAATATTTTTTATTGATCATTTATTTTAACTTCTTATTTATTCTACTTTTTTATTTATGAAGATTTATTTATTGTTTTTATGTATTATTTTGTTATTTTTATTTTTTGTTTTTAATTTTTAGCATTTTATTTAATTTTAGCAATATATTTTATTATTTTTACATTATTTTAAAAGACTGAATCGGAACACACTCTAAAAAAATGCTGGGTTGTTTCAACCCAACTTTGGGTCCAATATGGACTAACCCAACCATTGGGTTACATTTTTACATTACATTTTTAACCCAACAGTTGGGTTAGTCCATATTTGACCCAAAGTTGGGTTGAAACAACCCAGCATTTTTTAGAGTGCAGAATTGGATATAGAGTACTTTGAGTATTTATGCACTTAAATTCATGCCTCAATTGTCTAAATGTCATAACTTTTGTTTTGAGGAAAGCTCCTGCAGCAGAGGACATTTGATTTTGATGTTGTGTTTTGATATTGGCGAAGTCTACTGCAAAGGCATTCAGACACATTTAAGTGTCACATGAGTGTCTAAATACTTTCTTAGGTTGCTGTATGGTCTAACAGCTCTTGTCATTAGTGCAGAGTGACAGGCTGTAATACTGGCACAGTTAGCTCTGACAGACAGACAGACAGGTTTAGAGACATTCATGCCTTCTAAGCTGTCATTTTATACCTTCTTTCTCAAGCTGTCAAGATGCTGGAGCTCTTAAGAGGAGTTTTAACCTTGTCACAAGGACCGCTGTCGTCTCTCGCCGTTATCGGACAGAATCCTTCAGACAAACTGTTTGTTCTCTTAAAGCGCTCAAGTCAACAGAAGCAGAGGTCAGACGCAAAGTGGCATGAATGTGTGGAGATTTCACTGTGCATCGGTGCTTGTTAGGCTGGTTTAGATTGTGTGCTTTTGTCATTTTAGTAGTAGATATGCCTATATAGTTTTTATACATTTGTATTTCAGTTTTAGTTATTTCAGTACATCGAGTTAAACTAAATGAACATGAGAAATGTTGCTTTGGCATCTAGCTTAAATAAAAGTATTTCAGTTAACCTTTTCATTTAATGTTATTTCAAACTGTTTTTTAGTATCATTGATATACTGTTTAAAGTCCCTTTTTTATATTTTCTGCTTTCATATTAATTTTAGTTATAGTTTTAGTAATTTTGGGTTTTAGCATTTTTTATTTTTTTATTTATTTATTTTTAATCAGTTTTGTTGTACTTATTTGAACTTAGCTAATGTGAGTGTTGCAATGGAAACTTGCTGAAAGAAATTGAAATAATAATAATAAGCAATTAAATAATAAATGAGAAATTACTTTTAGTTCTGTGTACATTTATTTTCAAGTTTTGTTTAATTTCAAGTAATGAAAATGTTTTTTATGGTTTTAGTTTTAGTTATTATAACCCTGATTTTTTTATTTAGTTTCAATTTTAGTTTTAGTTCACTATAATAATGCTGTTAACAGTTCTTTTTTCCCCCCCGAAACTATTAAACATATGGTATTACTTGAAGTCCGAGTATGACATTAAAATCATATTTCAATCATTTAACAACATATTCGCATGTTTATAGTTCTGTGATTTTGGGTTATGATCACACGACATGTGAACAGATAAAATATGTAAGTATTACAGGCTGTTTTTTGTCAATTTAAAGCAATGCACTGCATGCTTTTGCACGTAAAAATGCATTCTCTCTTTTTGCTCTATGGAAAGTCATAGGGGTTTGAAACGAGTGCATAACTGATGATACAATTTTCACTTGCTTTAAGCTGCAGTCTTAAACTCTGAGCTGACAGAAGCCATTACCACGAGCTGATCTACAGCAGAAAACCACTTTGAGAAGACGTGCTTCTGGCGGCTCCATTCATCACTATAGCAGGTGCGTCTCAGCCCCGTCCTCTCGTCTGGCAGCGTTAACCCCATCAGGCCCTGAGTAGCGTCTCAAACTCTCTAAACTCTTCCAGTCAGAGGTGGGACTAACTGTGGACAGAATTTGGACTCTTTTTTTTTTTTTTAACGGTGTCTTAATAATTAGTTAAAGCCGTGGACCTCAGAGACTCGTCAAGACGCTGGATTACAGACGGACATCCGTCTCATCAGCAGGTGCATCCAAAAACCTCCTGACTTCAGTTCTGCCTCCCAATACATCTGACGAGTCTGGCAACCTCCTCCGCCGCTGGAGCGAATTCCTGCTACGTCTGCCGTATTATTGTCGGAAGAGTGCTTTGAAAAATCCTGAGACGGATTCTTCAGTCTTATGAGGATCATTTGCCACAAAGTTTCTTCAAGACGAGTCGACAGACAACTGACATACAACTCATCATAACAGTTATGATCAGGTCTACATAATAACCAGACAGCAACTTATGGTTTTGCATTAGGAACTGTTTTTCAGGCCCTTTTTTTGTTGGATTTGGCTTTTTGACTAAAATGTGTCCTAAAATCGTGAATTTGATCATTGGGAATTTCATAGGAGTAGCTTGTCTCCTGCCCTTTATAATGTGTCTGTTTGACATCAGCATGGTTTATGACACTATGAGGAGAAATGGTGTAGATTTGACTTTGAAACAATTTTTTGCATATTGCTAGTAAAAATCAAACATAATTACAAAGAAACAAGTATCACATTGAATTAAACATGACATTTTGAAGTAGACTCGGGATAACTAATATTTGTTTTATTTACAGCTTATTTACAAAAAAAAAAAAAACTATTTTATTTATTTTAATTTTTTTTACTATGTAGTCGGTTCCAAAAGTCTGAGGCCACATTACTTCCTGTCCTGTTTTCTTTCCTTCCTTTATTATTTCCTTTACTATTCCTTTCTTTTTACCTTTTCCTTCCTAATTTCAGTTTTCACTTTTTTTCTTTCATTTTTGTTTCTTTTAACTCTTCCATTTCCCTTTCCTTTCCCTTCCTTCTTTTCATTTTGTATCCTGTTTTCCATTTCCTTTTCCTTCCTCATTTCAGTTTCTTTTTACGTCTTTTTCCTTCCTTCCATTTTTGTTTCCTTTAACTTTTCCATTTCCACCCTCTTCCCATTTCTGTCTCTTTTTTTCCTTTTCATTTCTTTGCCTTTTCTCATTTCCGTTTACTTTTTACTTCCCTTACTGATCCTTCCTTTCTTGTTTCCTTTCCCTATTCGTTTCCTTACTTTTCCACTTCAGTTTCCTTTTTATAGGATTTTGATATAAAAACAGAAAAGTTAAAGCAATAAGATATTCTATGCAGTCTGCATTTTTATCTCAGGTAAAGGAAGTTTTTAGCTACCATAGTAAAATCACTGTGATGCTTATGACTGACAACCATAAACAACCTACACTAATGGCCTATAATATATTACTTAGAAGTAGAATTGTCCAGATTCATTTCAAATTACATTTAAGCCTAAAGCAAAAAGACATAAGGCTGAAATGTAATTTGAATTAGTTAATGTTGGTTATGTAAAGTTATCAAGGAAGATTGCAAAAGGGCAATATACTAAATGCTAAGACATTTTTCAATTGAACTTTTCACGCAGATTGTTCATATAATTTTAATGAGATAAATGTTGAATCAGGTGTGTTTTCGCTCATGGTTTCAGACTGGAGCTGATTTGTATGTTTTGAACACTTGAATGTTTTATTGGTGAGTGTCCCCTCATGCTGGTTGAGTGTGTTAATGCAGTGATGGGATTACTGTCCCCCGAGTGCCTCGTGGAATGAGTAGTCTTACCGTGTCTCATGGCCAGATCAGGGATTAGCTTCCGGGAAGCTTCGGTCAGGATTACAGTCAGGTGAGGATGAGTCTGTCCTGCGCTCTGACAGTCTTGACTAGCAATCAATGTTTCCCTCTTTTGCTGTTTATTTCCCTTTGTTTTCCATTTCCTTACCTTTCCTTTACCATTTCAGTTTCTTTTTACGTCTTTTTCCTTCCTTTACCTTTTCTGTTTCCTTTTCATTTCTGTAACTTTTTCCTTCACTGTTCTACTTTTTACTTCCCTTCCTGGTTTCTTTCCTTCTATCCTCATCTCCTTTTCCTCTTAGTTTCTTTACTTTTCCCACTTCTACCTTTCCTTTCTCATTTCTGTTTTTCTTCTTCTTTTTTATATCCCTTTACTTCTTTTCCTTTTCCTTTTCATTTCTTTTTCTGTTCGTATTAAGTTTATTTTTTACTTCCCTTCCTGGTTTCTTTCCTTCCTCTTGTTTCCGTTTTCCTTTTGTTTTCTTACTTTTTCAACTTCTGTTTCCTTTCTCATTTTTGTTCATTTTTACCTCTCTTTCTTTCTTTTTCTTTTCATTTCCTTACATTTCCCACTTCAGTTTCCCTTCCTTTTCTCTTTCCTTTCTCATTTTCTGCTTCCTTTGTTTATTTTTGCTCCTTTTCTGTATTTTCCTTTCCCATATCCTTTATCTCATCTCATTTCCCATTTCCTTTTCCCCATAGTTACCTTCCTGTTTTCTTTCTTTCCTCTCATTTCCTTTCCTTTTTTGTTTCCTTACTTTTTCCACATCCATTTCCTTTTCCTTTACATTTCTGTTTCTTTTTACCTCAATTTCTTTCTTTTCTTTTCACATTTCCGTACCTTTAATATTTCAGTTTCCTATTTACATCTCTTCCTTTTTCCTTTTATTTCTTTCTTATTTCTATTTAATTTTACATTTTTGCTTAGTTTTAATTTGTTTTCCTTTCCCGTTTCCTTCACATTTGTCTGTTTCCTTTCTCATTTCTTTTTTTTTCATTTCACTTTTTCCATTCCAGTTACTTTTTTTACTTCCTTCCTGTTTTCATCCTTTCTCTCTCATTTACTTTTCTTTTTGGTTTCTTTACTTTTTCCACTTTAATTTCCTTTTTTAATTTCTGTTTCTTTTTACCTCCCTTTTTTATTTCATATTCCTTACATTACCATTTTAATTTCCTATTGATGTTCCTTCCTTTTTCCTTTTCTGTCGTGCTCATCGGTTTCATTTTACATCTTTGCTTCTTTAAAAAAAATTTCATTTCCTGATTCCTTTATCTTTTACTGTTTCCTCGTTCCTTTATTTCCTTTCTTGTTTTCTTTTAGTTTACATTGTTTCTCATTTCCATTTCTTTTCCTGTTTCTCTTACTTTTAGACTTCTATTTCCTTTTAGCTTCTTTTCTTTCCTTCCTGTTTCCTTTCCTATTTCCAATTCCTTTGGCTATTTACATTATTTTTCCTGTTTCCTTTCCTTCCTATTTGTCACTGATGGTCATTCATGGAAAATATGGATAAGGTGACGCATATTGAGTCCAGTGACAATATTAATGAGGCACGTTTTTCTATCCAGAATTGAAACATCTTGAACATAGAACCACTTCATAATGAATGTATCAGGGCTTGACGTTTGATGCAGATCCCCAGCATTAAAGCTCTGCTGTCACGCATATGTTTAAAGCAGCATGTCTCTTCCTTTCTCTCCACTGTCCTGCGTGAGTTGGATTTGTGCATCATGTCTCCCGTCAGCGCTGAAGTTTGCTGTGTGTCTGGGTTGTGTTTCGCAGCGGCTCATCAGAATGAATGATTAAGTGTGAAACGGGACGGGAGGCAGGTGCTCCCTCAGGTTGCTGATCTCTCGCTCTCTCGCTCCTTTACACCAAATCAATCGCGGCCTGGACCGCAGGGCCTGCTGGGATAGAGCCTCGAGGGCCTGACGCACACTGACTCTTTCATGAAGCTGTTTGAACTTTTGAAGATCATGAGGAGAGAGTCAGTCTGTCTGAGTAACTCATCTACCTGTCTGTCCAGCGGCCCACGCTGCAAACTCTCACATAGACTCACACGCTTCATTTTGATCTGTATTTACCTTTAACTTTCAGATTAGAGTGTTGCTTATGTTGCATCAATAATGCAATACATAAAAATCAATTACTGTCTGTATAGAATTCAGATTAGACCTAACAGAAAATTACTTTGGAAGTCTGAAAATGTGTCCATATTGGTTACATTTTTATAAATGAATCCTGTCTGTCTATTAACTATTTAGTTAATTAGTTATTTGTTGATATATTTATTTAGTTATCTATTTATTCAGGTACTTATGTATTTATTTAGGTGTGTATTTTGTAACTCTATTATTTAGTTAGTTTTAGTTAGTTAGGTACTTATGTATTTAGTTAGTTAGATACTTGTGTATTTATTTTGGTGTTTATTTAGTAACTTCTATTATTTATGTATTTAGTTAGTTAGTTAGGTACTTATGTGTTTTAGTTACGTATTTAGTAAAATCAATTATTTATGTATTTTAGTTAGGTATTTAGTAACGTCAATTATGTATTTAGTTAGTCAGTTAGTTAGATGCTTGTGTATTTATTTTAGTATTTATTCAGTAACTTCTATTATTTAGTTAGTTAGTTAGTTAGGTACTTATGTATTTAGTTAGAGGTGTATTTATTTTAGTATTTATTTAGTAACTTCTATTATTTAGTTGGTTTGTAGGGTACTGGTATGAGTTAGTTCTATTTTTTATCTATTAGAATATTTCAGTATTTCTATCTATTTATCATCTGTCTGTCTGTCTTAATCCTAATGCTGTCCTCACTCATGTTTCCACACAGTATGTGTGGTGTTGGAGGGTCTGCGGGTCTCCGTGTGTGTGTGTGTGTGTTGTGGTTGTGTGTGTCTGTGTGTTTGTGGGTGTGGGTGTGTGTGTGTGTGTGGTGTTTGGTGTGTGTGTGTGTGTGTGGTTTGGTGTGTGTGTGTGTGTGTGCGGTGTTGTGCGGTGTGGGTGGTCTGTGTGTGTGTGTGTGTGTGGTGTGTGTGTGTTGTGTGTGTGGTGTGTGTCTGTGTGTGTGTTTGTGTGTGTGTGTGGTGTGGTGTGTGGTGTGTGTGTGTTGTGTGTGTGTGGGTGTGTGTTTGTGTGTGTTTGTGGTGTGGTTCTGATGGAGTCACCTGTATCGTGCCGTGGAGTTAATGAGAGTCTCGGCTCCTGCGGAGTTTAAATCTCCAGCGTTAGTTACACTCTGTTGACCCGTGTGCTTTAACATGCAGCTTCCCAAATGATCTGGCTCCAGGGCTCAGATTTTACACTGGACATCAAGTGGTGATTCAACACTGTTCCCAAAATCTTGATGGCTTCATGCTGTCAGCAGCAAATAAGTCTCCACACAAAACATTGTGCCCAATAGAGATCATGATGAGAGCGTGTCACACAACCTGTCCATGTTGGCATCTGATTCATTTGACCAGCTCCAGATACCAAAGAGTTTGAAATGGAAAGGGCTTTTTCCTGAAAAAAAGTGGTTAGTTGCATTTAGCATTATTTTGATTTGTTTTTCTTCTGTCTGTCATTACGTCTCGTGCGCAGTCGAGCATTCAAGCCTTCGTACAAACACAGGAACCGACTAAACTTCAAGTTCAGCAGACTGAGACCACAGTTATAAATCTGACTGACTTACTGGAATCCAGTAAAGATTTTAGGCATTTACAGGCCCTCTTAGAACTGAAGAGCCATAAGAAATAAAAGAAAATCAACACCAGCGATGCCACTTTCTAGAAAATACTGATACCATTGTACTGTGATAAACACTTGAGCTGCACGGTTATTATTGTTAACTCAAACTAAAACCATATGTTTCTTGAAATAAACGTTAACTGAAATAAAATAAAAACAAACTCAGGTAGATGCCAAGGCAACATTTCCATTTGTGTTAAGTTTAAGCTGAATAACTGAAATTTCTAAAAGTAAATAAACTAAAATAATAATTACTATATAGGCATAAAAAACTAAAACTAATAAAAGTGACAAACACAACAAAAATAACTAAAACTTTAACTAAAATTAAAGTGAAAACATAAAATATAAAATAAAAATCTAAATTCAATAGTAACAAATACATATATTAATAATGATAATAATGATGATGTTTAGATGTTAGTATTTTGATTTATACCATGATAATAAAGGATTACTTTTATTATGGCAGCAATCTACAATTCCTTAGATAATTAAGATTTGGAAATTGATTTGTTTATGGATACATGGAAAATAATAATAATAATATAAAAAATAGATAATAATTTTTGCCTTTTTTAATTACTTTTTGCTATTTGTTTATACTTTTTTTTATTACCTCTTGCTTAGACTGTGTTTGTGGTTCAGACTGTTTATGAGCTGAGCATCCACACATCTTGTTTTACTATTATTCATTTTCCTGACTTGTTTGAGAGATACTAAAGGATCAGATGAAGTTGAGTATGAGCAAGCTGAAAGCAGGCGTTTCTCCAGGCAGTGTGAAATCAAGCATTTGCTGTGAGATTGATGGGAGCAGCAGATCTGGGGCTTTCAGCATGTGATTCCGGGCTCTAATTCACTCTGACACAGCTGCTCTGCTGCGGTTACACGCCGACCGCGTCAGGTGTAGATCACACACCATGCTGCTATAATCACACACGTTTATTGCCCCTTCTAGGTGAGCTGAACTCTCAAAACCCAACAGATACACTCAAAACACCCACGTTTATTTAAAAAGCCAACTCAAATTCTCCAAAGAACTGTGAAGTCAACAGTAGTTTGTGAACTAACATGCATACGTTTTATTTAGTAGTTTGACACATGCTGAATGAGTAAAAACTTATATTATTTATACATGCATCCAATAAGAAAATAAAAATAATGTGCGTATTTATGTGTACAAATATACTCAGTAAACTTATTAAAAATCAAATGTATTATTATCATTACCTCCATAAATGTAAATAAACCTCCATTTAAAAATGAGTAATTATTAAAATAGGGACTTTTGTAGGTGCATGCATGTTGCAATCCTTCTTTATCATAGAATAGATCAAAATACTAACATCTAAACAGTTATTTTACTATCATTGATATACTACTATAGTTTCTGTTTTTTATTTGAAATCGATTTTTTAATATTTATTGTCTTCACTTGAATTTTAATTAAGCATTCACTGTAAAAAATCTAAAGTTGAGAAAAATTTAAAGTTTAAGGCAACCAGCTTCAGGAGATTTTTTAGTTTTCTCAACTTTTTGTTGTATAAACTAAAAACAACAAGTTGAGAAAACTCAATCTCCTCAAATCTCCTGAAGCTGGTTGCCTTAAACTTTGAATTTTTCTCAACTTTTGATTTTTTTCAGTGTTTAGTATTTTTGTGTTTTTGTCATTTATTTATTTTTATACATGCATTCAGAAGGATACTTTTTTTTAATTTTATATATGCATCCAGAATGAGAAAAAAAAATATTTGATATATGCATCCAGAATGAGGTCACAAGGTTTGAGGGGAGGGGTTATAAAGTAAAGGACTGATGACATCAGCGGAAAAGAAAAGTTGTTTCAAAAGTAGAGCAAAGTCAAAATCAGTCACTACATGAGGCCTTTCGTCTCTCTGATGAATTCCTACTCCGTTGAACAGGTTTATATTTGTTGATTTATAATTCTAACTTTATTTCAGGTTTTTCATCCAAACATTCTGGACACTGAAGGGACTGATCCACACCCTCTGAACTGACTTCCAGTAACTCCCTCCCCAAACACACACACACACACACACACGGCTGTGTGAAAAGGTAAATATGTTTTAAGATCTCGGGTTGAGCGTTCAGTGAGAATTTAAAGCCGTGACATTTGCGGTGCAGCCGTTTGTCACAGCGCTGTCTAAAGAGAAGAACATCAGCAGACTCCGCTGACCTCAGACTGACCCCGACACACAACAGCTGCGAGTCAGATGCCTCACACTCACACTGAGAGCATTCGCTCAGGCAGTTCAGAGTCTTTCCAAACCTGTGTGACTTACTTCTCAAATTCTGACATTTCTTTGCTGATAATCCACTCACCCTCAGGTCATTCAAGATGTAGATTTGTTTCTTCATCAGATTTGGAGAAATTCAGCATTTCATCACTTGCTCACCAATGAATCCTCATCAGTGGATGGGTGCCGTCAGAATGAGAGTCCAAACAGCTGATAAAAACATCACAATAATCCACACCACTCCAGTTCATCAGTTAACATCTGGAGAAGACAAAAGCTGAAACACATCCAGCATTTAGACGATTTTAACGTCCATAATCCATAATAAGGCTTCCTCCAGTGAAACAAAAATGTCTGGTCTGAATCAGGAGAGAAACCTGCACAGATCAAGCACCAAAACACTCTAAACAAATGTGTATGGATTTTGATGTGCGTGACGACAGAATCATCCATTCCATCCATTGGTGAGTAAGTGATGCAATGCTACATTTCTACAAATCTGATGAAGAAACAAACTCATCTACATCTCGGATGACCTGAAGATGAGCACATTTTTAGCACATTGCCATTTCTGGCTGAACTATTCCTTTCACAGATCACTAACCGGAGGTATTTTGCATGTTTGGGGCTGAAGTGAGATAAATTATTTCATTCAAATTTCTGGATAGTTTATTGCTAGCTCTTTGGCTGTGTGTGTGTGTGTGTGTGAGAAAAATACCTGAGTGTGTGTGTGTGTGTGTGTGTTAGCGTGTGTGTGTGTGTGTGTGTGGTGAGGTGTGGTGTGTGTGTGTGTTGTGTTTGTTGATGCTGTGTTTGTTGTGTGTTGTTTACTGTTTATATATCCTATTGGGGACTTAAACCTGACTACACACAGGCTCATGGGGACTCGTGTCACTGTGGGGACCTAAATTGAGGTCCCCATTGGTACAAAAGCTTATAAATCATACAGAATGAAGTTTTTTGAAAATCTAAAACTGCAGAAAGTCTCCTGTGAGGGGTAGGTTTAGGGGTAGGGTTGGTGTAGGGCAATAGAATATACAGTCTGTACAGTATAAAAACCATTACACCTATGGAGAGTCCCCACAAGGATAGCTGACCAGACTGTGTGTGTGTGTTCTTGAGCAGGTGGGACTGCAGATGTGTCTCTCACCTGTGCTAATGTCTGTTCATGAGTTCTTTGATCAGCTGACAGCTCAGATTCCCTCCATCAGTTCAATCACGTCACGTCTCTCTTGTTGTCGCTCTGGCTGATCGTCTGAACTGAGACTGACCTCTTACAGGAATGTTACGGGTTTGGTAACAACCGAAGATCTGCTGTCAGCATTTGTGCCGTACTGTTGTTTACCACAAAAGACCATTTTGTGTCGTCCTTCAGTTTGTAAATGCGAACAATAATTGTGTTACTTTACAATGGAAGTAACCAGTTTAGTTTCTGCAAAAAGTGGTCTGATAACATTTCTGCTCACCAAAGATGCATTTATTTGATCACAAATACAATAAAAATTGTGAAATATTATTCATATTTAAAATAGCTGTTTTCTTTGTGAATATCTGTTGAAATGTAATTTATTTCTGTGATGCGCAGCTGTATTTTCAGCATCATTACTGCAGTCTTCAGTGTAACATGATCTTCAGAAATCAGTGTAATATGCTGATTTACTGCTCAAGAAACATTTCTGATTATTAGCAATGTTGAAAACAGTTGTGCTGCACAATATTTAATGGAAACTTTAATACATTTTATTTTTCATGATTCACAGATGAATAGAAAGTTCAAAAGAACAGCATTTATTTGAAAGAGAAATCTTTTCTAACATTATAAATGTCTTTACTGTCACTTTTGATCAATTTAATGCATCCTTGATGAATAAAAGTACACATTTCTTTCATTCTTTTATTCTTGCTGGCCCCAAACGTTTGAAGGGGAGTGTGTTTTCCAGGTGTCTGGAAGGGAGGGATTGATATCATCCGGAAAAGAAAATTGGTGACTAAGTTATTATATTTTGATTAAGAGATTACAAAGACACACAGGTTTTATTATTGGGAATGAGGTGCGCTGATGAATCATTGACAGTGAGAGCAGGAACATGCATCAGGGAAGCAAACAGTTGATTCTGATTTGACGCTGACTCTGAAAGCCACAGCATTCCTGTCAGAGGTCAGCCAGAGGTCAGAGCGTCAGCACAAACACCAGCGCTCGCTCTTGATCGTCTTGTCGAGTAGCATGTAAATCACATGACAGCTTCTCCGTGAATCCTCAAGCTCTCAGCGGGCAATAAAGCCCACCGGCTCGCAAGCAGACGGTAAACGAACACTTTCTCTCGCTCGTGCGGCTGAAACAAAGAGCCGCTGTGTGTGGCATCAGCTGATAAGATGCTCACGGTGTCATGAGAGCTTTTATATGATGCAGATCTCAGATGTTTTGAGTTCTGATAGGCATCGGAGCACAACAGTGCGGCCTTCATCAAACACACACATACAGGCCTCACTGGATACAGATACAGTCACCGGCCGCGCTTTCAAGATCTTATCGCATTAGCAGTTCATTTCCTGTGTGAGGAACTGTTTTTATGGCCTCGTCCTGAAACCCAGTGAACCACCTGCATACACAGGGAAGGTTCGCAGAAATGTGGCTAGAACATTCTGGAAAGGTTCTATTGAAATTAAAAAAACATTCAGAACATGTATTTGTAGAACCATTAATTGCATTTAGTTTACATTTTTTATAATTTGCATTCATTTCTAATTGTAATTTTGATTAATTAGCTACATTGCATTAATTTCTCATTTTAATTTGACAAAAACATGACAAAAACATACTTCCAGTAACAACAGAATGTTCATTTTAAAATTGTAGTTTTTTTTTTCGACATTCATCTAACTTTTTTTTAACGTTATTTCTACTTGTTTCAGAACATTTAGAGAACATTCAAAAGTAAGGTTCCTATAATGTTTGCAAAATGCTAAATTGGAATGTTCAGAAAATGTTTGAACGTTAAGGCAACGTTCCAATTTATTATTTTTTTAAATTAAACTAATATATACTGTATAACACAGGTTCAATTCCCAGGGAATGCATGCACAGATAAAAAATAATATAATTAAAATGATAGAAATAAATGAGTATAATAAAAATTACAATTAGAAATAAATGTAAGATGACTTAATATATATCTAAAATTTGAAATAAAAATAATAACAAATAATAAAAAATTATTATATTAAATATACTATTATTAATATAAACTAATATTACACATTTTTATAATAAATGAATATAAACTGAATGCAATTATTGCCAAATAAATAAATAAATATATAAAATTGTTATTTTAGTATCATTTAGATACTATTATATTGTTTATTCATATTTTGAGTCCATTTTAATTTTTTTAATTTTGTGTTTTCATTTTAACTTTAGTTAAGGTTTTGGTCATTTGTGTTTTTTTGTTGTTGTTGTTGTTTGTTTTGTTTATATCAACTGACATATCAATTTTAGTCATTTTCATATTGTTTTTAGTTTATGCATTCCCAAGATGCATTGCGTGAGCTCAGTGCAAACAATCCAGAGAGAATCCAGAGAACATGGAATCAATTCAGTATTCAGTATTTAAAAGTAGCACTAAAAAGGTTCAACAGATTTTTTTTGTTTTAGTGAATAGTTGTGTATGCATGGTTTGTATGATGGAGCGTGTGCATGTGTGTTTGCATTGATTGATTATTAACAGGCGTTCAGGCGGGAGTCAGAGAAACGAACGCGACCCAATCAGCTGCTGCCTGTCAGAAAGTGACATCATAATCACAGTCTTCAGGCCGGATCTGTGTGTGTGTGACAGCCGTGTCTTTGTTCTGTGTGTTTTCCAGGCCTCACCTGTCCCGATCCTGACAGCTCCAGCATTATCAGAGCCATTAAGAGCTTCTGAGGCCATTCAGCAGGTTTAATTACACGCTGCAGCTCAGGACACTGATCATCAGACGCTTCAGGATTAAAGGCCTGTTTCAAGCGGCACGTGAAAGCACAGAACTCATGCCTTTCTAGGACAAAATCACTCACTCATTCACCTCCGAATGTTTACACCACACAACACACACACACACACACACATGTTTACTTGGCTATCTAAATGGGGACATCCCATAGTTGTAATGGTTTTTATACTGTACAGACCGTATATTCTATTGCCCTACACCAACCCTACCCCTAAACCTACCCCTCACAGGAGACTTTGTGCTATTTCAGATTTTCAATACACTCCATTCTGTGTGATTTATAAGTGTTTTGAAAAGTGGGGACATGGGGTAATGTCCTGAAAAGTCACCTTCTCCTTGTAATACCTATGTTATACCTTTGTCATTATACAAATGTATGTCCTCATTTGCCACAAACACCATACCAACACACACAACACCCACACACACCACACACACACACACACACACACACACCAAGGCCCCCCCCCCGACCACCGAAAAACACCCACCCCACCCACAACCCCCAGCAACACAACGCACCACCTCTCACACACACACACACACACTCTCACAAACCCCACGCACACACACACACACACTCACACACACACCTCTCACACACACACACCCACACACACACACAACCACAACACACACACACACACACTCACAAAAACACACACACACAAACACACACACTCACACACACTCTCACACACACACCCAGCACACACACTCTCCACCCACACACACACACACACACACTCACACACACTCTCACACACACCACCACACACACACACACTCACACCACACACACACACACCCACACACCACCCACACACACACACACAAACACAAAAAAACACACACACACACACCTCACGCACACACCGCACACACACATCTCACCCACATCTCACACACACACCCACACACACACACACACACCACACACACACACACACACACACACACACACACCCACACACTCAATTCCCAGCATTGCAGCATAACATTCCAGTGCTTCCAGAATATCAAAAGCACTGTACCAGTATTTATGGAGGTACCTGGATACCATCATACTGGATAATTACTATCATTACTAAAATAAATTGCAATTACAAATCAATATAAAATAGTTATTGTGTTATTAAAGTAATTATAACTTATAAATATAAGAATTATAATTAATACAATTGTAAATAAATGGATATTTTAACTTGAATACTTCATTGTGAATCCCATATTTAATATTGATTCAAAGTTTTTCTATCTAACTAAAACTGGTAACAAAAATGATTGACACTTGTAATAAACTTTAACTACAATAAATATATAAAAAGTAACTTATTTATTTCCTAGCTGCTAAGCAACTTTCTCATTTTCATTAGTTTGGCTGTGATGTTACTAAAAAAAACTAAAACTAAAAATGAAATAAAAACAAAAAATTTTTAGAAGAGCGAATCTCAATTATATTTCTTTATTGTGTGTTTTTTACTCTTATTTATTTACGCATTTTTGTTATTCATAGACCCGTAATGCATTATGTAATTTATAATAAAATCATTGATATAATTTTTATTGTATTTATTTTAGTGTTGGGCAACGATTAATCGCATCCAAAATAAGTTTTTTTTTGCATAATATATGTGTGTGTTCTGTGTTTATTTATTATGTATATAAACACACACACATGCATGTATATATTTAAGAAAAATATTACATTTCTATACATGTACATTTTTTTTCAAATATATACTGTATGTTTGTGTATTTATATATACATATAAATATTCACAGTACACACACATATATAAACAAAACTTTTATTTTGGATGCGATTAATCGTTGCCCAGCACTAAATTTTTATGATTGAAAAGTATTGTTTATTCATTTGTAATTCAAACCATAGACTTTATAATGAATATATTTTTTAAGTTTATAATAATTTATACTTTTTATCTGGATGCATTTCCTGAACTCATCAGTTTCTTTTTTTTAATGAGTGATTGGGTGAGTTGTATTTGTTGTGTGTGTGTTTGTGTGTCTGTGTGAGAAACAGATGTAACCTGATCTGAGAGGTAACGAGACCTGCTAAATCCTGCAGTTCCTTCGTATGCCCTCGGGCCGCTCGGGCCAATACTTCCACATTCACCCTTCACTGAATCAAGCAAAGTTCCGCTTTTAGCTCCAGTGCACTGTAGGAATGAAGACCAATCAGAATTCAGTATGCTAATACTATGATGATGTCATCACTGCTGGATACATTTGAAAAGTGAAGATTCTATCAGTGTAAGTCAAAGGAAGGTCAGACTATATCACATTACATTTCTTAAAGTGTAATATTTACAACCAACAAAAGAGCACAGTTAGAGCTGAATTAATTGGAGAAGTTTAACTCGAACTCCTCTCTCTCTCTCTGTTTGTGTGTTTCTGATGAGGTTATTTTTTCTGTGATTCTGTTCCTCATTTCTCGCTCCTCGTTTATCACGATGATCACATTTTTCTCCGCTGGTTCTTCTCTTATTTCTCAAAGAGATAAATTCAGACCATGTGTGGACGAGGCCATGCACTGAATTCGTTCTGAGTTTTATGTTTTGAAGTGCACACTAGATCCTATATTTTAAGTTTTTAACAGTAAAAATGCTACAATAAAAATCTGTTCATTGATTATCTTTAAGTTCCCTCCCTTTATACAGTGACAACCTGAGGTAGATCTAACAGGATATTTGATGTATTTTTACAAGTCAAGTCACCTTTATTTAATAGCGCTTTTAACAATACAGATTGTGTTGGGGTCAGGCAGCTTTACGTATCAAATCGGAAGATATGTGTCAATATGCAAAAGTAAGTAAAATTTTACTGTAAAACAGTAAATATAAATTGAATGCAATGAATGATTTAATGGATAAAAAACATGCACTGAATTGTTATTATTAGAATTTATATGAAAGGGACCACGTGCAATTTTAACATAAATGTTACCATTTCATGCATTGTACCGAATTTAGCCAATGGCTAGTTTTCATCCGCGGTCCGTTGGCAGGTAATCGCTAACATAAAACAACATACAGTACAGTAAACACACACATGCATACACATCGTATCACTTAACAATAATATATTTAAACATCCATATTATTCATCAGCATGTTATTTTATGGCATATACTTTTATTTTATGGAAGCATTAATTGCATTCAGTTTTAATGTAATTATTTATAATAATAATTAATACGATTTACGTACAATACTTCACGATGTAATGTTAATTATAGTACGTTGTTTGATTTATTATTTAGTAACTATATAAGTTTTTAACATTATTTGAGTAAATTTTAATATATTATTAACTTTAGTTTATGTTCATTTATATTGTATTTTCATTTACTTTAATTATTTTATTATTTAATATTAGATTATTTTATTTGGAAAAAAACTGTTAATTTGATATCATTCGTTCCCTTACTATATAAAATGAAAACGTATCGATCGAATGTAAACTTCATATACTTTTTACCGTAAAAATGCTGTTCAACGTATCAGTTTTTGGAATCTCTTAAAAAAAAAAAAAAAATAATTTATGATGGAAAAATATAAACGGACATGTTTCTTCGTTTTTAGTTTCTTCTTGTTTCTTTTAGTATTTCTCTGTTGTTACAAAACAGGATATAGTACTTTGGTATATTAACATTGTATCCGTTAATAAAATGTTTTTAATGTAAATTTTAGTTCAATCTGTAACTTTTCAAATATTTTTACCATATTTTTTTCACAAGTTTTCTGGCAAGCACAGCTGCTGTTTTCTCCCACTGTAAATTTCTCTGTATTTTTTTATAGTGCAGAAGTCAAGGCTACACAATACAAGCCTGTTTTTAGTTACATTAGGATTATGATTTCAAAACACAGTAAACACACACTGTGAAATAAGATCACCTAAGTGTGTGCACGTGTGTGGTGTGTGTTGTGTGTGTGTGTGTGTTCTGTGTGTGTGGGAATGGTGTGTCCTTGTGTGTGTGTCTGTATGTGGTGTGGTTGTGCATGTGTGTGTGTGTGTGTGTGTGTTTTGTGTGTGTGTGTCAGTGTGCGTGCGTGTGTGTCTGTGTGTGAGTGTCTGTGTGTGTGTGCATGCGTGTGTGTGTATCTCTGTCCGTGTGTGTCGTGTCTATGTGTGTGTGCGTGCGTGTGTGTGTATCTCTGTCAGTGTGTGTGCGTGTCTGTGTCTGTGTGGGTTTGTGTGTTGTGTGTGTGTGTGTGTGTGTGTGTGTGGTGTGTGTGTGTGTGTGTGTGTGTGGTGTTTGTGTGTGTGAATGCTGAGCCAGCGGCTCCGTCTCTCCTCTGAACACATGATTGATGAACTCCATCAGAGAGAAAGAGAGGGAATGTGGTGAAGAGAGGAGCACAAAGAGCTGAGGGACAGTGATGGATGTGAGCTGATTGCGCTCTAGTTTGACACTCTCAGATTTGTCATAGTGTTTAATGAATGAGTGTGTGCTGTAGTTACTGTGTGTCTCACAGGCTCAGATCATTCACTTACACTGGGCTGCAGAACATCGATATTCCTCAATGGTTGAGAAACACACTGAATGAAGGACTTTCGCTCTGATGTTTTGCAGGTGTTGATGTGAATCTGAGACTGAAGTCAGTGTGTAGTTCTGAGTATTTGCTCAGACGTAATGTCATTTAACATCTTTCTGTCATTAAACAGATCTCCTAAGCTTTCCTGGCAGGTGTGTGTGTGTGTGTTTTCCACAGACAAGCTGCTGGTTCTCAATTTGACCCTTTTTTTTGCCAATTTTCATCCATTTTAGTTCTGAAAAATCAGCTCTGACTCCTCAAACCTGCCAGGTTCGTACCAGGAATGAGTGTCATCATTAGCGACTAGAAGCAGGTATCAGAATGACTCAAAACATACACTGTTTTTAAAAACGAAGTCTCTTCTGCTCACCAAGGCTGCATTTATTTAATCAAAAATACAGTGAAATTGTGAAATATTATTACAATTTAAAACAGCTGTTTTCTATGTGAGTATCTGTTAAACTGTAATGTATTTCTGTGATGCAAAGCTGTATTTCAGCATCATTACTCCAGTCTTACATTGTTCAGAATCCTTCAGAAATCATTATATATGCTGATGTATGCTCAAGAAACATTTCTTTTTTTATCAATGTTGAAAACAGTTGTGATGCACAATATTTTTGTGGAAACTGATATATTTTATTTTCTGAGATTCACAGATGAACAGAAAGTTCAAAAGAACAGCATTTATTTGAAATAGACTGTTATTATAAATGTCTTTAATGTCACTTTTGATCAACTTAATGCTCTTGATGTAAAAGTATTAAGTTCTCTACCCCAAACATTTGAGTGTACAACAAAACTAAACTAATCAGTATCAGTAACTATATCACACTGAAAAAAATGATTCATTGAATTTACTAAATTTTTTAAAGGTAAGTGGTTTCAATCAATTTATTTTAGCTACATTTAAATAAACAATTTAGTTGACTAACTTTTTAAATGTCTAAAAAAAAAAAAAAATTTTAAATAAAAAATTTTTTCGTGTAATTTTGGTTGTTGTCGTCTTCATCACAGATTATTTTCACCCATAATTATTTGAATGTTTATTTTTAATATTTTAAGAACGTTAATAAGTATAGTTTTCTTGTTGTTATTAGAATGTTATTTAAAGGTTTATATAAAAAAAAGCTTCTTAAATGTTTTACAAGTTTTATTTTCACCCAAAATATAACATTATTTGAATGTTCATTTTTAAATATAATATTCTAAAAATGTTTTCTTTCAACATTGAGAACGTTCATCAAGTACAAATAACATAAGGACATTTTAAGAATGTTGATTTCAGAACGTTTTCTCAACGTTATAAGAAGAATATAGTCATTCTAAAAAATTAAAAAAGTCATAATAATGTCATGTGGATATTCAAAGGATGTTGTTTTTTGAAGAACATATATGAAATTTACTGTGATAAGAATGATCCATAAACATAGCCTTAAGAACGATTTGTCCGAACATTTAAATAACATTTAAAAACCGCTTGTGAATGTTGTGAGATTTTTCTCTGTTAGCTGGGATCAAAGCTTGTGATGAGATAAAACACAGAATGACTTTTGATGTTAATTATGTTCTCAGATCTGGTGATGATTAAGTGTGTTTGTTCTCTTGAGTTTGTGTTTGGTCTGATTAAACTGTAACTCAACAGCACTGACTGCACTGCTGTAAGACGGCCAATTAGAGCTGATTTATGAGCTGACAGACGATGCGTTTGCGCTGCTGTTCTTAGCTCTTCTGCAGGTATTGAACAGGCTTTGGGGTCAGATCCCAGCGTGACCTCTGCTGTGAGGGTTACAGTAGCACTGCTGAGCTCTTCTCTGTGGACTAGAGGTCAGAGGTCACACTGTCCTTGAGTCTGGGCAGATAATTGATAGGCTGAACCTTGTGATTTTCCAAAGCGCTGTTTCAGAATCTAGTTAGTGGCCTTGCAGTGCACTGCCTACATAGACAGCAGTCTTCTCGGGCTGTATCCTAAACATAGTGACTAAACTAACAAAAATGTGTTATTTTTAGTATTAATTATATACAAGTTCAGTATTTATTAACATTTTGAATTAGCTTTTCTCTTTATATTTTCACTTTTAATTTTAGTTTTAGTCATTTGGTTATGTGCTTAGTTTTTTTTTCTTCAAATATTTCTGTTTAGCTTTTTTTTTGTCATCTAATATTTATATTTTACTTTATTTCTACTTTAGTTCTACTATTCTAACTTCATTTCAGTTAAGGAAACGATTTCTAATAGTTTTAGTTTCAGTAACTTAAAAAAAAATTCAGTTAGTTTCCAAGGAAACGTTTATTTGTACATTTTATTTTTGTTTGTTTGTATGTTTTAAGTTTAAGTTTTTCATCCGTTTTTATTTTATTTTATTTTAATTAAGAAAACGATTTCTAATAGTTTTAGTACATTTAATTTTAGTCCTTCAACTGTTTTTATTTCAATTAGTTGCTAAGGCAACATTTCTGAGTTTTGTTTAATTTCTTTTTAATTCATATTTATATTTTATTTTAATTCTACTTTATTTCAACTAAGGAAACATTTTTGAATAGCTTTTTTTTTAATTAAACTCTTATTATTATTATTTCAGTTAGTTGCCAAGGCAAAATTTTCTTAAATTTAAGTTTTTCTTCTAATATTTATATTTATTTTATTTCTGTTTTATTTTTATTTCAGTTAGTTCAAAGGCATTTTAAATTATTATTTTTTTTAAGTTTGATTAAAGATTTCTATCACTTTGTCCACCATCATGAATGTTTGTTTCTTCACTAAGCATTGCCTTCTCTGCATAGACACGAGTCTGCCTTAATATTGGTCCAAAAGAAGGCGTCTGAAACCTCCTTCAGTTTCCGAACGCACATCAAATGCTGATCTCATGTTTGTGAACGCCCTGCAGCTTTAGGTTTGCTGATGAATTAGTTGTTGTGCCTTGTTATTGGCTAGTAAATTGCTGGTTACTGTGTGTTTGTCAGGTTAATTAGCAGCTGGTGTGTTGGTGTCTGGCGGCCTGCGAGTGTTTGTTAGCTGAAGATGCCCACAGGGAAATTTACACACTCCCTTCGGCTGCTGTTTTTCTTTTCTGCATGCAAAAATACAATGTCTGTAGAATCTGTCTGTTCCCTCTGGCAGAAGTCTGCTGTGTCTTTAAACAAATGCTAACAATATGGCTAATGTGAGTACATGGAAATGTAATGATTTGCAATAGAAAGAGCAATAATAACACTCACATATAATTACAAGTATATATGAGATGCACCTGTATATATATATATATATACAGGTGCATCTCAAAAAAATTTTATATCGTGAAAAAGTTCTTTTTTTTGTAACTTATTTCAAAAAGTGAAACTTTCATAAATTCTCGATTCATTACATGTAAAGTAAAACATTTCAAAAGTTTTTTTGTTTTAATTTTGATGATTAGAGCTTACAGCCCATGAAAGTGAAAAATCCAGTATCTCAAAATATTAAAATATTACCTAAGATCAATCAAAAAAAGTATTTGCAAAACAGAAAATTTCAAGTTCTTTAAAGTATGTTCATTTCTGCACTCAATACTTGGCCAGGGCTCTTTTAGCACAAACTCCAGCATCAGTGAGGTATGGAATGGGAGCGATCAGCCTGTGGACTGCTGAGGCACTATTGAGCCTTCAGCTCGGATCCACTGTTTCTCATCTTTCTCTTGATAATATCCCATAGATTCCATATTATGGGCTTCAGGTTAGGCATGTTGGCTGGCCAATCAAGCACAGTAATATCATGGTCAGCAAACCACTTGGAAGTGGTTTTGACAAGTCCTGCTGGAAGATAAATCAGCATCTCCATAAAGCTTTTCAGCAGATGGAAGCATAAAGTGCTCCCAAATCTCCTGGTAGATGGCTGCATTGACTCTGGACTTGAAAAAACACAATAGACCAACACCAGCAAACGTCACGGCACCCCAAATCATCACTAACTTCAGAAACTTCACACTGGACTTCAAGCAACTTGGATTCTGTGCCTCTCCACTCTTCCTCCAGACTCCACACCTTGATTTCCAAATTAAATGCAAAATTAAATTTTATCTAAAAAAAAAAGAACTTTGGAGCACCGAGCAACAGTCCAGTTCGTTTTCTCCTTAGCCCAGGTGAGGTTTGACGTTGTTTCTGTTTCAGAAATTTTCCTGAAGACTTGCGTGGTGACTCTTGATGCACTGACTCCAGGTTCAGTCCTCTCCTTGTGAAGCTCTCCCAAGTGTTTGAATCGGCTTTGCTTGACAGTATTCTCAAGCTTGCAGTCAATCCCTGTTGCTTGTGCACCTTTTCCAACCAAATTCTCCCAGTCAACTTTGCATTTAATATGCTTAGATACAGCACTCTGTGAACAACCAGCTTCAGTAAGAGCTTCTGGAGTTACCCTGTTTGTGGAGGGTATCAAAGCAATGGTCCAGAAGACGATCAGAGTCAGCAGTCTTCCTCATTATTGTGGTTTCAAAGAATAAGATACCCGGAATTTATAGGGATGGTCATTTAATGAAACTCAAATGTAAATATTCTAATATTTTTTTAGATACTTTCATGAGCTGTAAGCACTAATCATCAAAATTAAAACCAAAAAATAACTTTTTCACAATATTCTAATTTTTTGAGATGCACCTGAATATACATACAGAACATGTATTTATGCATCGCTGCTTTCAGTAACTAGTTTTAACATGCCTTTGACTCAGTTTAGGCTCGTGACCCGTGTGACCTCTGCAGTTGCGTTTCAGTTTTGACTGTTTTCCATGTCAGCTGTGCTTCTGTATTTACGTCCCTGACAGCTGACGGCTTGTAAATCATTGTCTTCTAATTTGACCCTGGTCTTCTGATCTCAGATCTGCTCCAGACCACCGGAGACGGCTCAGAATGTCCCGCGCACCTGTGAGTCTCATCGCAGGCAGGTGACGTGTTTGCTGAGGGTTAATTTATGACACAGAGAGAAGCTGATAACTGTAGCTCCTGTCCGTTGGTTTTGATGTATAGCGTTAATAATGATTGTCCTGTGTTTGACCTCATTCTGACTATAACCAGGTTAACCGTTCCTGAGTTACAGCTGTTCAAAGACGGGCCTTGTAATCTGTTCACAGGCGTGTTTGTGTTGTAGTTTGATGGTGAAGCTGTCAGGAGGCTCGTAAACGCAGGCGCACCCTGTCAACACGACTGAACTCAATCTCATAAATGTTTAACTCAACCCAAGAATGCAGCAAACGTCTGTTTCTAGCTGGTAGTTTAGTCGTCCTTTAATTATTTGCTGTCTTTCTACTGTGTTATTCAGATTCAAACAGCTTTTGAAGCTTCACACTGATGTTTAAGACAGTCCTTGACCTCTAGTTGTAAGGATTTCCAGGTCACACATTAGGTTTTTGTGTATTAAGAGCCATTCACGACACATTTGATCTGTTTTTTTGTGAAATGTAGTATTTGAGTATTCAGATTCATATTCATGTTTATCCATTCAGGCTTTTTGACTGGGATGTGGAGGTTGAAAGTGAAGGTCAGGCTTCAGAGCTTCTCTACATTTCCCAAAAAGTCTACCCGTATTTGACATTACTACTGTAACTTTTAAATTAACATTAAACGGCAGACCATTATGGTCAGGATTTTAGAAAGGCTGTATTACTTGCAACAGTAGCCTAAAACAACCAATAGCTTGTGTAGATTTTGTAGACTTGACTTGATTTTATAAATAGACACACTGGTTTTGAAATTTATTTTATTTTATAGAAATAATTGAAAAAAAAATATAAAATAATTTATAGAATAATAAATAAAATGTCACTTAGACGGTTTTGTTTAATTTGATTGGATTTAATTTAATTTCAAATTTAATTTAATAAATTAGTATACCACCTAAATCAATAGTCACAATGGTTTATACATTTTCTTTTCTTTTCTACTCATTTTCTTTGCTTTCCTGAAATAATGTGACAAATAGTCCCAATGTTTAGAATTTGATTTTATTGAAATAATGCATGCTAAAGAATCACATATAGACAACAGAATGAGTTTATATGATATATATTATAGAGAGAGAGAGAGATAAATATGTACTATTATCTTTGAATATAGATAGATATTTTTTATTTTTTATTATTTTATTTTGACATGAACACTAAAGAATCAGCCAAATACTACTGAATGGTATCAAGTAACTAGTCAAAAATAGTATAGCATTTGGTTATTTCATTTTATTTTATTTTCACAATGTACACCAGAGAATCAGTCACATACAGATGAATGTGTATTAAATTAAACAGTTTTGACTTTAAAGTCAAGACTGACGTGTCATATAAACAATAATACAGTCCCACAGAAAAAAGAGAGCAGAGTGTTTGTATAAAAGGTGTTTGACTCCATAAAAGCGTTTCGTTTCAGCTGATGCCACCTGTGCCAACCGGATGCTGCTGGAAATCTCCCTCTAGGGAACTTCATATAGCACTGTGTGTGTGTGTGTGTGTGTTTTTGTGTGTGTGTTTTTGTGTGTGTGTGTCTGTGTGTGTTTGTTTGTCTGTGTCTGTGTGTGTGTGTGTGGGGGTTGTGTCTGTCTGTGTGTGTGTGTCTTGTGTGTGTGTGGTGTGTGTGTGTGTGTGTGTGTGTGTGTGTGTGTGTGTGTGTGTGTGTGTGTCTGTGTGTGTGTGTGTCTGTGTGTGTGTGTGTGTGTGTGTGTGTGTGTGCGTGTGTTCTGTTGTTTGTGTGTGTGTGTGTGGTGGGTGTGTGTGGGTGTCTGGTGTGTGTGTGTGTATGTAGTGTGTGTGTGTGTGTGGTGTGTGTGGTGTTGTGTGTCTGTCTGTCTGTCTGTCTGTGTTGTGTGTGTGTGGTATGTGTGTGTCTGTGTGTGTGTGTGTGTGTGTGTGTCTGTGTGTGAGTGTGTGTGTGTGTGTGTGTGCGTGTGACTGTGTGTGTGCGTGTGTGTGTGTGTCTGTCTGTCTGTCTGGGTGTGTGTTGTCTGTCTGTGGTGTGTGTGTGTGGTGTTGTGATGTGTGTGTTGTGTGTGTGTGGTGTGTCTGTGTCTGTGTCTGTGTCTATGTGTGTGTGTCTGGTGGGGTCTGTGTCTGTGTCTGGGTCTGTGTCTGTGTCTGTGTCTGTCTTTGTGTCTGTCTGTCTGGTGTGCGTGTCTTTTTACATAGACTGTGCTGCTTAGATCTTTGAAGCTGTTCGTCATTATTAGCCTATTTTAGTGTCTCAAAAGTACACCAATTATGTTCAGACCTACTTGGACCAGTAGAAACCACCTAGCAACCACATGGCAAAAGACACTCACAGCATCCTTGCATTACAGTGAGTTTTGCTCAGTCAGTTTATTGTTGCTCGAGCAGCAGCTTGTTTTCACTGTAAACACTTATCAAGCATCTGCTAAGCCGATTTTGGCAGGAAATGCATAATCCAGCGATCGAACACACAACACACACACACACAACACAGTACGGAAAGACCGAATTAATTAGGGCTGGAGTGTGGAGGTATGCTGATCTCAGCTCAGCGTCTCATGCCTTTATTTAGTGTGTAAACACTAAGCTGCTAATACTATTAGCTGAGGATGAGGTTTAGCGTCAGTGAGACTGTAAGAGAGAAACGCTGGCCTGGTCTGTGTGTTTATGCATGTAATCGAGCTCAGTTCTTAGGCACTTTGGAAAGATGCTGATTGGCTGTGATTGTGTTGCATCACAATGGTTCAGACACACTGTAAGTGTCAGGACGAGAGTGAGGCTGAAAAATAGAAATCTAAATGATGACAAACATGCATTCATTGATTGATTAATTGATTTATTGTTTTTTTCCATTTAATTACAATTTAATTAATTAAAATACTTTTTTATTTGTAAATTTTAAAATGTGTAAATATTTTATTTTGTGTTTTAATTGAAAACTTGTAGATGTTTTTTTGTTTTTTACATTTGTAACATTTAAAGTGCTACAAAATGTTTATTTTTAATTTAGCCTTTTAAAATTGTATTTACTTTTTTCTTATTTTTTAGAACCCACTGATATTTCAGTAGTTAGATATTAATGCTAATTTTAAAATACATTTTAACAAATAATTTTTGCTTAATTTCCCCATTTATTTTTTTTGTTATTCTTGATTCTTGATCATTTTAGGACATTTTACTTAATTTTTAGTGCATCAAAATGTAACTGTTTACCAATTTAATGAAGACTCTCTGAACATTCTGAAATAAGTAGTAAGCTTTAAAAACCTTTAGACGAACATCCAACCAATCCATGTATGAAGTATAAATAATGTTTTTGTGCTAGCATTATTAAAGTCCAGATAACTTAGAACAAATGTTCTATTAATGTTAGCGGAAGAAGGTTTGTTCAAAGTCAAGCCCGGACAAAGTGAATATACGGCAGAAAGCAATTACACACACACACACACACAACACACGTACATTCATCTGGTGTCAACATCACAACACAACACACACACACAAACACTCCACACAGTTATTTATCTGGTTGTCCAACATCACACACACATACACACACTCCCACAGTAATTCATCTGGTGTCAACATCACACACACACACACACACACACACGCAGTAAAACACTCTCACATCAACAACAGCAGACTGGGAGTGTTTAAGTTTGATGAGTGTTTATTGTGTTGTGTGATTGTGACACAAAGCCTGTTCATATTCACACAGCATTGTTCTGTGGGGTTACATACGTGATTTCAGGACAGCGTTTGTGAGCTTTTATTCTGTATATACACACACAGTGAGAGAGAGAGAACGAGAGAGGATATAAATCTACTGACACTATCTCCGGATCATTTTCTAGTGTCGACCTTGGCAAATGTGCAGGCGGCAGGAGAGAGAATAGGACGATTGTGTGTGTGTGTGTGTGTGTGTGTGTGTGTGTGTGTGTGTGTTTTGTTGTGTGAGAGAGAGAGGTGCTGGATGATATACGACCAGTAATGGAAGTCGATATAGAATCAAACGTGTGGTGTGTGTGTGTCCTTCCTGTGTGTGTGTGTCTAGTGTGTGTGTCTCTGTGTTGTGTGTGTCTGTGTGTGTGTGTGAAAGAGAGTGTGTGTGTGTGTGTGTGTTGGTGTGGTGTGTGTGTGTGTGTGTGTGTGTGTGTGTGTGTGTGTGTGTGTCTGTATGGGTGTGTCTCTGTGTGTGTGGGGTGTGGTGTGTGTGTGTTGTGTCTGGGTGTGTCTGTGTGTGTGTGTGTGTGGTGTGTGTGCTGTGTGTGTGTGTGTGTGGTGTGTGTGTGTGTGTTGTGTGTGTGTGTGTGTCTTTGTGTTGTGTTGTGTATGTGTGTGTGTGTCTAGTGTGTGTGGGGAGCTTTTGTTTGGCCAATTGTTTGTGCTTGTGTTATAGAGCATTATAGGAACATCACCTAAACATACTACAGAAACAACCAAACCATGACATCATGCAGAAACATGGTCCATGCATATGTCATTTTCAAAATTAAGGAAACTATCGGAATATAATATAAGTATAAATTATACTTATCTAAGTATTATTACGGGTATTTGTACATTAAAATCCAGGTCATACTTTCACCCCAAAATAAAATTATAAATAATATTTAAAATTTCTGTAAAGAAAATTAAACTGAATTATCTAAAAATAATAATAACAAAAACTTAATTATTTCA